>FLSR01000740.1:14509-45942 GCA_900092035.1 Leuciscus waleckii
GCGCTACTCCCCACCGGCACGGGCCGACTTCAAACGCGCCGGGAAGTTGGCTGGGTTTTTTTTTTTTCAAGCAGAAGACGGCATACGAGATACTAGAGTGACTGGAGTTCAGACGTGTGCTCTTCCGATCTTTTTACATTGTGTTCCCCTAGCGTAAGATACTTACGCAAGTACGTGAGACCTCTCGTAAGAGAACGTACTCGGTTACTAACGTAACCTCGGTTCTCTCTAGAAGAGTGAACGAGTACTTGCGTATCTTGCCGTGCATGCGTCATGTTCTGATTCGCTTCAGCGATGAAAAACTGACCAAACCAGCCTCTCTGGGCCGTATTTATAGCCCTAGCCCGACCCGCTTTCGGCGGGACATGACGTAATGGGCGCGAAGCACCCTCATTGGTTCTGACGTCATGAGGGGCCTCTATCGATAGGCTGGTGCAGTTGCCGCAGAGCAGCCTATGGGCGCGCGAGCTGTCTCGCCCATGTCTGCATGCTGCTGCAATGCGTTTTACATTATTGGAAAATTAAGGATAATTTTTGGCTTCAATATCTCGAGGAAAAGAGGTTTTCCCCTAGCGTAAGATATCTTACGCAAGTACGAGAGACCTCTCGTAAGAGAACTGCTTATAGGTGAAGTGTGTAAAAAAATTAAAAAATATTTCAACTTTTTTCTCATTTCCTAGTATAGTATCTAAAGACAACAGGCAGTTTTGAGTTTGGTTTTTCAATATTGTTATTAAGCTTTTATTTATATAAATATTAATTTAAATTTAAACCGTTAGAATATATACTGTATGTAAAATGATTAAGCGTATACTGTATGCTTTCTCTTAAGCTTGTTGTGAACCTAAATAAATTACAAAAATAATCCATTTGAGTCTTTCAGATGCATTCTCTAACTTATAGCAGTGCTGTTTCTTCTTATCTTGTTGTTTAATATGACATTTGTGTAAATTTATAATATAGATTCAACTGTGGATCAAACCCTGAGTAGACAGAGAACTTTTATTGTGAATGTTTGAGACCCCTGAACCTGATCTAACCAGCATAGATTTGTTTGGTTTGTCAACTCCAGACTGAAAATCAAAAATTGTTTGAAATCTAAAATCACACACTTCACTTTTAAGAGAGTCTATTTTGAACTGGAAAAATGCCAATGCTAAACATGAATTACTTTAAATACCAGGCTTGGCAGGTAGGCCATTATGTAGTTGGCAGGCCTACATTTGTGACTCATAAAAGAGTTTCTAACCACAACGGTCAAGACATAATTTAAATGCATATAAACTGGAGTCATATAACCTAATAAACCTTTTAAACTTAAGTTAGTGACCATTTCTATTCTATTGTCAACATATCCCAATCTTTTTTGGATTCATATTAGAAGAGAATCACATTCTCTTGTGTAATTTGTAAGTAACATATGCAATTTACTCTCATAAAAAATATTTTTACACATTAGACAGTTTGTGGAAGCCAAATATCCAAAATCTTGTAATATGTTTTCACAGTGCCTCTTACCTGCAGCAGGAAGTCAAACAAGGCCAGCGCCCCCACTCTGAATGATGAACTCCCACACATGTTGTAAAGTTCAACGGTACTCGAGTACCACACCTGCTCTTAAGCAGATTCTGATATTGTGGCCAAGTAAGTGAAAAAGAGTTCTGGTCATTGTCAGCATCAGACAGATGCTGGATGCTGGGATCCCACCATACCACTGGTCTGGGAGATCCAGTTGTGTACCTGTATGGTAGAATCTCACTGTGGAATGTTCTCAACACTGCGGGCAAGCTCCGGTTCAGACCTAGAACTCTGTCCAGGTGAAAGGCGAACACCTCAAACCAGTCATTGGGGCGTTTTATGAGAGCACAGCTTCCGGTCTGGCAGCGTTTGATATGATTGTCCTCTGCAGAAGCATAAATGCTATATCTATCACTGAATCCAACCTGAAGCACTTGACCATGGCCTGGAAGCCTGGCTTTACTCAACACAGTGCCACTGGAGAGAAGTGCCATCTTTTTCACATCATCCTCACTGAGCCAGGGTAGAGTCTCTGCTTTAGTCTGGTTCCAGTTTTCAATAAAAGTCTCATCAGAGACAGTCTTACACCAGTCAGTGGCTGACTCCTTGATGCCAGCCTTTGCTGGAATCCCATCGTTGTTTTCTGCCCCGGATTTGGGCCTCTTCCTCTCGGTGGGCCTTGCTCGTCTTTCATGTGTTCCTGCTTCTCCAGGGGCCTGTTTCAGTTTTGCCACCTGCTGTGTATCAGAGAACTGCCCCACAAGCTCTTTATTCTGTCCCCATCTGGAGTGCATTTGTGCCTGCATATCTTGTTATTTGGGTGGAGACTTTGGATGCTGGCAGGCTGAGGGAAAGCTGGGTCATGTCTGGAGCGAAAAAGATGGATGTTTGTGTTATTGCTATTTCCTAGTCTATTGGCTCGCCCTCTTTTGGCTCTGGCTGCAAATGGCTTGACTGGATGCGTGTTTGTGTTCTGCAGATATCGTTCTTTTTTGTTTCCTTTCTTTTTTGGATGCTTTTTGATTGATACTTTTTCCTGAACTTGTTTTCTGAGGAAAATGATAGTTGGTGATGGTTGACCATCAGGAGATGCTTAGCGGAATCTTTCATTTCAGGGTTCTTCCAGGTTCTGCTGTTCTGTCCATATGAAGACACTGGAAGGTAAGGTTTCAGAGACCACTTCTCCACCAGCTTGATGGGTTTGTTATTGCGGGGGCCCCGTAGATTCACCCTGCTCTCCTCAGATGGGAAGGGAGGAAGGGTGTATATCATCACCACTGTCAGACTGAAGGAAAAAAGGAAGGCCACCACAAACCGACATTTTAGTCTGAACTTCAACCACACTCTTAGAGCCTGAAAGACACAGCAGAGAAGGTAGTGGTAAAGACAAATGGTCCAATAAAGTCAGCAAGCAAGTCGTAAATGTAAATTTACAAAATGTAAAAGAGAAAAGGTTTGTGTAAACTACAACAGGAAAAGCAGTTTGGATTTCAGGAAAGGTAGGGAAATCCGAATGAGTGAATGTTTTTAGAGGGAATTCCATTCAGAGAGCTGGATGTTGAACACACATGCTTGAGATTCATTTCACCCTTTTCCATATGTGGATAAGATTGACATTATGCCTAGAGATATTTTCCATATGTGTCTGTTCCATAGTGCACTCTAGGTTCTACAGTGTCAGACTGGAATGTAGATTGAATTTTTCCAAGCTGTTAGTTTTACAGAGATTACGGAGAATTAATCAGATTCAATACAGAATGTATTCATGTATACAGAAAATCAAAATAACAATTCTTCTTTTTTTATGGAATATTGCAGTATTTATCAGAAATGATTTGTCTGTGCACATCATTATTTAAAAAAGAATAATAATAATTGCCCTCTATTGCAACTTCCATTTCATGCCGACTTTAACATCTAATAACAAACAGTAGTGAACAAATAAACAATGCCTTGTGAATGTTATTGTATTTGGCTTATTTTTTAGTTGCAGTCTCTAATTTTCCTGCCCTAGCCATGACCCGTACCAAACTGGGCGAAGCCTGTCATTTAAGGTTTAGAAGAGATACCATCCTCCCAAAACTGTACACACAACTATAAAAACTAAAATAACGCTTGGAAAAAATTACAACATTTTGATAAAAAGCCTAGATTTTTTTGTTTTGTTTACTGCGTCAAACATTGTTAGGTAAACTTAGCAACAACAAGCAACAAGCTATAGTAGTCAAACTAAAGTGAAGCTCTTTTGAAAAATGTGTTTACTACAACGTACATTACAAGCTACTAATAAAAAGAAAAAGATATTTAAATATGTATAGCCATACTTTTATATAATTTATAACTAAATAATGATAGTCATTAGAAAAAGTAGTTTTTAACTGAAAAAGCTATAGTTACTCCTCAACACTTTAAAATGCAATTTCAGAAAAATGTAACATACAAAACCTTACAAAATATGCATTTCATATGGGCAACATTTAGCCTATATAATATAGCCAACAGATTAAAAGCATGTTTGATATTAGTTGTTTACAGACATAAAAAAAGTTCAATATAAGGCATAAACATGTGCATGATATCTAACTGCCATGTATTTCAATTCAACATATATTTGGATGCTAAACAGGAAAGAAAAGTCTCAATACTGTGAGATCTCTCTTTCCTGGCTGATACTTTCATGACTTTAGCAGATCGCACATGTGAAAGACTTCCATTATGCTTCAGTTTAAAGAATGTCTTGTGTGAAGTTTCACAAGGCTGAGGAGAGCATCAGTTGAGACACAGTCTGGACAAGTTAGGGCCTGTTTGGTGCTAACTTACACAAAAAAGTTAATGCTTCTTTGAAGGGAAGTGGATATGTAAATACACTAATCCAGAGACACAGAATATCTGCCAAAACAAAAACAAACAAAAAAACCTTTTGACACTTTAAGAGGTCTAAGATTTGTTAATGGTTAATTAACAAATCTTAGACCTCTTAAAGTGTCAAATGTGTTTGATTACTCACTGGTGAGTGAAGGGGAAGGTGACTAGACATTCAGAAGGTTGAATGAAAGGGTTGGAGGCACTGAATAGCTGGTGTGAAACTTAAATGTACTGAACTTTCATCTTTCTGAACTTTCAGAGTTGTTGTATCTGTGGTTTAGAGACGCCCCTGGCTTTAAAGGTGCCTTGCATTAAGCTCTCAGTGTTCCTTTTAACAACTAAGCATATTGACACCACAGTGCTAAACTGGCAAATGCAAACGGCACAAACAAGTATGGCATAGACATCACACTGTTAAACAAGGCAGCAATCCAAGCACAACAAACACAGGGAGACAGACTGAGAACATGAAGAGTAATTACTCAGACAACTACAATGTTTTGGGGAAAACATGCTCACATCCCAAAGTTATTGTTTTTCCGGGTCTTGCTTGCACAGACTACGCCTTCATAACTCAAAACACAGTGTATAAATCCGACACTGGTGAAATAATGGAAAGAAAGTATAGAAGTAATAAAAACCAAATAGCATTACATAAAAAACCTCCAAATGAATCCAATAAACATATTGTCTACGGTCAAAATATGACATGGTAGTTACTTTTCACTGTGGATTATTCAAAGCAAGGTGTTTGAAATGTTAAAGTAAGGTGATATATATCACTCTTGTTTGTTCTTGCCAGCTCTTTCTCTTATCTCCTCAGTTAATTTGGCACATCTGGGCTATTTTTACCAGTAGTGATAAAACACTTCACAGCTAAATATACACTACCAAAAGTTTGGCGGGATAAAAGATATTTTTTTATGTTTTTGAAAGAACTTGTTCTCACCAAGGCAGCATTTATTGTTCAAAAATACAATGAAAATGTGGTGTTCCCTATCAGTCGGTCACTCTCGACGTATGCCGTGACCCGACAATAGGAATCTCGCTAAAGGGCCCAATTTACTTCAAGTGAAACTAAACGAGCCAATGCACATAGATTCCTATTGTCGGTCACGACGTACGTCTCTGTTCCCTCCTTCAACGAACAAGGGTTACCATACGTAACCGAGACAACATTTTTTTACAATTTAAAATAACTATGTGGTGAGGGGGCGTTGTTCAGTGGTGTCAGCAATGGGAGATTTAACAGGAGACGCGTGGTTCATAAATAGATAAAGAACATTTTATTTTCTTTGGTATTATTTTGTGAATTAAATATCCGAGTACACCTCAGCCGACCCTGCCTTCTCCTCATTTCCTTGAACCTGTGTTACAGTAGTGCTGAAACTTGGGAGGCGAAGGTTGCTGCCACCATTCAGTGTGCGGGCCTCCACCAAGAGCACCATCAGTCGCTCCTGGATATAAGGGAAGACCAGGACCAGTGCTTCCGTGCCCTCTTCCAGGCACACCAGGAGGTTCCGCAAGCTGTTCCAGAGCTGGATGAATCAGGAGCTTCGGTCTGCAGAGCCCCATTCCACCACTGCTCATGTGCCTCTCACTAAAATGGTCCACAGGACGACCAAGAGGCATTTGTGGAACTATTCGAAAAGACTGTGGAAGCATGTGAGTGGCCTTGTGCCCACTGGCCAGTGCGCCTCATTGGGAGGCGCAGGTGGCCACCCAACAGCTGCCAACTGGGAGGTTCATTGATGCATTGATGCAAAACCTCCTGGTCTATGACGACCTCAGATGGGCCATCCTGCAGCGGGTCAGCCGCAGTGCAGAACAACACCGGGGGTTGGCAAACCCCTACCCTCAGTATCTCTCTCCAACACTGCCCCTTCTGTTTATCCCTCTACCTCTCGACCTGTTCCTATCCCTAGGTCCCGTAGCAATTTGTTGCCCCGAGCCGGGCCAGTGGACCAGTAATGGAGTTTGCAGCGGGCTGAGAGCGCTTTCAAGGGGGGGCATCCCAGCTGGTTCCAACCCTGGAAAAAAATAGGGCTAAATGGCTGAAGACCCTGTTATTCGCTGTGCACGAGCTCCCGCAAGCCTCCACAGGTTTTCCCCCCTTCAAGCTTCTCTTTGGACGTCGGCCTAGCGGAGTGCTCGATGTCCTCCAAGAAGCTTGGGAGGATGGACCTTCATATAGTAAAAATTACATTCAGTATATTTTGGACCTTTGAGCAAAACTCCACTACGTTTACAAGCTGTTAAAATTCGGGTATTGTCGGGTTAAGGTCACTATTTGGGTTTCTGAAACATTCGGAATAACCCGTTTACATGCGTGAGCAGAGAGAGTTACTCCTGTATACATGGAATTTGTAATCAATTGGCAATATCCCGATGTAAACGGCGACGCACGGTTAGCGTCTGGACGTACGGACAACCTTAAGACGCAATATGCGTCATTTACGATTCTTCTTCCTGTATCCAAAGACAACAACAACAGCAGCAGCACGCGGATAATGAATAGTTCGGGGCGATCGCCTTTGTTTGTGCTTTCCTCGCGCTTTCCTCCTCGCTCCAAAAGTGTGGTGTGGTGCTGTGCTGCATCTCGCCATGTTTACCTCTACTTCTTGTTTACTTCCGGTATACTGCACGCGGGTTTTTGTATGCGCCGTCTCTACTCAAAAGACCAAGATTCCTTGCGAATAGAACATGCGCAGAACACAAATCAATGTTCCTTTTGATGGGGATATGCCGATACGCGTTTACATGACCAAATATTCGGGTTAGAAAAGGGGTACCCCAGGGATCATATCCGGGTTTTTAAAAACCGGGATATGAGCATATCCGGGTTTTTGCCGGTGTTTACATGGCCGTGCGCGACCGGGTTATTGCTAATATCCCGGTTTTGAACGGGTTATTGGCTGCATGTAAACGTAGTCAATGTTGCAGCTCTCTATGAAAAATTGGCTGCAGACCAACACATTACTCCAGTCTTCAGTGTTACTGGATCCTTCAGAAATCATTCTAATTTGCTTATTTGGGGCTTAAGAAATTTTTTTTACATAATATTTTTGTGGAAACTGATACACTCAAAAGTTTGGGGTATTTAAGATAAAAAAAGAGAAATAAATACTTTTAATAAGCAAATATACATTACATTTTCTCAAAATTGACTGTGCAGAAATGTATAATGTTACAAAATATTTCTGTTACAAATAAATGCTGTTCTTTTTTAATTTGTTATTATTAAAAAATAAATTAAAAAATAAATAAATTAAAAATAAAATAGATTTAATAAAAAACAGTTATTTTAGATTAATATTATTTTACAAATTTTCTATTGTTTTTACTGTATTTTTTTTATCAAATAAATGTAGCCTTGGTGATCATAAGAGAGAAAAATCTCTCATAAGAGAGAAGTATTCTAAGCTTTTGACCGGTAGTGTATATATGAAACATATGATATGGTTGAAACAACTGTGAAATTATTTTATGATTTTCCAAAACCCATGTTTCTCAAGAGAAAACATAACTGTGTTTTTTAGGTGTCGATTTCATATTTAAAAGAAACAAACAAAAGATTTTTAGAAAAAAAGTAAGCATGAAGTTCCACCCATAAACCCAATTCTCATTGGGGAGTAAGTAGATTGCACAAAAATACAAATGACGAATTAGCCACCAATTCACCAAAACGCTAAATAATTACAATTTGCCATGAGAATATGTTGGATTTTGAAGTAAACTGAAGTAAACTGAAATGACCCCTATTTCAATCAAAAGTAGTTTACTCGTTTTCCCTAAAAAGACACAATGCACACCTGAATGAGAGTTTGTTCTTTCGAGCAGTTTATCAAGCTATTCTTAAACGACAGGGGAAAGTAAAAGAAAACTAGATGTCACACTTTCACTTTTAAGGGCTAGTACAGGAGGAAGAAAATAGAGCAAAGCCTACAAGAAAATTTGAAACTGTTTTCTGTGGAAGTTCTAGCTCCCACTCACCTGCTCACTGGCCCTTCTCATTGAAAATAAATTGTGACATTCGAGAAACTCTTTCTGAGCAGCTCCCTGTGCTTTCATTCACTGTCCTCTCTCACTTCAGCTGCTATGTGTCTACAGTACATCATAGAATTAGGATAAGTGGTTTGTCCTTGAAAATCTATTTATATAAGCCAAAACGTTGGTGTCAATGGATCTTCAAGGTGAACTGTTTTTCCTTTTTTGAAAGTAAAATATCTTTTCCTATCCTAGTTTAATATGAAGAGACAACTATAATAAAGCCATTCGCTCTGTTTGCAACATTGCTCTGTTCATTTGAAACTCTGCCCAGTCTAACATAGCAACATTTTCTCAACCAATGGCATGACTTTGGGGCAGTGTTATCTGTTTGGATGACCAATGACAGATCGGAGGACTGTTCGGGTAGACATTTTTTTAAAACAGTCATTCATTTTTGTAGATCCATTTGTTGCTTCAAGTGCCACAACAATTAAACACTCCACTTTTAACTTTTATTGACCCAGAACATTCATTTAAATAAATACAGCCAGTTCTGTCAGATTTCTATCTTAAAATTGCCATTTCTTGGCATCAAATACTCTCCAGAAAGGAGGAGTTGCTGAATTTCTGATTGAACGAAAAGACTATATAGAAATGTCAGACTACTTTACATCATCTCTGCCAAGAGCAAGACAAAGGAAACAAACAAATTGTCAGCGTCTGAGTGGTTATTTATGACAGCTGCATGAAAGATCTGAATGAACATCTCATGACAACAGAGAACAAAGACTCACTCAATTCTATTGTCACTGTACATTCATCTGTCTATTACATTTTTATATTTTCAAGAATTAGTTAAGTAAATTGGTTAAGATAGTGTATCTAATTATTTTTATTTTTTTTGATCATTGTGCATTTATCAACCTATTATGTAGTTTATGTTTAGGGTAGGGGTGCGATTAGGTAGCCAAAAATATCTTTATCAAATGTTTTGTTTTCCTTTAAAAATCAAACAAACAACAACAAAACAGATCTCATAATGCTTACACTGAGAAACTCTGTACCCCCTCAGACTAAACAAAAATTGTAATGTCAGCATACCAAGATCTTCCATACAGTACCATGACCGGCTGTAAGGAAAACTCTGTTTGATGTATGATCTTTCATGCATTGTGCAAATGTCAGCATTACCCTCTATCCGTATAGGAGGATCGGCTATACCATTGCATGCAGGAGGCAAATGGTTTAGGGGGAGAGAAAGGTGCGATGAGGGGGGAAAAGTGAGAGAGAAAAGAGAGAGGAAGAAAAATGGATGAACCATCTGCTGTCTTGTCTGTCCTACTCAGAGTGTCATCAGTGGAGTGTCTTTTTTATTACGGAGCAGATGCTTTTGACACTAGTGTCATCCAGAAATATATAATGTGCAGGTCTCTGTGTGTAGGATGAAAATGTGTCACTGACAGTCTGCTGCAGTAATTTAAATTCACACAAAAAACAACAACAACAACAACAACAGCAGAGAAACACACAGCCACATAAAAAAAATATACCAAATACAGAAATAGGCTCTTGTAACCCATCCTTTGGTAAGCTAATAAATACACAACCAAACATGTAATAGAGATGTACACAACCAAACACTAGTATCTGTGCACATGTAGATGCAGGGCTACTTGTATTAATTTAGATACCACAAATAGATGTCATTAAGCGTACATTCAACATCCTTTGCATAAACAAAAACAAACACTGTCCACAAAACAAAATGTGAACAAATATTTGATGATTACCCAGCAAGCCATTTTGCGTTTAAATAGCCGTCCAAACACAGTCCAGACGTTTAGGCTAAAACAAGGCAAAATTTGGGCTGTCAGTGAACATTTTATAGACGTCTAACCATAGCCCAAGAATAGACTAGTCATCAATTAGATAACAAAGAAATGAAATGAGTGAAGAAATTAAACCAAAACCTTGTAATCACTGTTTACTTTGCTTACATGATGGAATATCATACATCTTGCAAGTTATTTTGGCAAAAACGACATGTAACCAAATTCAAGGTTATTTTGGCTAGAAGTGGGTTACCATAGCCAGACTATATCAGGTCTATAGTTAACCTAGATGGTGAAATGACGGCTATTGCTTGCTGGGTAATAACATCTATGACAAAAAAAACCAAACAATTGCCATAATGGGGAAACACAAGACGTTTCCTTTCGAAGTAGAACTTCGACGTTGTGTCTTTGTGCTGACGCCATGGGGAACGCCATCAGCGTGACCGGTGTCTGAGGCATGTGTAACCTCATGCCTATATCCACTGGCAGACGACAGTCCATGAAGTCACAAGCAAAGTGTCGGCGAGACAAAAAGGTGCCTGTAATACACATCATCAGCTTTTTTCTTCAGGAGCCATTTTGTTTTCAGCATGTGATAATCGAAGACAAACTGTGGATAAACCAAGCAGCAAGTGCTTTAGAAAGTGCACGCATCTGAGTCTATATCAGTGTTAATTTTGACAGCCATTTCTGATTTAGGTATAGTTTTGATTTGCAGACAAAAATGAGTCTTAGTCACATGTTAGTCATATTTGTGTTTCATAGTTTCAGTTGATGAGAAGCCCCAGGAGCCTCTGAAATAGTTTCAGTGGGGCCGCTGTCCTGCCCTTGAGGGAGTTCCGGCAGTTCAGCACCGACCGAGCACATTTAACCGTGAGGCGTGCTGTCAGGTTGACGATTCCATGTCCATACCGAGAAAAGAGATCCTTTGCACGGGGCAGAGCACAGCTCCTGCATTAGCAGTGGATCAGAATGACCCTCGTCCAAGTCTTTAAGGGCTTGAAATACAACCAGGAGAGTCATGGCTTGCAGGGCAGAGGCGGCCTGTCCAGCGGCTCTGTAAGCCTTGGCCGTAAGAACAGACGAGAACTTACAGGCCTTGGATGGTAGATGCGGATTACCCCTCCAGGCGGCAACGCCCTTAGGACACAACTGTATTGCTACCCAGCGCTCCACCGGGGGATCTCCACGTACCCCTAGGCTGCCCCACCATCGAGGGTAGTGAGGGGGGAGGAGGCACCAGCTTGGTTTCGGGCAGAAAAATGCCACCCAGATCTGGTAACCTCATCATGCACTTCCAGGAAGAAAGACACTGGGACGGGGCGCTGATGGTCAGCGTGAGCCACCCCAGGAAGCCAATCATCCAGCCTCAAGCTTTCAGGGCACAGTGGAGGCCTCCATTCGAGCCCAACACTTTCAGCAGCCCGGGGAAGCATAGCTGTCAGCTCTAGGTCAGACTCGATCAATGCTTCTTTTCCCGAAGAGGGCAACACAGCTGGGTCTTCATGCCCGTCTTCATACTCTAGCTCACCCTCCGATGCCGCAATCACATCCAGTCTTCCGCCGGAGCCCCGAATGAAACGCTTGGTCCCTAATGAGAAGGACCAGCAATCTTATCTGGGAGCTCCAAAGCTTGCGGTGTGCTAGAGTAGTGGGGGGCCCATGGAGATTGGCTTGGTGGGTAGTGTGATCCTCAGGTCACCCTGGCCAAGTAGCCCTTTTCTGATTACCAGTAGAGGAACTAGATCGGGGTATAGGTATAGTCTCGACCGCAACACTGTGATGTCATCTTACCGCAATGGGTGCATGACTCATCCAAAAACACCACCTAAGCACGCTTTAAGCCCTGACACCTGAGGCAGCGACCGTGACTATCAGACAGAGCCAGGTAACGACCACATCCATAAACACATGGGTGGAATGATATCTTTAAAAAGACGCAGTGTAACACCAATGCTTGCTCTTTTAGGGAAATACACTCTTTCAATGCCACAGTGCACAGGGGAAATGGTCGCGGTACAGCTTGCAGGATTTAGTGCCGCCTGCAGTGTGCAACAAGCTCTTGAAGGCTTTCAAATCTCTTTGAAGTCACAACCACAGATGCAGCGCCATCACACCAACACCGGATGCAGAACTTCTCCCGTAGAGCAATCGCAGACACTCTTAGAGGTGACTGGTAGAGAACAGTACAACCACTGGCTCCGAAGTGAAAAGCTGAATGTGCATTGCACGCTCTCTTCCTTATAGAGTTTGCAATGCAAATCGTGCAGGCCAATGTGCATTGGCTCGTTTAGTTAGTTTAGTTAATGTCGAACATGACTGACTGAAAGGAAACTTTTATCTTTAATAAGGCTGCACAAAAATGCTGGACACAACAATAGATATCTATGGGTAAAACATGCATCAAATGACTGATACATACCTCATAGTTTCAAATAGAAGTTTTTTTTGTAAAGTTTTCAAATGTATCCGTATTAATGTGGATGTAGCCTTAGATGAAATACCGGGAAGCTGAAGCCCCCTTAAATAGAGTATAGAAAAACCTAAACCAATAAGTACCACAAAGTAATTTGTCCTTAAAAAAAAAATAATCAGGCATATCTACATCAGACAAATCGTCCCCTTGGAATTATAAGGTTATCTGCGTTCTGAGCAGTTTTGACATATTGAGCTTTAAAGTTTTTGCATTCCATTCCATTGTGTAGAAAGAACCTTTTTATTTTCTAAACAAAAAGTTCCAAAAATGTACACAACTTAAAAAACAACATTACATAATGTAAAGAAGTGAACCAATGTCAGATAGAACCTTATACTTCCAAGGGGACGAAATTCAGATCCGTTTGCTGGATGAACCAAATGAATTCAGTAACAGGCTATACTGTAGATTACCTGCTTGCAGTGCCTCCAGATATAGCTAAACACAATATCATCATCTTTCTTGATTATTTACATTTAGTCTCTCCCTCATGTCCCAGTGACTTGCTCCAAAAGCTCAACAAAATTGTGTGCAGGTGCTGTTACTCCATGGCAATTTGAAAAGCCATTATTATAATGTCAGAACTTCCTCGAACAATCAATTCTAATTCCCTTGGTGACTATCTCACTCTGCCATGTTCGTGCACAGCTCACTGCTCATTGGCTGCCTCTGATTAACAGGCAGACCAATAACACTGCAGACATGACTTCTAGAAAATGTGTGAGTCAGAGTTATGTCTCAAGTCTTTAAGTCTTACTATGTCACCACATCACTGGTGGATGATGGTCACAGAGTAAAGAAAAACTTCAGCAATCTTGCGTATATGCTTTTTATATGCTTTAATATATTATATGCTGATTTGTTTTGCGTTTGATTCTTTTTGTATTAATGTTAAAATGATAACAGCATAAATTTACATAAATGTTCTTTCTTTCCAAAAAAACTAAACAAAAATATTGATGACCCCAAACTTTTACGTTAGTAAGTCCTATGGTAATTACAAGACACTTCAATGTACTTCAAAGAACATTATTGTTTTACCATGATACAAGCAATAATAGTGTACGTTTTCTTCCCCTTACCATGATAAAATTACTACTATTACTTATTATTACACTTTATATAAAAACCCACCGATGTTAAATACAGGAAAGAAATAAGCCTGGTGTTCTTAACTTTTGCTTGGGAATCTGGGACAGCAATACTTAAAGTTATCTGTAGAAAATACTGCTCTCTCAGGAGCTAAGCAGTAACTGGCAAACAGATGGCATAGAATATTTTCAAAAATAGTTCCCTTTACAAGTCAATTCAAGATGTTCAGCAATGAGTCACATTTAGCTGATGTTCCAACACAAGTTCTGAATAAAATGCTGAACGTTTCAACCTCACCTGCAAATTAAGCAGACTTCACTAAATGATAGTGATGTTTTGTTTTTGTGGAATGGTAATATTATTTGGGTTTTCAGAATCCATAAATCTGTGACAGATCTGGAAAAACACAGTATTGTTTTTCTAATCTACTGGAAAAGTCATGCCAGTTATCATAAAACAACACAAACATAACTTCCAAAATAATTGGAACTCTTGACAGATGTGCATTAGATTAAGGTTCTTTGCTTTGAAAACATCTGGCTATCCCAAAGCTTGTTAAGAGATATATGCTCATATAAGATTAGAGAACACAAATTGATGAGACATAAGGCTATATATATATATATATATATATAAATCAGACAATACATTTAAAATAGTTTATTGTACACACAACAAGGACCACAGATGGACAATTGCAGATGCTTTTAGCATCCTGGTTTCAACAATCCTGAAACCTGTAATTAAACACCATCTCCATTCCAACAAAACGTTGGAAGTTTCGCCAGAAAAAAACTCTTAACTCTTGCCAAAGTAAAATTGTAAGTGCCCAGAGTTTCCGATTGTTTTAAAAAGGAAATTGGCTAGTACAAGTAAAAAACTAAACAAACAAAAAACACAGCTATCTGTCATAGGTTTAGTTTTGGTGTAAAAGTCTTTATGTCATGCAGACAATAACCAAATCTCTCTATGAGGTCTGATCATTTGGTTTTCTCTCAAAAAACAGATTCAATTCTTTAAATTCCCAATTTTACATCAACATCTTATGCCAGTGCCAGCAACTGCAATAAAATGTTTTGTCAAATGCCTCTATACATGCATTATTTCCTTGCTCTTGAATGCTTAAATCTGATTGGTTGATGAACATTCTAAGTTGTGCGTGTGCAATTATTTTCAGGGAAACATTAGGCAAAAGTATAGTTCCAGGCATGTCTTGACCGCATCACGTTCATATCACTTCGCCAAACGTTTTCAGTTATTTCAAAGGTCCTTACAACAACAAAATAACCAAAACCCACAACGACACGGACCAAGCAAAAAATTATAATTAATTAAACAATAGGATGAAAATGACAAATTATTTCAATGATTTCGCCACAAAATTACATTTAATTATGCAGGGAAAGCGCATACTCTCCCGCTCTCTCTCCCACTCAAATGCACACACACATAGTACGGACACACACTCGCTATAAACGTGTTGTCAGCGCTGCTGTCAATTTTATCAGTGAAAGAGTTTAGCAACATAAACACCACATGACATTTATAACTAGTGAGGTAATAACGGCGCTGTTCATGAAGCAGATAAGCTTACAGTTTCGCTTGTAGAGATGCTGCTGCCGAAGACTGCTGAGATACACACGGACTCACACACGCTTAACCGCTTGTGGTGAGCATTATTTTCTTATAATTCAACAGACATGACATCAATTCGTCGTTACTTAATCATTATTAAAGAAGGGTTTCCCATACTGGTATTTGAGGGAACTGCAGGGGGTTTGCGACTGGTTGAAAGCTAATAATTAAAAATAAATCATTTTAAAAACAATAAGCACACTATTGTCTTTCTAGAGTTGCTTTACTGCAGAAGTTGAATGTCTCATATTTAAAGTTTGTTAGTTCCCTTTAATGTACTTTGAGGCTGCTTTGAAAAAGTCTGTATTGTAAAAACTCTATAGGTATAAATAAAAGTCACTTGACTTCGATAAAAAATCAATCAAAATAAAACACTAAAATATTACATATCATTTCAGTATTAAATCTCAGTGAGTTCTTTAAGAAAATATGGGTGCGGCTGACAATAAAGTTTGGGAATCCCTGTAATAAATGGATCAATGTTCTAACAGCAAAGAGTGTCCACTATGTTCGAAATAGTGCCTATAGCAGTGACCCACATCAAATATAACCTTAAATAATTTGACCTCATAAAAGACTAGATTTATCCTAGTGGTTCAATGAGAAGCAGATAAAGACCACATATGATTTTTCATCACCTTCTCTGCAAATAATAGCAATGCAATAATAGCATGGTAACTGCAACCAAACCTTCATAGGCAGAACGCAGTTAACTTTGTGTCTGCTGAGTAAGGGAATTTAACAGGGTCTGCTGGGGAGGGCTGGAGCTGGGATGAATGATTCAAAGAACTCTCAATGCTGTAAAAGTTGTACAACTCTTGGATGCATCTTGCATAACTGACAGAGTGTTTTCTGCAGAGTGTAAATAAGAGGTCTGATCGCAATACACACAATGTGCTTTAGTGCCATGTCCTGCAAAGAGCACTACAACAAATTATTTTTATCTGTCTCTGAACTATTATTTTCCACTGAATTCAGATACATAACATGCATTCCAACTTATCCAACTTAGGTGAGAGTTTGCATTGTAATTAAACAATAAAAACTCATCTCAGACAATGAATGCTTACAGGTATTTGATGATTCACTGAAGAACATGACCTGTGCAACATAAACTCTAGCAAATTTAAAATGTATAATAAAGAACAGTTCTCAATTGGACACTTACCATCATAAACACAACGTCAGCAGCCTAATGCTTTGGCTGTTCACTCACAGCATCAGCGCCACATCATCTTAATTCCTGCACTCCTCATTCAAACACACTATTATTCCAGAACGTAAAGCTCTCATCTTAACTGGACCATATGTGAGATGCATCCAAAGTCAGATTGTTTAGTGACTTTCCCTTGGTTTATTCTTCAGTTTCCAATGCAAAGTCTCCAAAGTCTCAGAACAAAGCACTGATCTCTAGCAACACGTTGCAGGAGGATGGTGGACTTGAGAAGGGAAGCAGAGTGGAGGTTTGGAGAGGAATGTGCTGTGTAACATGAGAAGTCTTTTAAAAAAAAAAAAACATACTGAGGAGATTTATTGTCCTGGGCTGGGCGCCTCTAGAGTTTACGCCGTATTGCTAATGCACATAGTTGTATGTGATCTTCATTTTATCTTTTATATAAACAAAATCCTCATTCAGATCTTATTAAATTTACTATGTTAACTGTAATTTCCACTGAAGTAATTACATCTGGAGTTAATGTTTTACAACATTTCTGTGGCATCTTGGTGTTAATATATCATAAAAAAATCTATAAAATAAAATAAAAGAACAAAATGATGAAATATTCTGAAACATTGTTTGAAGGAGATCCGATATTAATAAATTATGATTTCACTGTACTAACAATAATTGTCCCTAAAATGGGGAATTGGAGGAAGAAATGGAGGGCTTTGGAAAATTGTTTCACTTGAATTTTACAAAGAAAAGGATTTCTATCAAGTGTATTATTCATTATTCATGGTCCTTAAAGATTTTGTCTAGAAATGATTTATTGGACCTTGAGAATTTATTGTGGGATTATACTGTCCTCTTCTGGTAGAATGGTGATTTACAGTATAAGGGAAGATTGCACACCATGCTAGTTCATGGGACCATGTTGTCACTAGTGTACACTTCACCTTTTTTTCTATTTTCAGACATGACATTTCATCTTTATCATCTTTAACTAAAATGATAAACAATAAAACAAATATTATTATAAATATAATATATAATAGTATAATAGTATCAATAATAAAACACCTTTGACTAAAAAAATCTTGAAGGGATGCTTTTAGCCTTTTTAACCTAATAATATGGTGAATTATATCTGGTCAGATTAACTTTACAAGTACGTACAGTACATATGTATGCTCTGTATACATAAAAAAAAAAATGTTTTACTGTTTAGTTTAACTTGCTTACTGGTGTTATGAAACTGCTCCGAGACTCAAAGAGGAGATCCAAACGCAGCTTATTGTATGGGGCAATCCGAATCGTAATCAGATGTACAGGCAAGGGTCATACACAGATAGGCAGTCCAAACAAAGAAACAAACAAAACAGGCAGGGACCAGAGGCAAAAGAGTAATCCAGGGAACAGGGCAAGAAATCCAAAAACCAAAATACATGAAACCAGGGAAAACGCTCGGAATTGCAGTGTAACACTTAAACAAGACTTCGCGGTGAGTGAATGAATGAACATGGTATAAATAGACAGACTAACAGGATGAGACAGGTGAATGCAATCAGTGAATGAGGTACAGGTGAATGTGATCAGTGATAAGTGATGATGAGTCCGGGCAGTGAGTTATGGGAAATGTAGTTTGTGAGTGAAACATGATAGTCTGGTGTGGAGTGCCCTCTGGAGGCTTTCAAGGGCACTCCAGCTGGTTATCGTTACACATATGAACATGACACACACCTGATATACACACCTGAGAAGGCCAAGATAATAACACTTTTTTCCCCTCTGTCATTCTCTACAGATTTGTGGAACCATTTTCAGGGGTTCAATCTTTAATCAATGTTTTTTTTTGTTCTCAAAACAACAAAGGGTTGGGTAACAACTTACTAGAGTTTTCAGTATTAGTTCATGCTTTGCTAATATTCATTTTTCTTCAAATGAACATATGGGAAATGTAGTTTGTGAGTGAAACATGATAGTCTGGTGTGGAGTGCCCTCTGGAGGCTTTCAAGGGCACTCCAGCTGGTTATCGTTACACCTATAGGTAGACGTGTATCAGTCAGCTGATTCAGCTTGACTAACGTGACCTGCCAGAACTGACACTACGCTTGATTTATGCAAACTTTGATGATATGATGTTATGATCAAAGTTTGCACAGATGGGTGTGTATGGCCATTACGGTGAGGCTTTTTCTTTTCTTAAAAAAAAAAAAAAAAAAAGGATGTTATGATGGATGTTAGATCTAGAATAAATGTTCTTCTCCAAACTCAGAACACTGCTTTCAAACCAATTAATATAATTTTGGGAAAAATCATATTACTGACTTGACTATTGATCTGATTTTAAATCATTTTATTTCTTATGATGCATCCCATTCTTGTATAATTTAAATATATATGTTTTATGTGTTTTTCCTGAATAAAAAGGAAAAAGTATACTTATCCACTCAACTGGGTCTTCTAAATACACAAATGGGGAATAGGGAATGTCCTGAGACCATTAGGCCTATCTGATATCAGCTATAGTGAGCAAACTAGAATACTCACTATTTTGGAGAGAGACAGAGTGATGTCAAGATTTCACATAGAGGATTATTTTACTCCGGGGCTACACCCCTTGTCTATTCCCAGCATAGAGTTCTATTATCGACTATAGCATAATCAGTCCAGCATAATGTGACATCCATTGTCTTTATCAGTTTGTACCTTTTACTCCCCAGTGAAATACTGACAGAAGTCCCGCAGTAAGTATAAAGTCACTTTATTTCATTGGAACATCTCTTTTAATTCTCATGAATTAAAAATAAATTATTGATTAGTTCATTTTTAGTAATATATATATAGGCTACTATAACATGACCAAACATGTCAAACATTTAATAGAGCTCAATATCAGATGTGTCAGATATCAGATATTGGCCCTAGATGCTGGAGGCATTAAATAGCATGGCTGGATTCAAATATAGCAAACTATGAAATCACATAATTAATTAATTTCAATTTGATGTATAGACAAAAGGACAACTGCCATTATCTGGAGGCAACAAACATTTCAATGCTAAATAGTCCAGTACTGTGACGAGCCAGTAGGCGGAGCTAAAAGTCAGAGGAATCACCAGGGTTCCGTGTTTCCCAACAGCCTAATGAACTTTCGATGCGATATTAATAATTCACTGTTGGATTATGGCACTTTCTGAAATGCTTTTCTTAGCCGTGGCTGTTTTTTGTTGGGTTTTTTTTGCGAATTGTGCGGTTAAGAAAACGTGTAGGAAACGCACAGTTTTGTGAACAGGTGTTCCCATGCACGATCATGGACATCAATATCAGATTTTCAGGAATATTAATTAAAATGAATAAAATATTAAAGATTAATGGAAAAGTTGGCTTGGAAGATTGTAAGTTTAGCGTCTGATAGGCTAATTTTATTGAGATCACTTTATTCAAGTCACTTAATTTATTCTTAATTTTCACTTAAATTCTTATTTTCAACAACATTCTGGCAGTAAAGTTAAAATCTCCTGAAAGACAAAAAAAAAACATATATTGCTACACACCTAGGCTATAGCCTACATTAAATTAAAGCATTTACATGCAGGCTGTGATAAATAAAAGAAAAAGAAAAAAGTGAAAAAATATTGCTCCATTAATATAGCTCCTTTTTTTTTTTTTTTTTTTTGCTCCATTAATATAGCTCCTTTTTTTTTTTTGTATGCTGGATTATTTGTTGTTTGAAATACTTTTACGGTAATTTCCTGAAAAGTCTGTGGATTCTCTCTTAGGCTATAGGTTATAAACACTAGAACTGGAGCATTAGTTATTGTCTGGGTTTACGCCACTGTGATAACAACTACCACGATGATTTACACGTGTACATAAACCTTAGGATTCCCGACACTAATACCCTGTCCAAATACCCACACTTGCGGTCTTTGCACTTGACCACTTGTCTACTTACATGACGTATTTGATTTTATTTGGCCCAAGTTTTCAAGTGGGCGGGAAGAGTGCAAGTGTGTGTAGAACTTAATTACCCGATAGGACACATAGTGTTGGATTATTTAAGCTTTGCTTAAAAAAAGAAAAATCTAGTCTGTTCAATTACATAAGTCGCTATTGTACGTACGTACTTATAACGTATAAAAAGTTGTTGCAAAATTGTACAAATATACAGCCTAATAGCCTACTAATCTTTGCACCAATAAAATAAGCAAAACTTCATGTTTTACTACCAAATTGTAATGTCTAATTAATTTAATTTACAGTGGATTGGTATGTTTTCATCGACATCTCGCGATTTCGGGGCACGCGAGTTGCCGAACATAATGCATGATGCATGATGTAGGCTATAGGCTAGGCTCCCAGCAAACACAGAACGTTGGCACAACGTAGCCAACCTTCTAAAAACGTTTTAACAACATGGCCAAAAGGTTGCTATAACCAGGGTCGGCGCCAGGACATACGGAACGAGGGGGCCTCGTTGTGTCACTGGGGGGGCATACCTCTCCCACCCTCAATAATAATAATAATACACACACTTTTAATTAAAACAACAACAACAACAACCTCTATAAATCCATGATTGCTTGAATGATCAAGCACGTTAGGTTTTTTAGACGAATACAGATTATTATGAATAAAGAGTAGAAGTTGACTGAAAAAAAAATACTTAACGTCATGACGTACAGTCATATTTCAATCAATTACATACAAGCTGCTAGTGATCAGATGAACTAACCTCATTCAAGCACACTTTTAGCAAACCTGATTAAAATAAATAAAACATAATCTCCTTATTTTTTGCATTATTATTATTTTTAGGTAACTCTGTCTACATGTGCTGAAAAAAATATATAAATAATATTTCATAAAAACCTTTAATATTGCTAAATAAGTAAGGTAACACCAGTGACAAAAAAATGGTACATGCGGTCTTTAAATAAATGTACAAAAAATATTAAAAATCATTAAGCTGTCATTTATGTGTATTCATAAAGTCAAAGGGTAGTCTAATAATGTGGTGTAAGTTTAAATGTTAGAAAAAGAAATCAATTTTAAGACATCTTGCCATACCAAAAGTGGACGTTTCTGTAGAATGACCCAAATAAAACTAAAGAAAAAAGAAAAAATTATTTCTTTGTTGGTTTTTTTGGTCTAAAATAAATGACCAGTGATTAAAAATCTTAATCTCCGTTTCACAGTGTGTGTTTACTCAAGTTTCACTTCCTTGTAGAAAGAAATCATCGGTTTCCACCACAGAAAGCAAATATAACAAATATTGAAAGCAAACAATTGAATTTAACAAAAACAAAAAAAAACAAAAAAAAAAGCTCATTTAATCATGGACAGTGTTTCCAAGTGACTGAAACAAGTAAAACCCAATAAAATCAACCATGTACAACTAACTTCAATAGTGTTCATTTAACTTCAATGAACGGTCTTAGTTAGGATTTTCATTTAAATTGAATTATTCCAAGACAAATAATCCTACAATTCATGCTTCTCGTTTACTCCTGTGATAAAAACAAACTAAATGTAGCTTTTTATTACACACGTGATGTTTGGAGTTGGTGATCGTGGTTTCATCCAGGGGCCGTATTCACAAAGAATTTTAAGGCTAAAAGTAGCTCCTAACTGGCGAATTTAGGAGCAACTCTAAAAATATGGGCGTGTCTCTAGTAACTTTAGGACTCCTCATTTTTTTGACTAAGAGTAATTCACGAAGCATTTTAGCCCTAAAACTAGCACCTAAGCCTGGGACAGCTTAAAAGAAGTCGAGAGGACTCCTAACTCACTAAGACCAATTCACAAACCGCTTTTTGTGGCATTTCACGTTGCGATGTTTTGAAATGCGTATGCGGGATGAATGCAGCTTCAGGAGCGTATGCGGCGGCTACAGGAGCTTCCCATCGCGAGGGAACAATGTTGCATTGTAGGCATAACTAGAGATGCAATAACGCCACCAACAACAACCAAAACTAGCCTACTCATTGCATGTAAACTAATTGTAACGTTTCATTGTGAATCAAATTAAAATGTTCTTCTCTTTGCAAACGTAGGCAGAGGCATATAGTGAGAGATTAATTCAATAATGTTGCAAAGATATTGCATCAATCCATATGTTTCATTAGGCCACTAGGCTATTTGTGTTGCCTTACTCTTTATTCGTTTAGGCTATTTATTCAGTTATTCATCATCTTCCGTCCTTCGCACTACTTGTGTAGCGCACGCATTCTCAGACCTGTCACCTGTCACTCATCATCGTAGGGGAGGTGTTTGGAATCATTCCCGCGTTACAATCATCAGCCAATCAAGGTGGTCACTTCAGTCAAGCTCGTGCATGAGTAATGACGTCATCCATAGCAACGAAGACTCACTCTTAGTTTAGGAGTTGTCATTTTTCTTTACTAAAAGTAGGTCTGAAAGGTGTTGTGAATAACTTTTAAGAGAAAACTCCTAGCTAAAATCTTTTAGTGCGATTTAGGAGTACTCCTAGTGGTAAGATAAAATGCTTTGTGAATACGGCCCCAGATCTTTAATATGATTCGGGAACAATGAGTTGTCTCAGAGAATGATTTGTACATTTTGTGTTGACCACGCATGTGCAACATCCTATAGGTTCTGTACAGGAAAACAGAAATGATCAGAAGTCTTCGGGTCCAAGTCATTCGTTCATCCCGTTATTAATTTGTCTCTAACCAGACGAATGAGAGACAAGTCCAAATAAGGGGCCGTCTGTAAAGTGCAAATCCCAAAACCCTTCTGCACATCTTATATTATTAAACATATTCAGTAGCTTCACTGTGACGCACTGTACTGTCACCAAATTCAGTTCACACATCACTGCTCTCCTGCTGGTTATACTACATTACTTAGTTTGATAAAAAAAATAAAAAATAAGGTGTAATTTTTACGATTCTTTTTGAAATAAAATCAATAAAAATATTAAATAACTTCACACTGTTATACCGTGTAATGCCATCAAATTCAGTAAGCAAATATAATGCAAAAGCTGTGTAGAGTACCAATATAATTTGTGTAAAGAATAGGCCTACTTATTTTTTATGTGCAATTACTTTCCAAACTAAGTGTTGTAGGCCTATAACCAACATTAGAGCAGTGATATGTGAACTAAATTTGGTGTGTTACAGTGAATTTATTGATTATTTTTCATAATATAAAATGTGCAAAAGCAGTGTAGTATGACCAGGGTCACCATTGATGTGTGAACTTAATTGGGTGGCACTACAGTTTGTAACATTGAAGTTAATGACTATTTTTGTATTTTTGACTATGAGTTGATGCTGTAGGCCTAGTCGTTTTTTGGGTTATATTGCACTTTGCAGACGGTCCCTTTGAACTGTCTCCAGCCTGCTCATAGAAATCCATTTAGCCTATATTATAAAAGCTTGTTTTGATGAGAATTGGGTTGTAGCTCGTTGTCTAGGTTATTGTGATTGTAAATATGTGTCGTTTGTGTTTTAACAACATTTAGCTCAAGAATATCGATCCGGGAAGTTCTATGTGAATATTGCCAACTTCACTGAACTCCTTGAGTTAAGCACTGACCGCATTTCTTTATATTTGAGTCCAAGTTCAAACACTATAAACGCTCCATTAACGTACGGAGCTCTGAAACACTGCCAGCGGGACATTAAACAGGACGTGTCTGTCCGAGCTCGAAACAGGTTTTGCGTGGGAACGCAAAGGTTTTCGGTGGAACGCAAAAGATTTGAAATTTTTTTTTTTCTCCCAACCTAAAAATATTTCCACCACCACGTCCCTTTAGGGGCTCCGTAGACCAGAAACTGATACAATAGTGTAAAATCTAAATGAATTATTTAAATAAAGTGAACAGCATCAAAAAATTATTTGTGGAAGAACACTTTTAAAATGAAAATGACATATTACCACTATAACCAGTAGATGGCAGCAGAGGACGTTTCCTCTCCATAATAGTTCTTTTCAAATGGTTTGCTTTCAGATTTATATTTAGATATAATCAAATCTCAATTATAACATTTAAGAATCGTTTCTTTGTGGGCAAAGTTCAGCACTGTTTTATACTGATGTATGAAGTAGCAAGAGTTTTCATAAACTCATCAGATCTACAAGATTGAATCACACAGAAGACCTGTTTTGATTTATGTTAACAATCTCCTAATGTTTATTTCTAATGTAAAACAAACGCCTATTTCACACACATACCGTGACTTTTAATTGTTTGAGCGACAGCGATACTCGTAAATGAACTGATATTAATAACGTTAATCACTTCGCCCTCTTAGACACCAGCATTAACTGTTGACTGACTGTTGCCGCAATAGTTTACGCCTAATAATGTCTGTTTGTTCATTGCTTTCCTCATTTTAATGCATTCTTTATTATTTCCCATTGTCTTTTCCCGTTCTGCACCCGAGTTCCCCTCCTCGACTCACTGTGGTCATGTGACTGCGTCTGTTGACATGACCTCACGTGATCACATAATACATTTTTGAACTAATTTAAAATGCTAAACAAAAGTTTTGATTGTGTTAATATACTAGTTAAAAGTTTGGACAATCGGCTGTTTTTCCAGCTTGTCTGTTTGGGAAGAAAAAAAGCACGTCGGTATGATGTATATTCATATACAAAACCAGTTTCAAGAACAAGCTTTTAAATCAAACGGTTTTTTTTAAAAGATGAGAAATACAAGTTTATTCGAGTGTCAAACCTTTTACACACACAAGATGTTTCTCTGCTGGCGCTCGTTCAGGACCTCATCAAGTGTGTCCAACCAGAGACTACTGTACTTCTGTGGAGTGTGTGTGAGATTCTCCAAAATCAACAGGCAAAAAACTATAACGATAAAGTTCAATCTTTTGTAGAAAATCCCCCCCCCCCCCAAAGATAAATTTTAAGGAATAAAAAAAGTGTAAAAACACTGATTAAAATTAACGTATTATACAAGTTGTAAAACTCATTTTTCAAGACTTCCTGTAACAGTATTAATCCTGCAATCTTCTGCTCGAGGAATCTTCCTGTTAAAACACTTTATGAACATTCCCTTCATATATACAGTTTATTGCATATATAATTTCATTAAATCTTTGATTCTGTAGAGATGTTGGTCTTCCGTGAGCTGAACGTTCGGTCGCCTCATCTGTTTGTTGGACTGTTGTTCATCACTGCTCGTCATCTTGTGAGAGTCTCCTTCAGTTTCTCATACATTAACTGCTCCTGCAAGGAGAAATAACCACGATTACAGCAACCAATGAGAGACGAGCGAGCGGCGTACGAGAGCTGCAAACGTCACTGTTCTGCTACAATGTGCAAGAGCTCCGTCTATGGATATATCTCATGCGTTCTGTTCACACTGAACCAAAGGGTCACTTCATATAAAGAAAGAAAGACTCACGCCTGCGCACATATATATATATATATATATATATATTCAAACGCTCTACTATAGAATAAACACATAATGAGCACGCCGTCAGTGCTTTCACAGATTCATGTTTCTGAAGTTTACACAGAGATAATAACGTTTATAAAGTTCAACACTTGCACTGTGTAACCCGTTTCAGAGTGTGTGTTCTCGAGCTCCAGACACGGATGTGTGTGAATGAACAGCCAGAACACATTCAAAGTTTCTGTGTTCTGTGAGAACGGTGTGTGTTAGCGGCCGCTAAGTTAGTAACTAATGATCTTCGCGACGGAAGTGAATCAATCAAAACTAACTTTATCTGGACAATAACTTTATTCTAGATCTGCTGTAAAGCCTAAACAATCTCTGTTACTGTAATCTCCTATTATCACTGTAAAGCTGCTGTGAAACACTCTATACTGTTAAAGGAGAACTCCGGTCAATTTTAACATTGAGCTCATTTTTTTGTAAATGTGGAGTGCTGTCAGTACAGAGAACAACGACACAAATCTGTGTTGCCTACACCGTGTTATCCTCTTTTTAAAATTTGCACCCTGTTGACTTAATTTTTTTAATTTTCTTCCTGTTTTCGGTCAAAGTCCACAGTAGTCGATTGTCGAGTTATAGGTTATCACACGCGTGAACTCGACAATCGACTACTGTGGACTTCGACCGAAAACAGGATGTAAATACAGGTATGTGCGCTGGCTGAAATAACATCATTTTTATTCATATCTTTCACATCTACTGCAGTCAGATTCACCGCGTTCACTCTGAAGGAATCACTCACAATGGCTGGGCACTTGTAATGACACATCAAGGATGTTAAGAGGCTACCACAATGGCTGGGCACTTGTAATGACACATCAAGGATGTTAAGAGGCTAAAAGCAGGTTTAAAACTGGCCCCATTGAAGTCAACAGGGTGCAAATTTTAAAAAGAGGATAACACGGTGTAGGCAACACAGATTTGTGTCGTTGTTCTCTGTACTGACAGCACTCCAAATTTACAAAAAAATTAGCTCAATGTTAAAATTGACCGGAGTTCTCCTTTAAAGCGTGATAAATGAAGGAGACTTGACTAATATGTTAATAAAGAAATATCAAGGAAATAAAGTCAGTAGTGATGTTTCCATCCACCTATTTTTATAACGCAAAGATGCACATAAATTAAAAAAAAATGCACATATAAAATGTATGTGCTCAATTAAGGTGGATCATTTATTTATCCTAAAAGACATGCACATAAACTACGATGGAAACACATTAACAGAGTAAATCCTTCATAACATCATGTGACTTTGCCTCAGCGTCGGCTGTGATTGGATAACTGGAGTAACCAGTGGACCAATGGCATCTTTAATGTTGGTTAGGTGTTTCTGAAACGCCGGAGTCGAAGTGTGTGATCAGAATGATTTGGTGTAATTCCCTCCAGGAGCGTCTCACACACACACACGAGTGTGTTCCTGAACACCAGCATCCGAACGCCAGAGAACATGACAGCGTTTACTGTGTTTCGTCTGACGCTCTGAGACACAATGCAGTTTGTAGCTAATGCAATTTTTATACCTTTGAATCAAAGCCCAGTCCAGCCAATCACAGTCTGAGCTCATTTCACTCACCACTGAGACTAACTGTGAAGTCTTACTGATTTGAACATTACTCTTGTTCTGGTCTCTCACCTTCTTGGACACGGATGGCCGCACCTTCTTGAAGGCGTCTTCGAAGTGAACTCGGCTCACTCTGATGTCCTTCACCGGCTCTGTGACACAAAACACAGGCTCAAACTCAGAGTTTCTGCTTCAGGTGTGTGTGTGTGTGTGTGTTACCTGTGTGTGTTTGAGCTGGTCCTGTGTTCAGGTGAACTCTCAGAGCATTAACACTCGCCTCTCGCACCAGCGCCGACAGATCTGCACCTCTAAAACACAACACCAGACCACACGTCAGACTGTGGAGAGCAGGGATGCACACATTGGCCATGTCGGCATCGGCAGATTACGGTTCGTTTTTCATGTTTTCGGTCCGATACGAATATTAGGGCATTATGAAATGTGTTTTATTTTTCCCTAAATTCTGTTTCCCCCCATTTAAATATACATTTTCTGGATTGTTTTTTTCTTCTCTGGACTCTGATTTAATGCTTAAATGAAATGTTAGTTAATTATCAAAACATTAAATGTTAGTTATCAAAAAAGCATGTCTAATTAATCATGAAACAAACTTTTAATAAATTTTTCTCAAAATTATGACAAAAAATATATATTTTTAGGAAAATATTTTTTATTTTCTTTCATGAAATTCCACTTTATTTTTCCCAAATTCCGTGTTTCCGTTTACATTTTTCTGGATTCCATTTTAATGGTTAAATTAAATTCATTAACAACTTTCTTTTTCTTTTTTTTTTTTTTTTAAACAGAGCCACATGAAATGTTTTCTTTATTTTCTTTAATATTAAAAACAGTGGTAATCAAATTAAGGCATAAAACATGAACAATTTATTGAATCTTTTAAAATGTAAATCAAATGATAGTTAAACATTTCCTTTTATTGTTTTGGCAGACAGAGTTGCTCAACAGAGCTTTACTATTAAAAGGAAAACATAACAAAAAAAAATTGCTTTTTCCTTAAAGTTTGAATAATTGTATTAGTATTAAAAAATTACTATATTAAAGCCAATAAAGTATGGCCTAATTACAATTATGGGTTCACTGTTCAAGTAAAAGCAGTTGTCCACAGTATTTGTTTGCCTTTTGTTTCTGTAATCAGGCAATCAATTTATTTCAAGATTTAGATTATCGGCCAATATATCGGTTATCAAATATAAAGGATTATCGGCTATCAATATCGGCCAAAATTTCCATATCGGTTCATCCCTAATGAATAGAGCCAAAACCTACTAAACAAAAAAATTATCTGGAGTTTGTTACAATGGACGAACACTTTTGTCTGTAAAACACACTAGCGCAGAGCTCCCTCAACACAACGCATCACAGTTCTACAATCAGATCGTTATTAAAATCAAACTCTCGGCGAGGGAAAGCGTTTCGATCTCTCGGATCACGAAGAACAATTTACAAACTTACGTGAAACTCTCACAACGTGCAATGGGCAATTTCCTCAAGATTGACATCTGGATCTAGATGTGGTTTGGTTCCTCCCTAAAACACAGTTAATAAATCAAAGGATTACCCAGATCACATGATGACAGCGGTTCAGACGTCCACATGTGTGTGTTGAAGCGCGGTTTACCTTAGTAATGGTGAGTAATATGGCGTGTCTGTCCGCGGCGGGCGGCAAACCCACATACAGAGTTTTGTCCAGTCGTCCGGGTCTCAGCACAGCCGGATCAATGATATCTGAGACATGGAGTCATTTACGCATTATAGAAAGATAACAAAACATCTCAAGATTTTCACAAACAGTTCTTCAGTTTATCACCTGGTCTGTTGGTGGCGGCCATCATGAAAACCTGCCGGCGATTCTCCATGCCGTCCATCTCAGTGAGCAACTGGTTTACCACACGAACGCTGGCTCCTGACTGACACACACACACACCACTGATCATCGACTTCATAATCATCATCACATCTAACCAGGGTTATTAACTGCTGTAACTAGTAGTATAGAGGAAGAGATGATCACTTCTTCTGTCACACACACACACACACACACACACACATTTATTGACTCGATTTAGTGATGAAACTGTCAGGATTTGAGAGCTGAGACTTTGATTCATATCAACAGTATCACAGATTATTGTGATTATTGGACGGCAGGTACAGATGACGTCTATGGCGTAGAGTGTGGCGACCTCACCGCCCATCCTGAGACGAAAATCAAAGGATGCAATCAGCCAAGTCATGCGCATGACGTAAAAAATGCGATCGGCTGTGCAGGGCTAGTAACCCGCATGGCTTAAACAAAACTACTTCGAAAGTCACAAAAGAAGTACCCATTCCGGGCAACAAACCGCCTTCGTCGCGTCGCTGTGCGATTAATTCGCTCATGACGGTGTATACACCTGACAACGCAGCGATAACACAGGACAACAAAAATACCACCAACTCGGCTTCCCACCGCCACTTCTCCCATCGTAAAACAACCAATGTAGCAACATACAATGTCCGAACGCTACGCAGAACAAACAAAGACGGCAAACTCTCAACACCTGAAACTTTCGAACAATCAGAAAGATTTCACCAGCTCATCTATGGCTGTGAAGACAAAAATATAGATATTGTAGCAGTACAAGAGCATAGACTACCAGCCTCAGACAACATCAATACCTATACAGAAACCTACAACAATAAAGAATGGCGATTCGACTATTGCTCAGCAACAAAAACATCTCAGGGAAATCATGTCGGAGGAATCGGTCTTCTTACAAACAGCGAAGCAGCCAAAACTATGACATCAACAACTAAAGTGTCAGACAGAATAATGAAAGCGAATTTCGCTGGCAATCCAACAACAACTGTCATTGTTGCATACGCACCAACCGAAGAAAAGCCAAAAGCAGAGAAAGACGAGTTCTATGCCAAGTTGTTAAAGTGCGCACAAGAAGTACCACCACACAACATGCTTGTCATCGCAGGTGACTTCAACGCAAGAATCGGCCTCGACAGCAGTATATTGAACCCGAGAGCAGTAGGCAAACATGCCCTACACGAGAAGACAAACGACAATGGCAGTAGACTTGTAGAGTTCTGCGAGACAACAAACACAAGATCTGCTCAGTTCAGATTCTAGACTTCTTGTGCGGGAATCTGAACTGAGCAGATCTTGTGTTTGTTGTCTCGCAGAACTCTACAAGTCTACTGCCATTGTCGTTTGTCTTCTCGTGTAGGGCATGTTTGCCTACTGCTCTCGGGTTCAATATACTGCTGTCGAGGCCGATTCTTGCGTTGAAGTCACCTGCGATGACAAGCATGTTGTGTGGTGGTACTTCTTGTGCGCACTTTAACAACTTGGCATAGAACTCGTCTTTCTCTGCTTTTGGCTTTTCTTCGGTTGGTGCGTATGCAACAATGACAGTTGTTGTTGGATTGCCAGCGAAATTCGCTTTCATTGTTCTGTCTGACACTTTAGTTGTTGATGTCACAGTTTTGGCTGCTTCACTGTTTGTAAGAAGACCGATTCCTCCGACATGATTTCCCTGAGATGTTTTTGTTGCTGAGCAATAGTCGAATCGCCATTCTTTATTGTTGTAGGTTTCTGTATAGGTATTGATGTTGTCTGAGGCTGGTAGTCTATGCTCTTGTACTGCTACAATATCTATATTTTTGTCTTCACAGCCATAGATAAGCTGGTGAAATCTTTCTGATTGTTCAAAAGTTTCAGGTGTTGAGAGTTTGCCGTCTTTGTTTGTTCTGCGTAGCGTTCGGACATTGTATGTTGCTACATTGGTTGTTTTACGATGGGAGAAGTGGCGGTGGGAAGCCGAGTTGGTGGT
>FLSR01000740.1:47592-55092 GCA_900092035.1 Leuciscus waleckii
ATGGAAAATCAAAGTCAACTGAGTATTTATGAGTTTCTTTTACACTAATAAAAAAAAAGCGAGCTGGTATCGCCGGCGATACCGTAGACCTCAGGGGGTTAACAAATATGATGTGGAGCCAAACTTTCTAGATGTTACTTCCTTAAATAATACTTTCAGGATAAATTGGTAAAAGCAGTTCTTAACAAACCCCATTTCAGAGTGGAGTATTCCTCCTAATCTGCTTTTCTCTAAGGTGGGAGGACTCAATTATAACATCACTAAATTACCCCTTACATTATCACTAACAGACTCCAATGATGAATGACAACATAAACGTATAAAGTGTATACACTACACGGTTGAGTACATACTGCATAATTTGGGACACAACTAGCTTTCTTTATTAAACTCATACAATAATTATGGGAATACTGGATTCTAAACACGACTCAAAAAAGGTCGATCTGTTCACCTGGAGATTCTGAACCCACAGTTCCTCTGAGAAATCGCGTATATAATCTCCCAGAAACTCCTCATATGAGCCGCTCTCAGTATAAGAGTCTTTCCTGGACATTAATGTTGAATAACACGCATACGTCTCCATCCATTAATAATAATGTCTAGTGCGGCGGCTGAGAGATACATAAACCTGCTAACATCCGTCGCCATGATGTTTGGAATGGCTTATCATGAGAGGAAAAAATTATGTTTTAGTCGAATAACATCGGTTAATGGAAACACCATTGTTTCGCAATAGTTTTTCATCGACATTTAGAAAATATTGCACTAATCTGTAATGTAAACCAGGCTACTGACAGAGTCAAACCGTGCCATTAGGGAAAGCTGATAACCGTCAGCGTTTCTGTCATTGCTGAAGTTTCAGTGCATCACTGCATCACACACACACACTCACCTCATGCTCTGAGCGACGAGGACACAGCGCATCGATCTCATCAAAGAAGATCACACACGGTGCAGAGTTACGGGCTCTCTGGAAGACCTGACGAACCGCTCGCTCGCTCTCTCCCACGTACTGCAAACACACACACACACACAACACACCTGATGATGGCTGAACACCACGTACTGCAAACACACACACCTGATGGCTCAACATGTCTGCGTCATGACGTAAATATACAGAAATTAAATCAATAGAACCATTAAGATTTTTGCTAAAACTTTCCTTAAAGCCTTTATATGTAATGCATTATAAACATACTTTAATGCACTGTATGATCTCATAAATAAATGTAACCACAGCTATAATACACCTTTAGAAAGTATAATGCATTAAAATGCGACAAACAACCAATTTCAGATGCAACAAGGAATCTGTGAATATTATAATGCCATTCGACTTTGGTTACAATTATTTATGTAAAGATATAATGCATTAGGATGTACATTATGATACCTTTATAATGCATTATAGATAAAGGCTTTAAGTGTTGTTTTTGTCATGACAATCGCGCACCTCACTCTGCAAATGTCCAATATCGTTTAAAGCAAAGTGTCTCATTCCTATGAGATTAAACAACACCTATTCTGTAATGCAGAAAGACATTTACATTTGTACTTCCAAGTATTTACATACCATGGTAGTATTTGTTATACTTATTTACTTCTGAATTTTAAAATGTACTTTTATGCAAAATATAATTGAATGTTGAAATGTGTTCTGGACATGTTACACACAGATGAACAATATGATGCCAGGAGAGTAACTCTTCAGGAGGATCTCACCATATTCAGCAGCTCTGGACCCTTGACCGAGATGAAGTTCAGGCCGGACTCGTTAGCAACAGCCTGTAACGAGACGAGAGACTGATGAGGAATGAGTCTGTGGAGAACTAGATCAGACAACAGCCTGAACCTCTCAGATTTAAGATTTCAGCTTCAGTCTTACAGGTTTGGAACGACATGAGGGTCGTAAATGATGAACAACCCCTTCAATTTATGAAGATTATGATGAACTTTTGTCACAGAGAAAAATAATTTAGGGTTTCTGTTGGGGGAACCAGGATGATGTGAACTTACACATATGTCTTAAAGTTGTCACAGCATTTTTTTCTTCTTTTTTTCTGAATATGTTCCTTGAGGTTTACTTATAATGTTAATTAACGTTTTTTGCACTATATATATATATATATATATATATTTGCAGAAAAACTAGTATTTTCAACCTTCTCTGTCTGAAATGGTCTGTTTTTAAGGCTTGTCAGTAAACCGCTGTTCTGATTGGCTAATGTCACTGCATAGGAAACCGGATCAACGCCCACTCACGAGTGTTTTGAAAACATTATCTATATAAAACTGTCATTTACAGGCATTATGAAATCATTTACTTATGGTTTGTGATGCAGCTGCTGTCAGATGCTTCATCTGTCAAAGTTTCTCCACGAACTCTTCATTACACACTGTCCCTCGACTACCAAACAATCTGCAGTCAGATGCTCTGAACAAACATGCAATCCTCCGATGCGATCCGGGACGCCATTACAATAAACCATTGCCAGGGTTCGTACACCTTTTCCAAGGTCAAATTCAAGCACTTTCAAGGTCCATTTTAAAGCTTTCTCCAGCACTTACACCACCGTACATTACATACCAATACAGTCAAAACATATTTCAAAATTGAAATGGGGTCAAACGGCGGTAATGCAGATTGAAATAAAAGTTCACCGACTTTGGCTAAGAGGGTCTTCCCACAGCCGGGTGGTCCGGCGAGCAGCACTCCAGCCGGCGCGCTGAGACCCAGAGCTCGGAAACACTCCGGGTTATTGATGGGAGCCTGGGAACATACAAACACAACCGTCAGATCTGGCCTTACTCATCATCTTCAGCTTTCTCAGGTAGCAGAGTTACTCAGGTAGTGAGAAACCATCAGTTATTCAACAAGACTAAATACACATTAAAGGGATAGTTCACCCAAAAATGTAATTTAGTCCATGACTTACTCTCCCTCAAGTCATCCTATGTGTATATGACATTCTTCTTCCAGACAAATATAATCAGAGTTTTATTAAAAAAAGATCCTGGCTCTAAAATTTAATAAAGAGAATGTTTTTAAAAATAAATATATTTTAAAAAAAAAAGTCCAAAAAAAGTGCATCTGTCCATCATAAAAGTGCGAAACTGCAAAACTGATGCAATGCTTGAAGTATTATCAATAATCTTCAGTACCATGATGGCCATGTTGAGCTCCTCGCGGATGTCGTGCAGGGCGCCCACGTCTTCCCAGGTCACGTCCGGTACGGTGGCGAAACCCTCGCGCTTCGCGGACGGCTGGACACTGGCTAACGACGACTTGAAGTCCGACATGAGGACGCAGAGTCCAGAAAGCTGCTCCTCGCTCAGAGACTCGTTCGTCTTCAGCAAAGACAACAGCTGCTCCAGCTCACATTTCTGCCAGGAAAACAGTGGCCGGACATTATATGACCTGTGTTTTATTGCAGTGTATTACCATTTCAAACTGCTAAATATTTAAAGAGGCCATATTCTGCCCTTTCTCAAAGTCTGGATGTTGTCTCAGGCTCTACTAGAACAGGTTTTACCGCTTGAATGTCATGTCTTGTCTTTAGCCTTTCTAAAAAATCTAAAGCAAAATATAAATGTGTGAAAAAATTTGAATTAACTGATGTTGAAACTACTTTATAACATTTGTCAGATCTGGTCATGAGACTGTAAATGTACAACATTACACAGCCAATCAAATATTACTGTTTAAATTATGTTTTGAGGAAAAAGTGAAATAAAAATGTATATGGAGCAAACCTTGGCAATAAAGAGCCAAAATTTCACATTTAAAGAGCTCCTATTAAGCTTTTTACAAAGTCTTGATGTAGTTTCAGGCTCTACTAGAACAGGTTTTCCTGCTTGAATGTTGATTATTCTCCTCATATTCCCATGTTGCGGCTCCTCTCTTCCCAGTCTGTCAGTAACGCTCGGTTTACTTCCTATGAAGCCCCTCCTTCTGAAAAGCACACTGTGCTCTGATTGGTCGGCTGGATCAGTGTGTTGTGATTGGACGAGCGCTTCGAATGTGTTTGGGAAATGTCCCGCCCCTTACCATAACCGCCAGTTTAACACACTACTAACTAACTCAACCAGGCCCCGCCCCTTTATTCTGCGTATGAATTATTATAATGAGGAATATTGTGACGTGTTCGTTCCCGGAAGAAACTCAAGATTTCAGAAACACTGACACTGATATAGAGAAGAACTGGAGCTTTATCATGCTCAAACCGCAACATTACACACTAAACACAGATAAAGATGGAGAAGCACTAACTACTAGTCGACTAGAAGAGTCTTCGAGGGCAGCCCTAATTTAAAGACACTGCAATGGTTTCACGTGCAACGTAAGCGATGACTCACATCAAGGTGAGTGTGTAATGTTGCTGTTTGATTATAAACATCTGCAAAGTTACAACACTCAAAGTTCAAAGCAAAGGGAGATATTTGCTTTTAAAGAAATGGCTTTTTAAGGACTACCATTTTTCTGACTCCGGTTTGAACAAAAGGCTAAAAGTTTTTGAAATGTTCAGTTTGTGTGTGTGTGAGGTAAAAGGACACAAGCTGTTGAAGCTCCGCCCCCTGTGCCGGGAGCAGCAGCTCATTTGCATTTAAAGCGACACACACGAAAACGGTGTGTTTTTGCTCACCCTCAAAAACTTTAGCATGCTATAAAAACTATCTGTGGGGTATTTTGAGCTGAAACTTCACACACACACACTCTGGAGACATCACAGACTTATTCTACATCTTGTGAAAAGGGCATTATCCCACATATTTAAACGTGTGGTACCGGTGGAGAGGCGTCTTCACTGCTGGACTTCAGCAGGATTCGGTTGACGGTGGTCATGGCCGCCTCACGACACAGCGCCATTAAATCTGCGCCCACATAACCTGGTGTGAGACGCGCCACTGCGGTAGTCAAAGTCCTCCGGCAACGTGATCTTACGACACAGTGTCCTCAGAATCCTGCCATGGAATAAAGTGAGGAGACATTTTGTTTTTAGACAGCAACACTAAAGAAAGATGGATAACACTTTCTATTAAGTCCATGCTTATAATGAATTATAGCCCCATTTATACTTATAAGTATTACTATCTATAAAATATATTTATAAAGACTCATTAAGACCGATACTGCATTATAACAACAGTTATAGTTAGATTTATCTTATTTTTTATAAGTACTTATAAGTAACACATTTGCCTTTTCAATGTGCATGTTCATAATCCATTATACACTGCTTTATAAATGATCAAATATAAAATAGATCCAGAGACACTTCTTTGCTGTACCAATTAGCTATCAATTATGTCTTTAATCGCTAATATTTGCATTCGAGGTCATGAATATGGTAATTTTGATTTAACATCTATATCTCCTCAGCCATATGTATGGTATTGCTTATTGCACAATGAAATTATACTTTAAAAAATATTGTTGCAGTGTTTTGCTAGTATGTAACATTAAGAAAAGATTAAAACAAATTCCAACTGTTTGTATTAATGATTTCTGTTTTTTAATTATTTTAAAATATATATTTAATTATATTATTCGTTAGTTACATTTACAAATAAACAACTTAAAATGTATAATGAGCACATCTCCATGATTTCTTCATAATGGTCTCCTGTGTTTTCACTTTACTTAAAGCCATCAATAATGCATTTATGGAGGGTAATAACTGTATTATCACTCACAATAAGTATTTATAAGAACACAACACGGCTATTAATAACAATATATTCACTTATCTGACAGAAATAAATCTGAATTACTAAAAAGTCATTGCGAATGCAGCCCTGTGCGCTTGATCTGCCATTCTGGATGGCTAACTTCACAATCAATGGAAATGTGTAGTTTAATTTGAATAAATAAAGTATATAGTCCTATCTGTAATCAGTAGAAAATTAAACAGAATATAGGCCTATAATAACTGATAGGTTTCCGTTATTATTCCAGATAATATAACAAATAAATAAAAGGGTGTGTTTAATTTATTAGGCTAGCCTACTGTTAATAATAGAAAAAAAAGAATTAAATTAATTAAATATTATTGACACACATGCTTGTCTGTCTCATTATTGCAATCTCTCTCTCACTCACTCACACACTCTCTCTCTCTCTCTCTCTCTCTCTCTCACACACACACTCACTCACTCACACCCACTCTCTCACTCTCTCACTCTCTCACTCTCTCACTCTCTCACTCACTCACTCACTCACTCACTCACTCACTCACTCACTCACTCACTCCCTCACTCCCTCACTCCCTCACTCCCTCACTCACACACTCACACACTCACACACTCACACACTCACTCACTCACTCACTCACACACTCACTCACTCACACACTCACACACTCACACACTCACACACTCACACACACACTCTCTCACTCACTCTAATAACTGCATTAATAACTGCATTAGTCTGCTATCAGTGTCTCGAACCAACGTTACTAACTCTAAAATGAGTTTTGGAATTAGAAACGGAGGCGTGGGATTAGATGCGTAAGAAATTAGTCCTACATACAAGAGCATTTAATGTCAAAAACTTGACAAACGTCTTGAAATACATAATTTGAGTGTTTACTTATAAATCAGTGTATAATGGATCATGAGCATGCGCATTAAAAAAGCAAATGCGTGACTTATAAGTAATTATAAAAATAATATAAATGTAACTATAACTGTTCTTATAATGCCATATAGGTCTTAATGAGTCTTTATACATATATTTATAGAATTACTCATAAATAAGTATCAATTGAGCTATAATTCATTATAAGCATGGGCTTCATAGAAAGTGTCACTGAAAGGTGAGCAAGAAAGAGCCTGATAGGTCCTCTTTAACTATGACATCAGTAAGCCACAGCTGATTGAGCGGGTGACACGTACTTCAGTCGTGCGCCCTCATCAGGAATCCCCAGACAGATCTCTCGATCAAACCGCGGCTCGCCGCAGGGCCGGGTCCAGCGAGTCTGGGCGGTTCGTGGCTCCGATCACCAACACCTGAGCCGGCTCCGATAACGAACTGAGGTCTGAAGACAACAACAAACAACAGAGTATAAAAACACACTTGAGAGAGGTGTTTCAGACAGCGCTTGAACACATAATTGATTCCTCTTTTGCGTTTCCTTGCCCTTGAACGGACACACACACACACACACACACACACACACACACACACACAGTTCTGTCAAAACATCGTCTCTGCGAGTGTTCTCTCGGTTCTGTCGTCAGTGAACAGTTGAGGAAGAAACCGGATGTTTGTCAGTTTATTCGTCTTAAAGTGACAGTACACTAATATTCCTGCTGTTCTCTGTCATTAATGTTAATAAAACAACAGAATACAGCTTTAACAAAGATTAAACTATATTTAATTTCTACAGTGTTTCTACAAATAGTGTTATTTTACATTTAGGCTTAATTATTCATTTCTGTACCTGAATACTGTTAGACTTTGTTATTTACTATTCATCTCTGCTTGTAATT
>FLSR01000740.1:60092-81968 GCA_900092035.1 Leuciscus waleckii
ATACTCACTCATTCACACTCAAACTCACTCACTCACTCACTCACTCACACACACACACACACTCACTCACTCACACGTACTCACACACTCAAAACTCATTCACACACACTCACTCACACACACATACTCACTCATTCACACTCAAACTCACTCACTCACTCACTCACTCACACACACACACACACTCACTCACTCACACGTACTCACACACTCAAAACTCATTCACACACACTCACTCACACACACATACTCACTCATTCACACTCAAACTCACTCACTCACTCACTCACTCACACACACACACACACTCACTCACTCACACGTACTCACACACTCAAAACTCATTCACACACACTCACTCACACACACATACTCACTCATTCACACTCAAACTCACTCACTCACTCACTCACTCACACACACACACACACTCACTCACTCACACGTACTCACACACTCAAAACTCATTCACACACACTCACTCACACACACATACTCACTCATTCACACTCAAACTCACTCACTCACTCACTCACTCACACACACACACACACTCACTCACTCACACGTACTCACACACTCAAAACTCATTCACACACACTCACTCACACACACATACTCACTCATTCACACTCAAACTCACTCACTCACTCACTCACTCACACACACACACACACTCACTCACTCACACGTACTCACACACTCAAAACTCATTCACACACACTCACTCACACACACATACTCACTCATTCACACTCAAACTCACTCACTCACTCACTCACTCACACACACACACACACTCACTCACTCACACGTACTCACACACTCAAAACTCATTCACACACACTCACTCACACACACATACTCACTCATTCACACTCAAACTCACTCACTCACTCACTCACTCACACACACACACACACTCACTCACTCACACGTACTCACACACTCAAAACTCATTCACACACACTCACTCACACACACATACTCACTCATTCACACTCAAACTCACTCACTCACTCACTCACTCACACACACACACACACTCACTCACTCACACGTACTCACACACTCAAAACTCATTCACACACACTCACTCACACACACATACTCACTCATTCACACTCAAACTCACTCACTCACTCACTCACTCACACACACACACACACTCACTCACTCACACGTACTCACACACTCAAAATGGGTCACACATTAGTTTAGGGTCCAATTCTCATTTTTAACCACAACTTTTGCCTAATTACTGCTTATTAATAGTTAGTAAGGTAGTTGTTGAGTTTAGATATTGTAGGATTAAGAGATGTAGAATATGCTCATGCAGAATAATGCATTAATATGTGCTTTATAAGTGCTAATAAACAGCCAATATCCTAGTAATATGCATGCTAATGAGCAACTAGTTAATAGTGAGAATTGGACTCTAAAGTAATGAGTTATCAAAAAATAATAATAATGATAATAAAACTTCAACAGATGTATTGCTTATTTTTAGTTAAACTAAAATGTAAACTAAAACGTAAACTAATTGAACCCTATTTTAAGTGTTTCCACAATTTCAATAATGACAACATTGTTTCTCACACAATCCTAACGGTCCTAAAAACTCTCTTCTTGATGCAAAACACACAGTTTTTTTCTTTAGACTTTGATAAACACACACACACACTCTCTCTCTCTGTGTGTGGATTAAGTGTGTGACGAGGTTCACTGACTCTTTCTCTGCAGGATTGCGTCACTGATCTCGTCATCAACGTCCTCGTATCTTGCTCTTCTTCGTTCTCTTCATCTTTCCGCTCTTCGGTCTCGGTTTCTTCGACGGATTTCTCTGCTTCTGTGAACACATCGTGACGAGATGTAGAGGTAAAAGCTTGCTTCATTTCGGCCTTTCCCAACACATCAATGCTGGAACATTTATGACAGCATTAATGAATGACAGGGATATAATTTAACTTTTATATGTGTAGCGGATGTTTCAACAAAGCAGCACACGCTTTAATATTTGTTGAAAAATAATTTTAATCACTTACATTTTTTCAATCTTTTTTTTTTTTTTTGGACTGCTGGTTAACATGTGGTCAGTATAGAAGCTTGTTTCCGCCACAAAATAAAACATTTTAAAAGACAATTTGGACTGTTTATCTCACAATTGCGAGTTTATATCTCGCAATTCTGAGAAATAAACTCGCAATTGCATGTTATAGAGTCAGAATTGTGTTATAAAGTCAGAATTGTGACATTTAAACATGCAGTTCTGAGAAAAAGTCAGATTTGGGATTTCATTTCTCGCAATTGCGACTTTATATCACGCAATTCTGACTTTAAATTATGTAAACTCACAATTGTGACGAAAAAGTCAGAATTATGAGATAAAAATTCGCAATTACGGAAACAAGCTTCCATAGGTCATACTTGTTCCATTGTCTGACAGAAAATATTTAAATGAGAACAACTTTATTGGCTAATCGGCTATATATTGTATTAAAATGCAGTATATGAGCATGGATTAGGGGAAGAACAGATGTTAGCTGGTGCATGACATCATCTAGTGACATTTAGGCCACATTTACGCTGCAGGTCAAGATGCCCAAGTCCGACTTCTTGACTATATCCGATTTTATTTATCCGATCTTTTCAGAGTGACCCATATTCAATATCTGCATGTACACTATACACTAGACAAAACACCCGAGGTAGACACACGCATCAGGAAAAGCTTAGGTTGAAAAGGAAGTTAAAATGATTGGTAATAGACGCAGATGAAATGATAATACAAGTTTCTGCTTCACACCATCTCTAAAGGTCAGCAAAACATTGGGTTGAGCCTTCGTCCTCCACTGCGCCGCTGAAAAGAGTCATGTGATCGCGGTTGGAGTTGACGTCATTTGCCACCGCCGCTTTTTCAGGGACATACGACTCGCATCGACGGGAATATCCCATCTGTCCGATACATGGGAAACGCAAACGCACGTGTTCGACTCATGTGAATGTGAGGAATGCTTCAGTTCACATAGAAAAACCTAAAAATGCTCAAAATTATTTTATAATGTCTACATGTGTATCTGAATGCATACTGAAGATACACTGACTTTAGGACCCAGCGGAACACCTCATTTACTCCATATAGAGCTATCAGGCCATCTAGAGTCATGAAATATCATCTTATATTATTATTTTATTTCCACAAGAGGTCGGAAAATACACCCTATGTAAGATATTTAGAGCTGAATAAAAAAATTATGCATGAAATTGTGAGTTATTTTGAATTTAAGTTGTGCTTAATTGACTATTTATTTATTATTTATTATTTATTGATTAAAAAAAAAAAAGAAGTAAATCTCCCCCCCCCAAAAAAAAGCCAAAATATATCCAAATGAAATAAAATAAGCTTTCTGGACAAATAAAAAAAATACATATATATATATATATATAATTTGAGGGCTTTTTGGGAAAGATGTGTTATGAAGGCTGGTGTTACCGCAGTGCTGGCGGGCTCGTCCTCACACAGGTCGATGCAGATGTTCTGCTGTGCGTCTCCAGTGGTGTCGAGGACCCAGCCCTCGCTCCTCTGTGGTGTCGAGCCACTCGCTCCTCGCTGGTACAGAGACGTCAGAGAGCTGTTCAGCAGATTCGTGTGCTGTGGAGAAACACAAGTGTTCACCAGGAGCCGCATTTACATTACAGCTGAGCAAAACTTTTGCAATATTTTCTAAATGTCGATGAAAAACTATTGCGAAACATCAGCGTTTCCATTAACCGATCTTATGCGACTAAAACATCATTTTTTAATCTCATGATAAGCCATTCAACATCATGGCGACGGATGTCAGCAGGTTTATGTATATCTCAGCCGCCGCACTAGACATTATTATTAATGGATGGAGACGTATGTGTGTTATTCAACATTAATGTCCAGGAAAGACTCTTATACTGAGAGCGGCTCATATGAGGAGTTTCTGGGAGATTCTCCTCATCTCTGCTTCAAGCTCTTGATACATTGTGGCATTTCTTTGTTGTTTAGAATCCAGTATTCCTGTAATACTTTTGTCTTTTATGAGTTTAATAAAGAACTCTGTCTCGTCTTCTGTCCAAACACACCGCATCATCTACGTCAGCTGACCTGTAAATGCGTTTCCATTGCAATTTTGCAAAATATTCCTTCTCGAATTGCCTGAAAAACCCCCTCATACAAGCGTAGAAACGGTTTAGCGATATATGGGAGCTGCGATACATATGTTTCCATTGGGCGTGTTTTCAGTTTGCGCACTTTGAAGAGTAATGGAGACGCGGCTTCATTCTGGCTGGAGTTAGATCTGATATTTTGTGTTTTGTGGAGTGAAAGTGCAGTTACTTCATGTTCAGGGATGTCGTCCTCGCTGTCAGTGCTGCACTCGCTGACGGGACTGTCCTCCCTGAAACACACCAGAGAACAGCTGTAAACACACCAGGGGAAACACACAGGAGTGATAATGCTGAGGATGAAGAGTGTGTGTGGTGTCGTACCCGTCCTCTCGGCTGCGTCTCGCTCGTTTGGCCAGATGTGTGTTCTCCAGGGCACCGATGTCAGACTCACTGCATATCACTGCATACACTACACACACACACACACACACACACACAACCATTCAAGACACTGTACGACTAACAGCTCTAAATGTTTCCTTCGCAGCTTTGAGAGAACTGAAATTAAAGGAGAACTTGGTAACTTTTTTAACTTAATAAAACTGTCTAGAATTCATTTGGATGGTTAAACAACCTGTTCTGGTGATATTGGTGACTTTCCCCGCTCCCCCCAGCGTTCCCAGGCGGAAAACCAACCTTGCAACTTGGGGACTACCGTCCCGGCAAGATAGAAATTGGAAGTCTCGTGAGAAGCGAGAACGAGAACGAGCGCGAAACACGAATTGCTTTACGGCAATTCGACATAAACACACACACACACACACACGCAGAGAGAGAGTGAGTTACGGGCGGAGGAGAGCTGTCACCTGCAGCCACACACACACATACACATGTGCAGAGAGAGAGAGAGTTACGGGCACTTTGGATGAGAGACACAGAGAGAGAGAGACGTGTTTGAGTTCACTCACTTACGGCTGTTTATAAAGTCAGCATGAAATCAAAGTGGACTCGCTTACTTTCTGAATTCATCTAAACTAATTAGAAAGGGATTTTAATTAACATGAATAACGCATTATTTATAATAAAAGGTAACGGCAGCCCATTAGTAATGAAACAAGTGTTACTACATCCTTGTAAAGGAACTGCTAATTATTTAGATCAATATTCTAAAGTGAAAAACATGATAACTCCCTAATATTGACTGAAGTCACTGTAAGCTTTTGAGATTTTTGTAAGATTTTGAATAGTGATTCCTTCCGATGGATTTGGTGACACTTCAGTCATTACCAGTGTGTTCCCATGATCTTTACTTTAGAATACTGATCCAAATAATGAATAGTTCCTTTAGAAAGATGTAGTAACACTTGATTCATTACTAATTGGGTTACTTACCATTACCTTATATTATTACACGGCTCTGTGGAATACTTGATTCTGATTGGTCAAGTTTATATTATTCCCAGATAACAACAGAAGCACAGGCTCATCCGGGTCACTGAAGTCATCAGCGCTACACACTTGCTAGGAACGGCTTTTCCTCGTGGAAGTTTTGCGTTTGTCGAGCTAATAAAATATTAAAACTCAGTCGAATCAATATCTTGTGTACAGTTATTTAATTATGCCATCCAGTATCATGAACTCGCTCTCTCTTGTTTCACACAAACGCAGCGGCGGCCATTTTGAGACTATTGTTTAGTTCACAGTTGGATTATAAGACACAAACAGGGCTTGAGTTAAAAGATAGTAGAATGAAAATGTTAGAAGTTTATGAGAAGACGGAGCTCCAGTCCTGAACGCCTCAGAGTAAAGTCAGCTAATAGCAGAGATCTGATCCTGTGACAGAAGTGATAATGAGCTATTTTTAGTAAATCAGTGTTTCAGTTGAAAATCACACACAGAGATGTTACAAGAAATGATTGGCACTATTTATGTGTTTTAAAAGTAAAACTTAATGACTTTAAAGAAGTCTTTAAAATAATAATACAGACCTTAAACAATAGAAGTGGCCTTTTTTTACTAGTTTAGTTTTTTGCCTATCTTAGTCTCCACCATGACAGATATATGACTCTGGCTACAGACAGCAGGACACTCAGTGGTTTAGATGTCTAATGGATTTTAGTTATTAAACTAAAACAGACCTTTTTTTTTTTTTTTTTTTAAAAAAAAAATTATCCCCCCCTTTTTTTTTAAAGCTGGAAAAACATAGTATTACACATGGCAGGCACATCAACACCAAAACTCCTATCACTATCAGCACTGTATGTCAATATTCCCACCCTCCCCAGTGGTTGGTGAACCATTCAAACCGATAAGTTGTCACTTCTGAGTAGTTGTTTTACAGTCATTATCATGTTCTCAATAATATTGGTTATGTTGTCACTATAGTCTGGAATGTAAAAACAACATGATGTATCCCAACATTTTAAACACTCCTCCTTTCTCAGCTGTTAACATGTCTAACAGTAATCTATTCTGTATAACAGCATCTCTGATTTGTTTCAGTTCATCATTAACCATTGTCAAATCATTCTCGGTGCAGTTTGCTATTTCCAACACAGTATAGCCCACAAGAAAAATAAAATGATAGAAAATAAGATAAAACATAAATGAACATAAACCTAAACTTTGTAAAATACTCATTATCCTTGTTACTATACCAAAATTGTTATAATTTGAATAAGAACTGTCAGATTTTCATAATCCCCTAATAACTTCATAAATCTCCCGGTTTGATGTCGTGCAGTGGTGTATCAGCTGCTTTTCCTTGAGCTGCTTTCGCCTAAACATAAATGTTAGATAGGAGAGAACACATTTCTTTACAACATGTCATGTTCACACAACTCAACTCGGTTTATGGCACTCGTTGTTTAACCCCTTCCATTCCCATAAATGGGTTTTCCAAACAAAATCCAAAGCAAACTTCTTTTTTTTCTTTTTTTTTTAAACAAAAGTTATCAGAATCTAACTGTCAGGGATCAGCCAGGCTCCACCACCACACAATCACAGAGATCGCTCTCGCCTGAGTTCTAATCACCCGCACATGCACGTCATTTGATCATCAGCACAGTCAGCATAAAAGCACTCTCCTCCACAGTCACATTGTCTGGTCCCGTTGAGTAAGGACTCACTCCTGGTATCTCTTACCTAACCTTTGATGTCAGTGTTATCGTCTACCTTCCAGTGTTTCCTTCGTCTTCCTGGTTCCAGCCATCATCCCGCTACTTACCTCTCTCCGTTCCACTGTGTTCCAGCGATCTCTCACCACAGTATCCACTACCTCCTTCATCGTCTGCAAGAAAAAAATAACCTGTCAGTATTTCCCATCGTCATTTAACAAAGTCATTCTCCATTACTATCTACCACTTGTACTCACGTCATTCTTTCAATAAACCTATTTCTCATTTGTAACCTTTTTGTCTTGAGTCTCTGTTCCATAATACTAACTTAGACACAATGTAATATTAAATTCCCTACAATATAGAACTTTCAAATTAAAACCCTTACGACAATCTAAAATACGTTATTCAAGTAACATTTCTAAGGTTATCTTTAGTTTAAATGCTTGCTTCACTTAACCTTTGTTATCCAGATTTTCTCTCTAATTTTTTTCTCAGAAGATCTAAGATTTTCTCTAAGATTTTTCCTCTTTAATCTTTAAAAACAGTCTTCATCTTTAGCCATCACCATGTCTTGGTCTAGATCCTATGCCATGTCTAATGACCTGCAGGAGTAAAACTATGATATAGACATATTAGTTAAATATCAACACTTCTATACATTTTTCTTCTTGCCCCTAAAGCAACCAACATCATGTTCCTCATATAAATTAAGTTTTGTTACCCTCTCCACAACAAATAATGACAATCACCTCATGGTCTCAAAAAAGAAATCCCCTTCCCATTAGCTCTTTATCTCTAATATTCTTTTCATCTGGGTGTTGTCCCCTGGCATAGTTGCAGACACTTGTCACAATGCAAAACAAGCCATCCAACCAATGCGGTTTCTGGTGAGTGGTATGGAGGAACTCACATTTCTGGGTCAGATTGCCGTAACTTCTCACAGCTCATCCCCCTTTAATGATGTAATGATGATGTCATCCGCTCCACTCTCAACCCATCTCACATAAAACACCTCCTTCAGGGTAGATGCCCAGTAGCGGCACTGATTCCCTGCCTTAGGTTGCCCTCTGTTTGGCCAAAGAGGATCTTACCCGTCGTTGCGAAATCACCTCGTGCACACTGGTAACCACTCTTTCCCATTACGAAATCTTTGAAAGTTTTCTTCAACAGAATCAGGTGTTTTCTTGAGCTTAGGGAAGGCACATTCAAGAGCCACCAGAGCCATTTTGACTGCCTAATAGTGTTAACACAGGGAGACAGGTTAATAACAGCAGTATTTAATCACTAAAATCCATTAAACATCTTAAAATCAGCAACCTCACACTGCTGAGATTATACTCAGTGAATTTAGATCACAACCATCCATTCAGTGTACATCTACGTCTGTAGCCAGAGCCATCGGCCCTGTTTCATGGTGGAGACTAAGCTTATACAGAGAAGTTACTGGTCCTAAATTAAACTAGTCAAAAACATCACTTCTATCGTTTAAACGTACAGTATGGAATTTTTCTCCACTAGGGGTCGCTAACCTATTTACAATAACAAAGGCGTAGTTTGATGACGCAACATTTGCTAAGAATTATGGATCTTGTCGTCAACGTCAAGCCGACCGATATAATCTATGGATCTAATAATGTTTATGGATGACTGAATACATCGATGCTTTTATCATGACTGTGATATGAAGCAGTTCGGGATTGCTAAGAGACAGCTATCAGCTATGATTACTCTCTGGTGCCGCGAGACTCCGCCCACACGCTGTTCTGATTGGCTGACTCCGCCCACACGCTGTTCTGATTGGCTGACTCCGCCCACACGCTGTTCTGATTGGCTGACTCTGCCCACACACTGTTCTGATTGTCTGACTCCGCCCACACACTGTTCTGATCGGCTGACTCCGCCCACACACTGTTCTGATTGTTGACTCCGCCCACAAACTGTTTGATTGGCCGACTCCACCCACACACTGTTCTGATTGGCTGACTCTGCCCACACGCTGTTCTGATTGGCTGACTCCACCCACACACTGTTCTGATTGGCCGACTCTTCCCACACGCTGTTCTGATTGGCTGACTCCGCCCATACGCTGTTCTGATTGGCTGTGGGTTTTGATTGATTTTGACGCATCTCGCAGTCGCGTCTAGTGTGGACAGACACATTATTTGTCGCTGGAGTCTAATCGCGTCTGGTTAGGACACGGTGTAAGGAGTCAGAAAAATCAGGCTTTTCAGTCTGCATTTCCTATAAAAAAATAAAATCTTTTTTGTTAGTATGAGCTGTGCATTTACAAAAGGATATTTTATATCAGCCAACAAAATATCATCCATCATATTTGATACTGACTCAGCATGAAGAAAAGGTCCACCATCGGACTTCTCAATGTTTTTCAATGAAATGTTCAATGTTTCCACAGCGCCCCGGAATCATGAACAACCGCAAACGAATTGTGATAATGTGTGTAAACCGTCTCACATTTCCCTGTCCTTAGTTTCCAGGCTTCAGTTAAAGCCACACACTCAGGTCCTCGAGCAGAGTAGCGTGAGGGCACCGGCCCTGAGGCGGACACTGCCTGTCTTGTCCCGCTCAAGCCTGCTGTTCTGTCTCTGAATGCAGAGCTCTCTCTCACTGAGTCCTGTGTGTGTGTGTGTGTGTGTGTGTGTGTGTGTGTGTGTGTGTGTGTGTCAGTGTGTATGAGTGTGTGTCAGTGTGAGTGAGAGAGAGATTTTTTATTTATGTCATGTTCTTCCACATGAATCTTATATTAATAGTAAACAAAACAAATGTTGTTGTTATAAAAAAAATATTTTAATTAGTTCATTTAAGATCTAGCAGTTCTATTTCCAGAAACATGTGGATCATTTTCAGGCATGTGCTGCTTCCCGGAAAGTGAGAAAATTCCCGGCACATCTCCGGCATAAACGCGCTGATATTGATTCTCGTTTTGTTCTCCTTTTGTATCCAAATCTGCTTGCCATGGTCCATAATGTTTGAACGAAACAACAACAGCGTGCAAATAGACATTGCGAACTACCGTCAGTCGCTCTGGTTACTATCAGAGGGCTCTGGTTCATAGCTCTGTTTGCCATGGCAGTACGAGCGGAAACCAGGGACAACGCGGATATGACGCCATTGACGGGGACAAAACGGAAATAAAGAAACGGGACGTTTCTCAAATTGAATTACAAATTTCTCCTGGTTTGAAAGTTGTTGGAAACAGTCAGGATAATGTAAGTACACAACTAAAAAAAATATATAACATAGATATAGTGATTTTTGCTATTTTTAAAGCAAAAAAGTTACATATTGTGGCTTTAAGTTCTGTATTATTATTTTAAAGACTTCTTTAAAATCATTCAGTTTTACTCTTGAAACATTTAAATACAAATTGCCCTCGAAATGTATAAAATCTGAAATGTAGAATGTTTGAAATGCCTGTAGCATTTCTTTTAACATCTCTGTCTATGATTTTGAACTGAAACACTGTGCTTTACTATAAATAGCTTATTATTACTTATGACACAGGCTCAGATAGCAGCTTTGTTTTCACATAAACATTATTTTTATATATTTTACAACTAAATTGTTGGAGTCATCATTGTCTGTAAGTTTACATGAACCTGTATTTATCCAATCACTTAAATTTTTTTTATTATTATAGATCTTTGATTCAAAAGGATTTCCTTAAGACTTCAATCTTTTGACCTTATCTTTATCTCTTGTTCATTCTCAGACGAAAACTTTGATATCGTTGTATTAAACACTGATCTACTTTCAAACCCACATTTACACCAGAAATTTCTGTCCCTTTCTCACTTTTCTGAGTGGGCATTTAAAATTACGGGCTAAATGGCCACGCTGACCATAATTAAAACACTGTCATGGTGCTTCGTATCAGCTTCAACTACAGCAGCAGACAACTTGCCTATAGTTTGATCATTATGAGCTTGTAAACGGCTCCAACTTACGCACACCCTTGAAGCAGTGGTCCCAATCAGGAATTTAAACAGAGCCACTGATAAGCAGTTCTGTGTATTCTTTTGATTCAATTTTATTCAATCACAATAGCCAAATCATAATCTTCATCATTATCATTGGCAGCACATTCAAAGCTGCACGGAAACGCTCAACATATTATAAGAGGTTTTCTAAGAGGTTTTCACAAAGTTTCTGTTTAACTTTAGTCACACTTGTTCAGGGAAATGATCCCGACCCATAATTTCCTTTACTTGCTTTTTTGTAAAGCACAGGCATTCATAGATGGTTCCATACATTCTATCAGAAATTTTATTTTCATTACATTATTACATTTTTTTATTCTCTACTATATTTCTTCTCATCTATCAAATAGTTAGTCTGCAGATACAAGAAGCATTATCATTATTGCCTCGGTCCTAGGGCTGGACGATTTTGGCTAAAATCATAATCGCAATTAATCAAACAAGTTACCTCGATTATGATTATTGAACGATTATTTAAAAAAAAAATCCTATGTCACTGGCAAGGCTTATACTGTAAATACGTTCACGGTTATTTTTTCTAATGAAAGAGTTAGGGATGTCCCGATACCACTTTTTCACTTCCGATACGATACCGATGCCGCAGCTTTGGCTATTTGCCGATACCGATATCAATCCGATATCTTTATTTTATTCTTGAACTAATACTACTAATAATAAAATATATGGAAGCACTTTCCTCAATTAGCCACATAAAAACATCTCACTCAAATGGAGAACAAATACTTCTCCAGTATATAGTCCACAACAACAGTTGATAATGAAAGACTGCCACCCTTTATTCAAAAGGCCTTGAGATATGTTTGGTAACCTGAATGAATTTAAAATTAATTTGCTATATTTCAGATCAATATATTTGTTTCCTTAAAATTTTAATTAACTTTAACTTCTCATCTGAATTATAAATAATTTATTTCTGTATAAAATAATACTACCATTAAAAACATTTGATTTAATTTTTTAATCAATGTAGAATGTGTAACTTAAAAATAAAAAGATTAGTGCTCTGTTTTAGGACAAGAAATGAAAACCAATGCAATATGATGAATGTCCAAAAGATGAGATCATTTTTGCTTTTTGATAATTTGATTTAAAAAAATGTACACAGTGTGTGTGTGTGCTCTCTCTCTCTCTCTCTCTCTCTCTCTCTCTCACACACACACACACACACACACACACACACACACACACACACACACACACACACACTGCTGTCTGGGGTCTTTGTTCTCCCAGTATGCCGTTTCCCATAATTAAAGCGTAAAGAGAAGAAGTGCAGAAACCCAATCCGAACTCGCCACAAAAGCAGCGTCTTTTGTTCTGGAAATATTTAACGCAGCGAGTAATTAAAGCAATCAGTCTAGTTCTCTCTAACTCATTTCACACGCCTTTGTTATTGTCTGATTAATACTTGCACTATCAAATTTGTTTTCCGAACGTGGCGTCCAAAAAAATGCTAAATTTCCCCAATTGGCATCACAAGAAATCGCGGAGGTGCGATTAACGAATCCCGATACGGGAACGTTTAACTCCGTCTAAATACAACAGCGACGTGATCTTCTTGATTATGACACGCAGCAGGTAACAAATCAGTGTGTGTGTGTGTGTAAACACCAAATCAAGTCCTTCTGAAGTCTGACAAAGTGTGTCTAGTTGAAATCGTCTTCTCTCTCTCTCTCTCTCTCTCTCTCTCTCTGTTTATACGTCTCCAGGCTCCACCAATCACACGCCACCTGTCCCCGTTCTCTCGTTCTCCCGGACAAACAACGCCAGAACAATCCAGTAATCGCACTCGCTCTCGGACGTAAATATTTTGAGCTGGAGGTTTCTGTGTAAATTCTGCGGGTCAATCATACACAAACTCCATTGTTACCTTTATGAAATCTCCTCTTTGTGTTTATGCAGGAGTAGAATAAATGATCTCGGTGTAAACGCTGTATTTACAGTATTACTCGTTTAAGAGCTGACGTCTGCGTACACAGTTTACACCGACAACCTGTTTATACAGCTAAAGAAGTGTGTTTTACAACTTTCCCAGCTGTTTATTTAACTTTGTGAGCATTCAGTGTGTTCCTCAGCGCGAGGCTTGATGTGGTGCGTGTGGAATCTGCTGATGTTGATGCTCATGTTACAGGACTTTATAAACGACTTTAGACACGCTTGATAAAGGAGGGACGGCGTTTGACGGGTCAGGGTGCCTTTCTGTCTGAGGAATCAAACAAACAAACATCACTTATGTTTCTGAATTCTTCAACACTATCACAAACATCTTGTGTTCAGGTCATTCATCGCTAGAAATTAAGTAATTAGGGACTTTAATAATTAGTAATTAGGTTTTTTTTAAAGTTTCACAATTTATACCCAATAAAATATTCTAGAGCTTGGCATAAGTAGGTTTTTTTTTTTTCATGAAATGTATACAAATGCCCATGGAGTTATGATAATTTAGGCTAGGGCGTTAGACTTTTCCAGGTCTTGAAATCACACTTTTAAAACGAGCGTTCCTCTTATTTCCACTGTTTCCAAGTCTGTGGGAATTCTGGCTCTTCAAAGACAAAAAAAATAAAAATAAAAAATAAAAAAATAAAAAAATTGTAGAGAGCATGACTTAAAATAAGTTAATTGTGGTTCTATATTCTATATCTTATATCTATATTGCCAAAAAGGTTCCATATAAGAAGAAATGTCTTAAATTATTGCATAATATTTTAATGTTTAATGGGTTATTTCTGTTTTTTTCTAGATAAAATATTATACAAATAAAAATTTATTAATTAACTAAATTAATTAAAAGTAGTTAGTACTAACTAGCTAATCAATAATTACTAACTATACTAATTACTAACTAAACAAATGACTATCCAATTACTAACAAACTAACCAACCAACCAACTAAACTAATTACTTACTAACTAAACTAATTACTAACTAATGACAAACCATCTAAACTAACTAAATGCTAACTAACTGAACTAATTACTAACTAACCAACTAAATAAACTAATTACTAACTAACCAACTAAATAAACTAATTACTAACTGAACTAATTACAACCAACCAACCAAATAAATTACTAACTGAACTAATTACTAACTTAATAACCAACAAACTAAACTAATTACTAACAACCAACCAACTAAACTAACTAATTAATAACTGAACTAATTACTTACTTAATAACCAACGAACTAAACTAATTACTAACAACCAACCAACTAAATAAACTAATTACTAACCAACCAACGAAACTAATTACTAACTTGAAGTAAGCACTAGCTTAATAACCAACCAACTAAACTAATTGCTAACTAACTAAATTAACTAATTGCTAACTAACTAAATTAACTAATTACTAACTGAACTAATTACTAACCTACTAACCAGCCAACCAACCAACTAAACTAACTAATTGCGAACTAACTAATTACTAACTGAACTAATTACTAACTTACTAACCAACCAACTAAACTAACTTGTTCAACTTGAATCAGTGCTGCACAGATCGATCGGTACAAGTACTGCGAGAGCGAATGGAACGCAGACTTAGGTTAGTTTAGTTGGTTGGTTTGTTAGTAATTAGTTAATTAGACGCTCCATATGCTGTTGAATTGCTCTCGTGGTACTTTGATGTCACACACCGATCGGTCTGTGCAGCACTGCTTCAAGTCGAACAAGCCTTAACTTCACTAATTACTAACAAACCAACCAACTAAACTAATTACTAACTAAACTAATTACGAACCAACCAACCAACTAAACTACCTAATTTCTAACTAAACTAATTACTAACCAACCAAACAACTAAACTACCTAATTACTAACTAAACAAATTACTAACAAATCAACCAACTAAACTACCTAATTACTAACTAAACTAATTACTAACAAATCAACCAACTAAACTACCTAATTACTAACTAAACAAATTACTAACAAATCAACCAACTAAACTACCTAATTACTAACTAAACAAATTACTAACAAATCAACCAACTAAACTACCTAATTACTAACTAAACTAATTACTAACCAACCAACGAAACGTCCTAATTTCTAACTAAACTAATTACTTACCAACCACCTAACCAACCAGCTAAACTACCTAATTACTAACTAAACTAATTACTAACCAACCAACGAAACGTCCTAATTTCTAACTAAACTAATTACTTACCAACCACCTAACCAACCAACTAAACTACCTAATTACTAACTAAACTAACTACTAACCAACCAACGAAACGTCCTAATTACTAACTAAACTAATTACCAACCACCTAATCAACCAACTAAACTACCTAATTACTAACTAAACTAATTGCTAACCAACCACCTAACCAAACAACTAAACTGCCCAATTACTAACTAAACTAATTACCAACCAACCAACCAACCAACCAACCAACTAAACTGCCCAATTACTAACTAAACTAATTACCAACCAACCAACCAACCAACCAACTAAACTGCCCAATTACTAACTAAACTAATTACTAACCAACCAACGAAACGTCCTAATTTCTAACTAAACTAATTACTTACCAACCAACCACCTAACCAACCAACTAAACTACCTAATTACTAACTTAACTAATACTAACCAACCACCTAACCAACCAACCAAACTGCCCAACCAACTAAACTGCCCAATTACTAACTAAACTAATTGCTAACCAACCAACCAACTAAACTGCCTAATTACCAACTAAACTAATTACTAACCAACCAACCAACTAAACTAGCTAATTACTAACTAAACTAATTACTAACCAACCAAACAACTAAACAAATTACTAACTAAACAAATTACGAAATAATAACTAACTAACTAACCAACCAACTAAGCTAACTAATTACTAACTGAACTAGTTGCTAACTATCTAACTAAAGATGATCCCACGACGGAACCCCTTCATGGTTCCATATTGAGCTTTTCTTCTGAGAGTGTGTCATGTGACGCACCTTATTGATATTCATATTGAGCTCCAGCTGCTCTCAGTCGTTGTTTTCTGCTTTGAATCTGAGGAGGTATAAACACCTCATCTGAAGGCCCCGGTGTCATGGGCTTCGGCTCCACAGGATTCTCCAGAATACACAGTTTTTCAGACTGGGAATCTTGGCGTAAAGAGTGTTTTGTTTACATCTGTTGACGGAGCGGCGCTGTGTTATGGCATGTGCGTATGAGCCGCGTAAACTCCAGAAATACTAGCGCACTCTCAACAACCTCCAAATATGTGGCCATTGTTTCCTGCTAGTGTTGAAATCGTAGATTAAACAAAGTTTAACATCTCCATGTTTAGAGGGTTTTGACCCCTGAGCCGCAGTGCATTGTGGGAAAGCACAAACTCAGGGAAACTTGGACTCGTCCTCGAACTGCCAGCGACGAGGGTTTGCGTTTGACTGTGTGTGTTTGTGATGGGCTCTCTAGGCTGCGGCTGCTCTCTGACCGGTGTGTGTGTGTGTGTGTGTGTGTGTATGTGTGTGTGTGGCCGCAGGAACACGACTGACACGAGCAGGAACACAGCCAAGGTCGTCGGGTCACATGTCCTTAAAACAAACTCTAACCTACTTTCTCCTGACAACTAGTCCTCAAAGTCACACCAGATGCTCTGTTTGCATTTCTGATGTCTCATAAACACACACACACACACACACACACACACACACACACACACACACACACACACACACACTGCTCACTGTACGTGTTGTTACGAGCAAACTTACACTAATCTCAGAATAATGACCTTTCAGGACATCTTACAACATGTAGTATTTCCTCTATTGTTTTATTTGGGCTGGCAAATTAAATTTAAGTAAGTGAAATAAATATACAAACATAACATGAACTAATAATGAACACTACTTCTACATCATTCTTTAATCTTAGTTAACTTCAACATTTACTAATACATTATTCAAGTCAAAAGTTGTATCTGTTAATATTAGTTAATGCACTGAACTAACAATGCACAATTATATTTTTACTGACATTAATAAGTGCGTTAAAAATGCTAAACCCTAGTTTAAAGTTGCCTAAAATTATTGCTAAACCCTAGTTTAAAGTTGCCATAAAATTATAAAAAAAAAAAAAAAGCATTTATAACACTCAATGTTTTTGTTTATTTTCTTGATAAAACGTATAAATTGATGTTTTGGAATTGTATTCCTCTAATCCTTCTGCCAAGTTTTTCTGACAAATTTGATTTGTTTTATAAATTTGTCAGAAATAATAAAGTGAATCAAAAGCATATCTATTTTTTTTTTTATTGGGGCTGACGCAAATTAAATGTAAGTTAGTGAAATAAATATATATAAAAAATGCAATAACAATGAACAATACTTCTACATCATTTATTAATCTTAGTTGATGTTAACTTCAACATTTACTAATACATTATTAGTCTAAACTTGTATCTGTTAATATTAGTTAATGCACTGTGAACTAACATGAACTAACAATACACAATTATATTTTACTAACATTAATAAGTGCATTAAAAATGTAATGCTCATTGTTAGTTAATGCATTAATTAATGTTTACAAATGAGACCCTAGTGCAAAGATGCCATAAAATGATTAACACAATTAAAATAACATATTCAATAACACTCAATGTTTGTTTATTTTCCTGATCAATTAAAGCATGAATTGATGCGTTTTGAAATTGCGTTTCTCTAATCCTTTAAAAGACTCATTTTATTTGTTTTATAAATTTATCAGAAATCATAAAGTGAATCAAAAGCACCAGATGTTTATGAAGAAACCAAACATTTCTGTGCTTTGCCAATCATTTTATTTTAGACTTTATTTTTTATTCATGTTTTTTATTTTTCTTTGTTAAAGTTTGCAGAAGAAATAAAGTCGTACACATTTGAAAGTAGTAAATTATCATTCACTGAACATTTTGAGCTGAACTACTGATTGTGAAAGATCTTGTGATGTAGTAAATGCTTTTACACTTTTCTCAGCTCTACAATTTTAAATAATGAAAGACAGAAAGAGAAATGCATCTCTCAACGGAGGAAAGATATGAAAACTCTGATCATAAAGAGAGCGAATGTGAGTGTATTGAGAAGGCCAGTGCGTGTAATCCCGATCCCGAGAAGACACGCGTGAAGAGCCGGAAAAGAGCGTTTGATGGTGATTCATGGGGACATTCGTCTCCTGCTAATCTCTCCCTGAACAACTGATAACTCAGGGTTTGATTCGCTGACAGGAGACGCGTCTCTCAAGAAGAAATAATGACGACATGCTTAAGACTTCATCAGCGCTGCGTTTGGACAAATCTTAATGCAATGAGGATTTATGAGGATTACAACATAATCTCAAATAATCCAAAGTGCCACGGACAGGGAAACGCTTGTAATAACGGCATAAACCGTCCTGGGTCCTGACAACATTGTCAGTCAACAGCAGGATTAATTGTTTGCGGGGAAACTTGGCGAAGGGTCTGGAGTCGACGGTAATTTAAGAGTCGTAAAACGCTGGACAAAAGAGATGTTACTCAGATGATTCCCAGCGAACAGGGAACGTTCCGGGAACATTCCCTCAGAGTTATCTGCTCTTTAATAACGTTAAAGCACACAAACATCATTTTTAACTTTTAACTGAAACATTTTAGTTGGATGTAACATTTTATAAATGTTTCTGAATGTTACATTGAAAAGTAACGTTCCCATAACGTTTGAAGAACGATACAATGTTTCTTTAACATTCTAATAACCAAGAATAAACAGTTTTATATTTATTTTTAAAAAACTGGACATTTTGAACGTTCAGAGATGGATGACATATCGGTCACTATATCGTGTCGGATGATATATGTTCATTTTTAATGTTATCATTATCGGCCCGATAAGAAATTTTGCCCAGTATATTAAAGCTGATAAATAATGGATTATGAGACGCTTTTCAATGCAACATGTGCAACACAAGTAAAATTATAATAAGAACATTTTGGGACGTGGCTGTTAACGATGAGACTTTTGTTTTTGTAATCAGGCTCTCAAAAATTATATAAAAATTTTGATTTTGATTTATTGGCCAATATATTGACTTAATATAAATATAATGACAATATAAGACAAATATATATAATGATCGGTTATCGTTATCAGCCAACATGTTTTAGACAGGTGCATCCCTACAGAGAACGCTTGCAGAACTTTATCGATATTAGCCAAACTTTACATATTTGTGTTATATTGGCTTCTCCTGAAAGTTAAGAAGTTTTCCCAGGAAGAGGAAGTCTAATATCGGGAACGGTTGTGAAAGGCTTCATGTGTTTGTGTTGGTCTGATTCATCACAGTATCTCTGAATTATTTCTGATTATGTCGTTTTCTCTAATAGCTTCGGCTTTATTCAGGAAGCGTCTGCCAAAGGCTCATGGTATTATCTAATTGTGTAGTTAAATTTAACAGCTGACAGATATTCAACATAATTCATTGTGAGACATCTAACAGAAGGACGGACAAAACCAGTCAAATATCAACTGAGTTCATAACTCTGAGTTCTGCTCATATTTTATTACCAGTTTCTAAACTATAGTGAATAAACTGTGATAATGTGAGAAATGTTGAAGGAGTCTGAATACATTTTAGTTTTTATATATATATATATATCACAGAAATCTCCAGCTCACAGATAAATAAGGCTTGACATTTAAAGGAAACTGTGAACATGTAGTTCAGAGACTGAATCGCTGCCATCCAGTGGCGAAGCTCAGAAACGCAGATGCAGGTCCATCTGACTCCGGCTGAAGCTGGAAAGACTCACTTTCACTGGTTGCTTCCCAGTTTTCCGCTAGACAACAGATGGGAATTAAACCCACAAGAGTGGATCCGCACCGGATGCCATAAAAAGACACTCGGCTCTCCACATCTGAACGGGAGAAAGGCAGGAAAACTTTGTCAAACAACTCAAGTGAAGAGAATTCCCAAGATGGGGAAAAGCAAAGACGGACAGGCGTGGAAAACAGGCGGAGAGAGATTTACCCTGGGAAGTGTTTTCATCCTCACTGGCCATCAGGAGCTGAAAACACACTCTTTTTCCCAGAGTCGACGCATGAGAACTGCAGAACACACACGTGAACACGAGATCGAGAGCAGGAGAAACACTCCTTCTGTAAACACATCATCAACATGCTTCCGGTCTTCCTGACCTTCTCTGTGTCCGGCTGCGCAAACACACGGGAAAATGCTGGAACTGAGACGTTTGAGGCCTTAAAGGAGTCGTTCACTTCAGAATGTAAATGTCCTGATAGTTTATTCTCCTCCTCCTCGTCATCCGAGATGTTCACGTCTTCCTTTCTTCAGTCGAAATGAAGGTTTTTGAGGAAAACGTTCCAGGATTTCCTCCATATAGTGTCTTCAATGGTGTCCAACGGGTCGAAGGTCCAGATGTGAGTTTCAGTGCAGCTTCAAAGTCTCGACTCGATCCAGCCGAGGAATAAGAGTCTCATCTAGACAACCAGTCGCATTTATAACAGAATCAACATTTATATACTTTATAATCACTAATGCTGGTCTTGCACTCGCTGTGATGAGACACACATTACGTGATCATGAGGAAAGGTCAAGCGTGACGTAGGTGTAAGAACAGATCTAGTGTTTATAAAGCCAACGTGCAAGCGTGCATTGACAAAGTTAAACCCTATTTACAAAAAACAATAATAATAGAAAAATCAATAAATAGAAAGTAAAGCAACGAAGTCGGACGATTTTGAAGTAGTGGAGTTTTTCGATGCGAGACCTTTCAACATGATTACTTATTACTTATTATTTTTGAGTGAAGAAAGAAAGACATGAACATCTTGGATGACGAGGGGGAAATTTTAATTCTGAAGTGAACTAAGCCTGTAATGGTGCCTAACCCTAACCAGCCTGTGCTCATCACTGGAGTCATACTTTCTGTCCCTCTATATAAAATCAGCTTTATATATATATATATGTGTGTCCCGCTGACATGATCTGTTGTCCCAGCGCACGTGTTCTTGTAATGAACAGTAAATATAAATACAGCACTGATGTGAAAAGCCCTTCAAGCATCTCTGGATGTTCCTCTAGCGCTGAGAATCTGCTAGCGTAGCGGGAGTTAGCGGAGTTAGCACAGATCTCTCTTCCGGATCTCACACTGTCCTGCCATTGTTTCACTCCTCCGTTCCTGCCATTCACTTCCTCACCGGACGCTGCTGTCACCGTGGAGACGAGGGGTCGCAACCCCAGTGTGTCTGCCGTCACCGTGGAGACGAGGGGTCGTGACCCCCAGCGCTTTCTACCTTATTGTCTGCCGTCACCTCTGAGCCGTCTGTCTTCAGCTCCATGTCAGTGTTTTTACATTCAGCGCTGTTTGTGATGTTAATGTGCCCTGAACGATCCTGTGAAACACATCTGAGAGAGAGAGAGAGAGAGAGAGAGAGAGAGAGAGAGAGAGAGAGAGACTGAGAGAGACTTAGAGAGAGAGGGAGAGAGAGGGACTGAGAGAGACTTAGAGAGAGAGACTGAGAGAGAGAGAGAGAGAGAGAGAGAGAGAGAGAGAGAGACTGAGAGAGACTTAGAGAGAGAGGGAGAGAGAGGGACTGAGAGAGACTTAGAGAGAGA
>FLSR01000741.1:0-20019 GCA_900092035.1 Leuciscus waleckii
AATAGAGCATGTATTTGCCAAAGTACACTTGTGTTATCTCATCTATGCATTCTAGTGTTTGCAGGGCAGCGTATGAATGAGCAGTAGTGCAGTTGTAGGTCTGAATGAGTTCACATGAGTGAGAGAGCGAGAGAGCCTCACTGTCAAGACTTCCTCCTTTGCCTGAAGATATGATTCCATCAGTAGTGAGATCACATCTGGAGATGAACCACAACACACCTGTGCAGTTAACACACACGCATAGTAGCTCACAGTTCATTGTTATACCCTAATAATGTGTGCGCTTTAAAACTGTTGCCCATTGTGTTGTGTCTATATATTGGTCCAGGTGGTGATGGAGGGATTTAACAGGTTGGGGAATAATACAACACCAGATGGACCCGTCTACTGTCTGTAACCTAGATTCTGCTTCGCTAATCCACAGTCGCACACAGTCTCCGACACTCTCCGAAGGAATGTTAAACCGAAACATCGGAAATGCATAAAGTGCGACGGGACATTTTCCAGTGTCACTGCGTGCTGTTATCTCTTTGATTAACATCATTGCATTAGCGCAGGGGTGGCTGGAGATTAAAGGAGTTTGATCATGTTTAGAACATAGTGGAAATCCAGTCGTGAGAGCTTTGTGTTGGGAACATGGCGAGTGTGAAAGCAGGTTATAGCTTGTGCTTTGCCTTGCCCATGAAAGGAGTTGATGGGTTTGGTGAGGAATCAGCCTTTCAGAAATTAGTTAATAGGAAATCCCCTAAGTTACACAGTGCAAATATTCCTCTGAAAGAGAGAGAGAGATTACATTTGCAGGTCAAGACATTGCTGATTTCAAGTTTCGTGTTTAGCAATTAATTAAAGCTGAAATGTGTGATTTCTACTCCTCTAGTGGCGCTAAACAGACTTACAATATTAATGGCTTATCAAACAGGTTTCTCGAACACTCCACGTATCTTACATTGGCCGACCGAACAGATATAGCCCTGCCTGACACACATGGCAACACAACACATGCCATTTGTTGGAATGTTAAATGTTTACACAAGTGTTATTTTAGCATTATTTATATATTATTATTATTATATCATCATCATCATCTAATCAAACTTAATTACAGACTTAAGGTCCAACACACACACACACACACACACACCACACACACACTCAGACATCACAGCCCAAACCAACAGAAATTCCTCTGGGCCAATGTTTAGCTTTAATCCCATAATAAGACCCTCAGCTGTCCAGGAAAAGAAAGAGGACTTTCCGCTGTTGAAGTCAGACACTTCAGTCTTCTCCTCTCTTACGCTCTTCCTTTTCATTCTACCTTTGTTCTCCTCTCTTTGTTTTAATTTGGAGCATTTGGCTCTCTCGAGTTGGCTATTGTCCTCGTTTGGTTGAAGTCTCTTTCTTTCTTTGTTTCTTGCTCTTTCCTTTACTTCTCGTTTGCAGTGACTTATAGATAATGATGAATTTGTGCAAGACCACACACAGACATGGATGATAATATAAGCAAAGGCAGTCTTGCATCCCACATTAGCATTTAACATATAACCCTGGTCCCTGGCTCTCTGAATAGTCTTTATGCTGCTAACACTGAAGATGCAGCGCACTGGGCGGCACAGCTCTGAGCCTCGTGGTGTTCTGTGCGCTGTTTCATGACCTTTTAAAACTCAGAGCACTAATACACCAGCATGAACTACTGAGGAGCTCAACTAACAGTGCCATTTTATATGTGTAATCTTTAATAGGATTACAATCTGCAAAGCTTCATGACTATATTTTCCTTAAATTAGTAGCTCTGTTGTAACTGTGACCGTTTTGGAGAAATGTAGCTAAATAACACATACAATAATGTGATGGCACTTTGGAGTGATGCTTTCCGATTACTTTAACTTGCTTGCAGATTTCTTACTTTTGCATTACTTTTTCTTACCTGGGCTAGGCTTGCTTGCTTGCTTGTTTTTTAATAATCATAATAATACAAATATTTTTGGCAAATGTAAAAATGTGAGAAAGCCTCGGGCTGAAGTAAATGCAAACTTACACCTGTACAGTAGAGGGCAAAGCTCAAACAAAATGATCAGCTGTGCTGGCACTCTGGATTGTAGAAGAATAGGATGTTGAACAAAGAACAAAGGCTAAGCAGAACACTATTGGCTATTTTGAAAAAGGGGAGGAGCTGCTCTATGTCCCGCCCTTTCTTCCTGTTTAGTGGAGATTACGTCAACACACTGAAAAACGCTGCGCATTTCAAGTTTGCCATCACAGGAATAAATTACATTTTAAAATATATTAAAATAGAAATTATTTTAAATTGTAATAATATTTCACAATATTACTGTTTTTACTGTATTTTTTTTAATCAAATAAATGCCTTGCTGAGCATACACTTGCATTAAAACATTAAAAAAAATATAAACATTTAGAAAATCTCATCCACCCCAAACTTAGTAATCTAACTATAAAACTATAGTTAATTGTATTTACATTTTTAAGGGTAATAGAGCATGTATTTGCCAAAGTACACTTGTGTTATCTCATCTATGTCATTCTAGTGTTTGCAGGGCAGCGTATGAATGAGCAGTAGTGCAGTTGTAGGTCTGAATGAGTTCACATGAGTGAGAGAGCGAGAGAGCCTCACTGTCAAGACTTCTTATCAAACAGGTTTCTCGAACACTCCACGTATCTTACATTGGCCGACCGAACAGATATAGCCCTGCCTGACACACATGGCAACACAACACATGCCATTTGTTGGAATGTTAAAGTGTTTACACAAGTGTTATTTTAGCATTATTTATATATTATTATTATTATATCATCATCATCATCTAATCAAACTTAATTACAGACTTAAGGTCCAAAATTAAAAACGGACAATACATTAAATAAACAAAATACAACAATGCACACACACACACACACACACACACACACACACACACACAAACGATACAAGTGAATGTGTTACAAAAATACAACGATACCAGTGTCTCCACAACTTGAATATTATTAAAGTTTTTATAAATACTTTGAAATGGCCTTTATTTTTTAATATTTTTCAGTTCTCATTTTAAATTTAGTTAAAAATTTTTTTTGTAATTTTGTTATGTGCTTTTGTGAAATTTATTAGAATTGTTTAATTTAAAAAATACAATTTAGGTTTAATTTATTTATATTTATATTTATATTTCAGTTTTAGTTTTCATTTATTTCCTGCTATATTATTATTTTTTTGCTTCAACTTGTTTTAGTTAGTTGCAACATGCAAGGCAACATTTCTAAGTTTCATTTTAGTTTAAGTTTTTCATCTTATCTTTATATTTTATCTTTATTTTAATGAATAAAAATGTAATAAAGATAATAACCCTAGTTAACTCGTATTTTCTCTCCTTTTTTGTATTTAACTTCTGCTCTAGTTTGTGTATTAATCTTGCTCATACTTAAACTTGGTGATCTGTATTTGAAATATTATTGGCTCTTATGACAAATTGCTTTATTACTCATTTGTAAGTTGCTTTGGATAAAAAGTTAATACATGTAAGTATAAATGTTGGGGAAATCAGCCGAATTACTTAATTATAGTTGCTATTACATAACAGGGATATAGGAGAGTATTTAACAGTTTATTTTAAAACAAAATTATATTTCCAAAATTAAAACAAAATTTTAACAGTATAAAATTAAGTTTAAGTGTAAATAAAGTGTTGCATCATAATCAACTGATTTCTTTGAGATCAGTTGTTTTTAATTGAGGAGACTCTTAAGAGTCATTAGGAGGCTCATATTATAATTAAAATGATATAATTAGTTAAATGACATGCTCCCTGTTATGTGTTATTCCTGTTTATAATTATTAGTGCTCCTTTGAGTTGAACATAACTTTACGTTTCAAGAAAAAGGTTTTCAGTGTATATAGTTCATGTCTCTCTGTGATCTGGTGAGAATATGTTTCCAGCACACAGGAAATAAACAAGCAATAATTTCTCCTCTATTTAGCAAACTGTTGTCTGTCATGCGTTAATGGTTTGCTTCCCACCAAACTTAACTGACCGTGTTAATGGATTACTAGGCATTGAGAATTAGACTGAGTCAGTCAGACAGGCTTTGGGGGTCCAGAAGGTCAACCAGGACACCTCCGTCTATCGTAACCGTGTGAGACCAAAAGGTCGTAACCTTGTCTCTTTCCCTTTGAACGTTAAAATATTCTCCATATTGAATCTGATGGCTTGAGAATGCAAGTTACCAGTCAATGCAAAAGTAGCTCAATTTGCATGTTTTCTCATTGTTTGCTGTTAGATGTGTATATGTAGGGTTTGTCCTCTACAGTAAGGCTGTGCGATTATTCAATCAAATTCATTTTTTTTTTAATCAATTTTGGCATCCAGTGATTATGAAAACAACATATCGAGTTAAAACTATTGTATTGTTTTAAAGAGAAAAATACTACGCATGTTTTAAAGAGAGAAACCCGTATTTTAGAGCGTAAATGGAAACAAACTAATTTAGAGGTCTTTAGAATCGCGTGGAAAGACAGTATGTCACGTTATAAAAAGGCCCTAAAAGCGGCCAGGGCTGAGCACCTCCGCAAACTAATAGAAAACAACCAAAACAATCCAAGGTTTCTATTTAACACCGTAGCTAGACTAACAAATAAACAGACGTCACCCGAACAAAATATACCGTTACAGTTCAGTAGTAATGATTTCATGAACTTCTTCACTGAGAAAATAGAAAGCAACAGAACCACAATTGTAAACGTTCAATCTTCAATCACGCCTTATAATTCAGCTTCAATTATCACCCCGAAAGAACAATTACAGTGCTCTACAACTATAGAACAAAAAGAGTTAAATAAACGTATCACTTCATCTAAAACAACAACATGTTTATTAGATCCTATACCAACTAAACTACTGAAAGAAGTGTTACATGTAGTGGAAGAGCCTCTCCTCAATATAATTAACTCGTCTTTATCTTTAGGTCATGTTCCAAGAACATTTAAACTGGCAGTTATAAAAACCTCTCATTAAGAAACCACAATTAGATCATAATAACCTAGCAAATTATAGACCCATTTCAAATCTTCCATTTATGTCTAAAATATTAGAAAAAGTGGTGTCCGCTCAACAGGGCTCTTTCTTGCAACAAAATGAGATCTATGAAAAGTTTCAGTCTGGATTCAGACCGCACCATAGCACTGAAACTGCGCTCGTTAAAATCACAAATGATTTAATTTAAGCTTCTGACCAAGGCTGTATCTCAATACTAGTTTTACTTGATCTTAGCGCTGCGTTCGATACTATAGATCATACATTAGTAATGTATGATCTATAGTATCGAACGCAGCACTAAGATCAAGTAAAACGAGGATTGAGATACAGCCTTGGTCAGAAGCTAAAAGTAAATAATTTGTGATTTTAACGAGCGCAGTTTCAGGGCTATGATGCGGTCTGAATCCAGACTGAAAAGTTCATGAGTTGATGAAACAAACCAAAATGCAGTCACGTGACAACATCCACATCACTCATTGGCCAGATGTGTCTTGAACGTATTCCATAACTGCACTTCGATTGGACAGAATTAACGTGCGGGGAAATTCCAACAGAACTCCCGGAAGTAAACAAAGAGGAGCAAAATCCGGCAGACCGATAACACGCCACTTTTACTATGGATAGACTGCGTGGGCTAAACTTGAGAGTTTTTGAAAGTTGGGACCTAATATGGTCATCAGACCAAATTTCTATGAGGCTCCGCACTCCTCACAACTCGTTTGTCCGTGAGCTTCCATGCTAAAAGAGCAATCTGTCAACAAACATTAGTCCTCATTCAATAATGCACAGCGCAGCTGACTACGGCAACTGGTTTAGTCCAAAAATATGCAGTTATTGGCAGTTGGGTCTGTTCGAGGTCGGATCACGTTCTCACCACAAACGAACCGCTCCAGTGTTTGTTTGAAAGCGTACCGAGTCCGACCTCCTCCGAGACCACCTCTTTGAGGAGGTCTCGGTACGCTTGTTTGGTCCACTTTTGGTGCGCACTCGAGTGCGATTGCTGCATTCACACCTGCCCAAACGAGCCGCACCAATGGGGACAACGAACTCTAGTGCGATTCAACTGAACTAAACGAGGCAGGTGTGAAAGCACCCTAAGAGTCTATAATTGTGATTTTAAGAATCAGTATTGGCATTGCCAGATGAATATTTGTGATAAATCAGAAAATCTATATACTTTATTTATTCAGTCCTAACTGTTAAAGGTGTAGTATGTAATATTGGTTGTAATGAGGACTGCAGTCCAAATTCAGAATATTGCAGAGAGTTGTTTGCTCCACCCTCTCCTCCTGAGACTGGATACTCCAGATTGAGGACACACTACAGGAACGAGTGTGTTGATTTATCCGTGTTTTAATATGCCTCTGGTCATAGAGCTTTTTAGATGGATGCCGAGGCTTTTTAGGTCAGGTAGAATCTGTGACCTCTCTGACCCAGTTTGTTTGTTGGCTTCTGCAAGGTGCAGTGTTTTCTGCCAACTGGCTACTCTCAGGGCGTCGAAATAGGTAAATTGGCAGTGGGCGGATCACACGGACCAAAACAATTCAGGATAACATGCAGTAGAATAACTGGCTGTAGAATTGTTTTTCGGTGAATCAAGAATGTGAATTAGCAAGATAACTGCAAACATATATGGTATTTTTTTGTACTTTTCCAGTCATAAAATTACATAAAGCACCTTTAAGATCATTACAGAAATGTTAAAGTGTTGGAAAAATAAGAAAAAGATGCAAGATGTATGTTTTATGTTTCTATTCCTCTTCTTTTGCTAAATATGTGCTAGAGACTTGAAAGACATGCATTAGTAGATCACCAGAATGCCCAGTAGCAGAGACCCAGTTAAAACTGGGACATACATCCAACATGTAATCTCTATGGGAAAGCTCACATGTATCAAAAATGGTCAGCGGTGGCTATATTTAGGACTGTGTGGTAAGTAGGTCTCACAGTCTTATCTCACTTTCTCTCTCCCTCTGTGTTTCTCTTTCGCAGTCGGGAGGGTCAGTCGGTGCACATGGTTTCTATGGTAATCATTGGGTGAATAAACGTCAGGGAACATGGCCTACCATCAGAGGTTGCAGTGGATTGTGTGAAGGCCTGCAGGTGTGATCGCTCAGATTGCCCCAGGACTGGTCAGGTGATTTCCACACATAATTAAACTGCTGTAATGTTGCCGATTCCAAATTTGAAGCAATTTCAGTTATTAGTAATTTTCATAACTATAATATAACTCCTTTATGTTGCTATAATTGCAGACATCTATTTTCCTCAGTAGATTAAAGACTGAATGTGGGAGAAAGGGGAAGATTCAATGGCCCAACCTTGCTGAAGTACTCTCAGAAAGTAATTTTGTTGTTTTGTTGGGTTAAGATGAACAATATGACCTTTTTGGACATTTTCTATGCAGATTTTTGACACTTATTGATAGCCAACAGCTTTATTTAAAATTATTTTTTTACATTTACATTTATATTTATGCAGTTGGCAGACGCTTTTATCCAAAGCGACTTACATTGCATTTCAAGGTACACATTTACATTCTTATCAGTTATTCATATATATATATTATAAATACAGAAAGCAAATAAACCCCCATATTATGTGATTTAATGTTAGTTAGTTTTTCTTCTTTTATCCAAATATATACAGTGGAGAAAATAATTATTTGATGTCAGCTTGTTATGTGTATAAAAGACACCTGTCCACAGAATCTGTATCTTCCATTCCAACCTCTCCACCACCATGGGCAAGACCAAAGAGCTGTCAAAGGACATCAGGGAAAGCTTGTAGACCTGCACAAGGCTGGAATGGGCTACAAGACCATCAGCAAGAAACTTGGTGAGAAGGAGACAACTGCTGGTGCCATTATTCGGAAGAAATACAAAATAACCATCAATCACCCTCGGTCTGGAGCTCCATGCATGATCTCGCCTCATGGGGTACGGATGATCATGAGAAAGGTGAGGGATCAGCCCAGAAATACACGGGTGGAGCTTGTTAATGATCTCAATGCAGTTGGGACCACAGTCACCAAGCAAACCATTGGTTACACACTACGCCGTAATGGATTGAAATCCTGCAGCGCCCGCAAGGTCCCTCTGCTCAAGAAGGCACTTGTACAGGCCCGTCTGAAGTTTGCCAGTGAACACCTAAATGATTCTGAGTAGGCTTGGGAAAAGTACTGTGGTCAGATTAGACCAAAATTGAGCTCTCTGGCATCAACTCGTTGTGTTTGGAGGAAGAGAAATGTTGACTAAGACCCCAAGAGCACCATCCCTACAGTCAAGCACAGAGGTGGAGACATTACGCTCTGGGGCTGTTTCTCTGCTAAGGGTACAGGACGACTTCACCGTGTTTAGGGGCCGATGGACCCGATTATTACTTTCTCCACTGTAAATGTTGACCAAAATAACAGTTTAGTTGAAGAGAAAGTGCAACATTTTTATATCAAACACGATATGTGAAAACATGTCATTGTTGTAAAGAACTTGCCTTTTGAAATTATAATGATGTCACTATCCTAACAGTGCTGTGAATTCCTTAGGCTTTAGTTATTCATGTCTGTATTTAAGGGCTTTATTATGGGAAGTGCGTATTCATAACTAGACTAATCTCATATGTATTGTGAGCAAAATGTTTCAGTTTACCGGTGTTCAGTGTTCAGCTCGCGAGGTTCAATGCCCAACATTACTATTAGATTATTTGAAACAATAATAATTAATTGTCTTTTATTAATGGATGTGTTATAGGTTTGTATGGTTTCATTAAAATTAATGAATTATTGTCATGATGCACTTTTCCCGTTTTATCTTCATTATCATTGTTGCCAAAAAAAACAAACAAAAAAACACTTAATTAACAAACATTTTTATCAGTAATCTTTGTTGATAAATGTAACGCTGCATCTACGAATCACAGCTTTGTTCAGAAGCAAGGCTAAAATGGTAATGAGAACAGTTGGGTTCTGTATTGAAAGTGGCAGGCATGTTTGCAAATGTGTCTTCGTCTCTTGAGTAAAGAGATCCCCAGGCTGGAGAGCAGAAAGAGGATGTTAAAAAGAAGAAAATAATGAGAAACAATTTCGAGACTGATAAAGAGCACTGGGTATTCCTAGATTGAATGAAGACAGAGATAATAGCAAAACAGATCAACTGAACATCCATCTTCCTGAACCTGCCTAATAACAGTAACACTGGCGAAATGATTGAAGTGTTTCCACACTGATTGACATGTGTAGTTAGATAATTCCTCTGGGATGTGCAGATCAAAGCTGAAAGGATAAAAGCGAGTCAGTTTCCTTTAGTCATGTCAGTAATGTGAAGGAGTTCCTCCAGGGGAAATTCAGTAAAAGCTATAGATGCTAAAATCTTTTGGTGTAAGATTTATATGAGTGTTAGCGCAGATGTTAAGTTACCTGAAGCCATTTACACTCGCTGATGCCGGTGAACGAACACGTGTCAGTCACTGAGCCGTTTCTTTGAAAAGTGGTATTACTGATAAGTCAAAATAACGCAAAACCAAAGTGAGGTTTTAGAGCTAATGGACTAATCTAATGGTGAGAGAAGTGATAAAAGAAAACTTCGCTTTTGAACAAGTTTATATAGTTTAATATATATCGTTGTTAATATACACAGTCAAAATGAGCAAATGGTTAAGAATCAAGAACAAGAAACGAGATCAATACCAGAACAATATGAACGATGCTGAAAAATTGAATGTCCGTTTAAAAGAAGTCTCGGTTACACTTTATTTTAAAATGTCATTGATACAGTGTAAATATATATTTAAGTACTGAGTAATAATAATTAACAACATGTACTTACTATAACGTTAGGGTGGGATTTGGTTTAGGGTTAGTTGCATCTAATTATGCATAATTTACTGTTATTACTATGGTAAGTACATGTAGCACATGTAACAAGGACACTGTAGTATTACCGAAGTCTCTTATGCTCACCAGTGGCCTGTTGCACGAAGATGGTTTTAGTTGCTACCCGGGTAAGTTCAAGATTAGTTTGAGCAAACTCTTGTTTTTCGGGCTCAAAGTGGATTGTTTATCGCTATGGTAACTTGCCCTACATGGCTATCCTCCTCCAGAGCAGGTTTTATTCTGGCATAGAGATCGCAAACCAAAACTGGAACAATCAACTGTGAGAAAAGTGACGCATATCTGATGCAATAAAGCCACTCCCCCTGATTATATTATTGACAAGTAGGCCAATATTAAACTTTGGCTTTTAAATGAATATACATATAATACGTGCATATTCATATAATGCTTTTTAAAATTGTGTATTCATTTGAGCTCTTTGTGAACCTATAATTATTAGGCCCATTTCTTTGATTCACATCATGCATTGATATATTTTCTGCTGCGTTCTCAAACTTTCGCTGCGTCAGCAGTTTATTCCTGCCTTGTAAATGCTTTTAGTTTATGATCATTTTCCAAATGATCTCTTAATCTTCAGAAGAGAAGTGCATTGCTGACGCTCTCCATGTTCAGTGTGATTGGCTGTTTGCCTCAAGTCAAGTCAAGTCAAGTCAAGTCAAGTCAAGTCAAGTCAAGTCAAGTCAAGTCAAGTCAAGTCAAGTCAAGTCAAGTCAAGTCAAGTCAAGTCAAGTCAAGTCAAGTCAAGTCAAGTCAAGTCAAGTCAAGTCAAGTCAAGTCAAGTCAAGTCAAGTCAAGTCAAGTCAAGTCAAGTCAAGTCAAGTCAAGTCAAGTCAAGTCAAGTCAAGTCAAGTCAAGTCAAGTCAAGTCAAGTCAAGTCAAGTCAAGTCAAGTCAAGTCAAGTCAAGTCAAGTCAAGTCAAGTCAAGTCAAGTCAAGTCAAGTCAAGTCAAGTCAAGTCAAGTCAAGTCAAGTCAAGTCAAGTCAAGTCAAGTCAAGTCAAGTCAAGTCAAGTCAAGTCAAGTCAAGTCAAGTCAAGTCAAGTCAAGTCAAGTCAAGTCAAGTCAAGTCAAGTCAAGTCAAGTCAAGTCAAGTCAAGTCAAGTCAAGTCAAGTCAAGTCAAGTCAAGTCAAGTCAAGTCAAGTCAAGTCAAGTCAAGTCAAGTCAAGTCAAGTCAAGTCAAGTCAAGTCAAGTCAAGTCAAGTCAAGTCAAGTCAAGTCAAGTCAAGTCAAGTCAAGTCAAGTCAAGTCAAGTCAAGTCAAGTCAAGTCAAGTCAAGTCAAGTCAAGTCAAGTCAAGTCAAGTCAAGTCAAGTCAAGTCAAGTCAAGTCAAGTCAAGTCAAGTCAAGTCAAGTCAAGTCAAGTCAAGTCAAGTCAAGTCAAGTCAAGTCAAGTCAAGGAGATGAGAAAAGGCTGATGCCGCAAGAAGTCTATTGTTTAGCTGTTTCTTTTTCTCTAATTGCGGACTTCACAGTGATTTTGGCAGAATTCCATGTGAAATATTATTGCATAACATTAACCACTTTGTATCTGCACGTCACAGAAAGACTGAAGAACATTTGTAGTACATAAAGAATAGTATTGCGTAAATTAGACTCTGTAACTGACACTTTTATAGACTTCTCATCTCACTTTAGTATGTATTTGTATTTACATGCATTTGGTATCTTGCCAGTTGTTTTCTAATAGTGATGCTCTGGCAGTGACGTCAGTTTTGTTCACACCAGTTTGTAGAGAATATGTTATTGCTCTCAGATATTGAAGAAATTGAAGTTTGGGGTGGCTAAGATTATTTTTATTATTACATTTTTTTAAGTCTCTTATGATTGCCGAGGCTGTATTCATTTGATCAAAAGTACAGTAAAAACTGTAATATTGTGTAAATTTTTTCTGTTAAAGGTTAATACTATTTTAATTGTAATTTCAAAATCTAATTTATTCCTGTGATGGCAAAGCTGAATTTTCAGCATCATTACTCCGGTCTTCAGTGTCACATGATCCCTCAGAAAGCATTCTAATACGCTGATTTGACACCCGAGAAACATGTCTTACTGTTATCAGTGTTGAAAACGGCTGCTTAATGTTTTTGTGGAAACCGTGATGCATGTTTTTAAGACTCTTTGAAAAACAAAGTTTAAAAGAACAGCATTTATTTGAATTAGAAATCTTTAGTTAACATTATTTTAGTCTTTACCGTCACTTTTAATCAATTTCATGCATAATCCATCCTTGCTGAATAAAAGTATTAATTGCTTTCCCCCCAAAAAGTACTCTTTTTGAACGGTAGTGTACATGTGTGTTTAGTTTGTGCCTTGCATTGCTTAGCCTGCAGTTGCCCTGTCCTAGAAATGAAGTTCTGCCTTTTGGTTAAACGACCCAGCTCTTTTTTGGTTGATATATGATCTTTTTATTAAGCTAGAAAGCTTTTTTAATCGTTCGAAAGGTTGTCTTTCCCCTTTCGCTGTATGCCTATAATGCACGTAGAAAATAACTGCCTGGGGATGTTTCCAAGATGGGCGCAAAGTGAAATGACACCCATAAAAGCACTGTGTGTCATAATTGATTGACAGCTCTCAACCACCTTTCCCGGGGGCAGACAGTGGTAATCTTGTGAATATTCAGTGAATAATGCTTACATAAATTTTTCAGTGTCTGTTAACAAACTGGTTTATTTCAAAGTAAGAACAATTGATCAAATCTTGTCCCCGTCAAAGAATAGATCCAAAATGAACAGAATTTTCCCATTCGGTTGTCAAAATTACAAGTAGCCAAAACAGAAGCAGTCCCTCTCAATATCTTTGCACCAAAACAAGCCTAATGAGCTGGTCAGGGTGACCCTTGTTCAACATCTGGTGTTGTAATTGGATGCCCAGGACTGACCCCTCCATCCTTTGATTAAAATGGGCCTTGATTTTACGGGCCAAGCTAACGGAATCCAGACCCCCAGCACTACGGCTTCCATCGCCGTGGGAACGGCAGGTTCTCTTAACGACATGGGGATTGGCCGCTATCAAGGGGGTCAGCGTGGGTAATAATAACCCAGCAAGCCCCAAACTACATTTTTGTCCAATTAGAGTGCAGCGCACTTCAAAAGGCCATACCTTCAGCACAGCAAGATGCACATGAGAGAGTAAGAATGGGATAGACAGGAGGGGGAAAAAAAAGAAAGAAAACCAGAGAAGCCGCTTTTTTGAGTGTTAAGGACTCAGGAGGAGGGTCTATAGGGTCTTTATAATGGAGCCATGGCCTGAGTGTGTGTGTGAGGCTGGGTTATTGTCAGCGCTCATATAGAGACTAATGGGGTTTTGAGGGTCGGAATTTGTAGTTGGTAATAACTGAGGTCAGGAAAGGTCTGTCTGTAGAAGTGAATGGGACAATGGGGAGTGGAATATGTTTTGTTTAACACAAAGAATATGTTCCAGAACTTCCATAATTTGTCATAGCTGTTTTGTAGATGGACCAGCAAGGAAGGGGAAGTGTTGAAGCCAAGTTGGCAGCATTGGTCATCGTTATGAATGAAAGAATTGGCTCCCTTTTAATTCATGAGTGTGAAATTTGAATTTAATTGGCCACACCCCACAGGAAAGACAGGAAGTCAATTTACTAGATTGCGATTAAAGAAATCCATCCATCCATCGGCGGTACACTTTGGTTTTAAGGGGTTAAAATTCACACATTTATTCTGAAGTTGATTGGGTTTTTTTTATTTATTTTTTTACTTCAATTCTAAATAGTGCACAATCCTGCAGATGATTATTTTATTATTATGTATTTTTTTTTCATATATATATGTTGGCTGATTAATTTAGGTTCAGGGTTTTACATCAAAATCAAGTCTGTCGTACTCTTTAATCATCAGCTTTTCCAGTAATATGCTGTCACACTGTCATTGATTCACCTGGAATCATCAGCCTTCTGGAAATGAAGGCGATCCTCGGCCCATCACTCCTGCATCCACTTCGGCAGATCACTGAAGGATTTCAGTCTGTTTACTAAGCAGAGGATCATCCCATTAGTGCTTAATCTGAAGTTTTAAAGTTTAAGTTTAAGTCCAGGAACCACTGTCTGTGGTGATGCTGGGTTAATTGTGATCTTGCAAAGCTCAGAGTTAAACTCCAGCTTGGAGGTAGAGTTATCACAGATCTGGGGTCAGTTTGGGGTGCGCTGCTATATGCGTTGAGGACTTAAGATGACGGGAGTTCATCTCCTGAAGTCTGCATGTTGGTAATGCGTCCTCAAGCTTAACTGTGCCCTGTAGGACACACACACACACACACACACACACACACACACACACTGCAGATGCACTCAGGGCCGTCCATACTTCAGCGTATCAGCCCCCTGGTGTTCTCACTGACCCAATGACAGCACACATAGTCTTTTTCTTAATCCTCTGATAGGTCACCTATAGCCCCCGGTGTGCTTTGACACCAGTCCATCCATCCGTCTGTCCGTCTCTTCATCCATCCATTATAATTTCCGTAACTACCGTTGTGACCCTGCCTTGTACCTTGATTACATATTGCTTGATTAAACATATGGATTTGGATTTAAATCCACCTCTACCCGGGTTGTGCGCCATTCAGAATTGAGTAGAGAATGCTTTTTAAATTCCTGAATATGAATTGAGGTAGCAAACAAGTTGCAGAGTTTCAATATGAATATGAATTCTAATTTCAAGAAGTATAAATTCAAAGAAATTCATACAACCGCATTCATCTTTAACTAGAAAAGGAAGGGTTGTCAATACAAACTTGGCTTGATGAAACCTTATAAAATGTAAAGTATAATATATTTGCGATTAATTTAATTATACTTCTATTTAACAAATGTATGGATCATTTCAACTTGGTTGATTTCAGCTCAGAGTAGAAAAGGAGCTGATTCTTCAATTCAGAATTTTTCTTGTATGTTTTTTATTTATTTAAATGAATTCTTCATTCTGAATTCACTTTTTTTTTTGAAATGGTTTTAAAAAGGTTAAATTAGTTTGTGGCATAATTCAGTTCTAACAAAATAAGTGCAAGTAATGAACATGCAAACCACTCAAATTAGTCGTCCAGACTAAGGGTGAGAAAATCTGAGTTTTTTTTTCTTTACATAAGCTTAGATAATAGTTCAAGTAATCTTAAAGTTCACGATGATAAGGCATAAATGACACAACTAGCCTTACCACATTCCACTAATGTTAGAAGTGTTGAAACACATGCTAAATGCATGTTCATCGATAAAATCACATATTTGTTGCTCCCACACAAACCGGCCTGTTATGTATGCACAAGAGGAGTCTGAAATCGACAGTCCACACCAGTTCATTATGGGAGTAATTATCAGGTCATTTTCCTCCAAATTTTCAGCAAATAGCTGAGGTTTCAAAGGATGAGCCAACCATAATGCCCTCTATGCGTTGCCATAGAGACGGATCATTTTTAGAGCTTGACCTGTGATCCTCACCTTTCACCCCCACTCAACCAGACCCCATAATACCTTCCTGTCTCCATTAGGGCAGTGCTGGGGTCACAGGCGTTAGAGGTCAAAGAGGAAAGTTCATCCTGCCACTCAGGTCACATCACTAAATAGGTGCATTGTGTATTTTTAAGTCAACTTTTGAAACGGGGGAAAAGAGGATGAGCATGTTTTTGGGTGTGAGAGAGTGTGAGTTTGTGTAAACAGTCAAATTTAGGGCATTTGACAATAGTTACAATTAACTGACCATCCAGTCCACTGCAATTTGAAGATTTAAAGCTTCCCTTCACAGACGACTGAGAAGAGAAGAGTGTGTTGAGGTTTAGTGAGACTGAGGTTCAGGCCTTTACGGGGCCTGTGAAAGAGGGCTGAGGGCCGACAGCATTTATGGGTGAATTCTCATTAGTCATTTACCCTGTCAGTGCAATGGAGGCGGCCTGACAGACAGGAGATTAGACTGGTGTGAATATACCTGTATCCGTACAGGTGAACTCTATGTAGTACCTGCATTAACACATTCTTTAACAGCTTTCTATGAAACACTCACTCACTCATTCACACACACACTCACACACGTGTACATCTATCTTTTATGAGGACATTCATTGACACAATGCAATCTCAAGCTCCTTACCCTAACCCTACCTATCATAACTAAGTGCCTAACCTGAACCCTTAACCTAAAGCAACCCTGACCCTAAATATAACATCCCTAAAACTAAGCCTTGACCCTCAAACGGGCCTGTTTTGATGGTCTGAACTTGGTCTAAAACTCAAACCAGTCCTCACAAAGAAAGTTGTACAAGTACACACACACACACACACACACACACACACACACACACACACAATATTTACATCCCTCTGGGCTTTTAATTAAAAAGTGTGCTCATTCAGATGAAAACAGGTGACGCTAAACTCTCACATGTGCCCTTGCACAGAAAGTCCACAAGTGAGACTCATAAGAGTATAAACTTTTCCAGGAAATGCCTAATATGGACAAAGACATCGAGCTATCACTGTAGCTGGATAAAAGATCGAGACATTTTGACTGATTAAACATGAAGAGAATGAACACACCATTGCAACAGTATATGGTTTATCTGTGTTCTTTAAGCCATCTCGCGTATTTTCATAAGGATAAATGTATTTATAATGCAGTGCCAATCAATAGCCTTCATCACTGTATAGAATACTATAAAATCATATAATTTCTCCCTCATTCTGTGATAAGAAGCCAAATCATTTCACAGAAGGAATTTATTTCAAACTGGCTGCCATGAAATGTAATTGTTTCTTATGCAATGTTGTGATTCTTCTTCTTAAAAAAAAACAAACAAAAACAACAACAACAACAACAACAACAACATAAACGAAGCAAAGATGATTTTGACTGATTTTTTATTTATATTTATATTTATATTCATATTTAGAGTTATTATTGAGGACATCCCCAGATGTCCAGATTTTACTTTGAAAGTTGACTTTTCCGGTTTGACTCATGTGTACCCACCGACCTTATATTACATATAAATAAAAAACAAATTAATAAAACTATTTCTAAAAACTCTACAAGAAACGCACAGCAAATCATATTTCCAGTTTGGCCTAAAAAATTACATCATGACGGAACAGCTCTAACTAGCAAAAAAACTCGAGCTCTTCTCTTTTCATCAGCGAAACTGTTTACATGCAAGTGCACGACACTGTCAACAAAGTCATGTTGAGCTTTGTCGCCAACATAGAAAACATAGAGTTCACATCTCCATTTCCGTCCCTTCATTGTGGGATGTTTCCCTACCACAGGTTTATTAAAATCCCCAAATGCAAATATTGGTTACCCTGGTAATCCAGAGTTCTCGCGAGAGCACAAGTTGAATTTGCTCAGCAAATTACTCTGGTGTCCAGTAATGATGCTCATTAAATATGCCCCTCGATCTGAGCTGGACCAATCACATCGGGCTATCTGATATAGGCGGGCCAGAGGCGAGATGACGACAGCGCTGCGGACGTCGAAGTCATTAGTAAACATTGCAAGATGGCTATGGATGAACACCAGTTGTTTGAAACGGCTTTGGCAAGATGGACGTTTTTGCTGTTTTGCCGACCGGATACGGTAAGAGTATAATCTACCAGTTAGCTCCGCTGGTAGCTACGCGATAACTTGTTGTGATTGGTCATAGTGTTATCCAATTGCGTGCAGTGAGATTTTCAAATGCATGCTTGGTGTCGCCCCTCGAGCTGGACGATTTTCATTAGTCGACGCCAGACCATTAATCTTATAGATTTAGGTCTGGATTTCCAGGCTAAATGTTGGTCACGAAAATGTCAGAATTCGGTTGTCACTCTGGTGGAACTGTGTGTAAACGTAATTTAAAACAGGACCGTATTCTGCCGCTGTGCTGATGTAACCAGTGTGGAATAAGCTTTTTGTGAACTTTCATGGGTTTGTTGCTCTTCAGACAGAATGGGGGCTGTATTTCATTATCTCACACACAGCTACAGGGTATGTATGGTTCTTACTCATATAAAGGTAATATTTATCTTACTGTGGCCTTAACAGTCTCCTAACCACCCACAGACTGTATCCACATCCATGCAATGAGGGCACTTAAGGACTGGCTGTGTGTGTGTGTGTGTGTGTGAGTGTGTGTGTGTGTCTGTGTGTGTGTGTGTGTGTGTGTGTGTTGTCCACCCCTATATCTGCTATACCTAACTCATTTTATCTTAGACCTCAGTGTGTATTTCCCCACCATCTGTAATGCTGTGTTTCATCCTGTTCCTGTCCCTCACCGAAACACTTCAGAGATAAAAGCTCTTGCTCTGTGTATTATAAAAAATGATTATTTAAAACTTGCCCACAGTGCTGTCTGCCTCCATAAAGATTCCTGTGTGATGACATGGCAGAACAGACTTGTAATACAGCCATCAGAGAGGGTGATTGATTGACCGGCGTTCACCCCAAACCAAACGCTCACATGCTGGATCTGTAGCGACTTGCCAGGGCTGAAAGAGGTATTAGGGTGTGTGTGAGAACCAGAGGAGAGAGATAAACAGAGTAGGAGGAAAGAGACTTTGAAGAGGGCGAAAAAAAATACCTGCAGCCAGGTGTAAAGTGGAACCTCTGTCTCTTCTTTACTCATTTCTCTTTTGGAGCTGGTCTCAGGATTGTACAGTCTTTCTAAACACCCACCCCCTCTCTCCTGGGCTCGACTGCCTGGTGTGATTTATGTGTTCTGCATACAATAGCAGAGAGGCTAGAAATGGAGACAGAGCATATTTAATTTACTGTTAGACCAGTTCACTGTGACAGTTTGCCCAAAACACCAAGGAAGGAAGGAAGGAAGGAAGGAAGGAAGGAAGGAAGGAAGGAAGGAAGGAAGGAAGGAAGTAACTAAGGAAGGAAGTAAGTAACTAAGGAAGTAAGTAAGAAAAGAAGGACGTAGCTAAGGAAGTAAGTAAGCAACTAAGGAAGGAAGTAAGGAAGGCAGGAAGGAAGGAAGGAGGGAAGGAAGGAAGGAAGGAAGGAAGGAGGAAGGAAGGAAGGAAGGAAGGAAGGAAGGAAGGATCTGCCATTGTTTTTGAAGTCTGATTATTTTAAGAAATGTATAAATAATAATGATAAAGCAAAATATCTTGTTGAAATATGTGATGTGTGGTTTATTTAAACTGCAAAGGTAAAGCATAAATTAAAATGACAAATTACTGTGACAGATGTGAGGGGAGGAGAATTTGTACATGTGTCAGGTTTCTCGACAAGAAAGACTTCCGCATAGGCTACACCTGTGCATCCTCGCTCATAGCTCTTCTGGAAGCTTCCTCACTCCTTGCTCCCCTCCTCCTCGCGGCGCCATTAGAGAATTGAGATGTCCTTCAAGATTGCTAACATTGATCGGTTTCCGGGTCACAGGAGGACGGAGGAGCGAGGAAACAAGGAAGCATCATTTTGAGTATTGAGAAGCACCCAGAGAGCATGCATGGGAAAAGGAAGGACAGAAAGACAAAAAGAAAAAAGGAAGAAATGAAGACAGAGGATTGAAGAGAGGAAGTTAAACAGGTAGAAAGGAAGGAAGAGAGACAGAAAGGAAGGAAGGAAGGAAGGAAGGTAGGTAGGTAGGTAGGTAGGTAGGTAGGTAGGCAAAAAGAAAGGAAGTCACCTGGAAGTTAGACAGGTACTTAGTTATACAAATAGTATGCAGGATGGAAAATACACAAATCCGGCGAAACACGGAAGTAAAGCAGCGCCGCCACTACTGCGTGCCTTGCTGCTAAGGAAGTAGCGTTGGTCCCGTAGGCGGCTGTAGCAGATGTAGCTGTACGAATGTACAGATTTACGAATAAATGTTATTTTTATCTATTCATCTTTAATTTTGTACAGTAGCCCTGCTGTATGGCTACAACACTTCCCTCGGTCGACCATGCAGTCACAAACTGAATTCGAGAACTTTGCAGTTTTCTCTGTTTATTGTTACTGACACATTATGGTACGAGTTCACTGCCTGTGAAAACCTCACGACACCTTTTAAAGGACAAGTTCGGTGTTTTACACTTAAACCCTGTTTACAGATCGTTTCTGATGAAATCGAATGGTTAAGATTAAAATTTGGACACATGCTGCTGT
>FLSR01000741.1:26075-37847 GCA_900092035.1 Leuciscus waleckii
ACACACACACACACACACACACACACACACACACACACAAATGAATAGACTCTGATTCAACACTCTCAGATTCAAGTATATACTTATGAATGGGACATTTATATGTATTTGTAATTTCATTCGGAAACATTACATTTCTTTCTATTTTTATAAATTGAAAGTTTGTTTTCCTCTAGCAATCTTGTGATTTTCCCACAAAAAAAGGGAAAATATTATGGCATTATCAGATGATCAATATTACATGGTATTTAATCTCTGAAAAATGCTGGGTTTGTTTACCCAACCATTGGTTTAAAAAGTTAATTAAAACATTTAAACCAACAGTTGAGTTTGTCCATATTTGACCCAAACATGGGTTGAAACAACCCAGCATTTTTGAGAGATTGATGCATGTTTTCACATATGAAACAGCTTGAAGAAGTTTAATTACTGTAAATCATACCTTTAAATGAAGAATTGCCCATATATAGAATAAAATAACCTGAAAACTTAACTTTTTGTGTTTATTATGTCATGACGGCTGTCACACACACTGATCAATCACACTGACCGTTACAGACTGATCTCTCTTACTCTGACTGATATCTCTTACACAGACTGATCTCTCTTACTCAGACTGATCTCTCTTACTCTGACTGATCTCTCTTACTCAGACTCTCTTACTCAGACTGATCTCTCTTACTCTGACTGATCTCTCTTACACAGACTGATCTCTCTTACTCAGACTCTCTTACTCAGACTGATCTCTCTTACTCAGACTGATCTCTCTTACTCAGACTCTATTACTCTGACTGATCTCTCTTACTCAGACTGATCTCTCTTACACAGACTGATCTCTCTTACTCAGACTCTCTTACTCTGACTGATCTCTCTTACACAGACTGATTGTGTTATTCCTCATCCACTCCTCTTTGTTTTTACATTAAACTCCAAACTGAGTTACGGTTCTCATTTATTCTTTCATGTGAATCCTTCACCTTTCTCTAGACGGGGTTACAAAGCGTGTGTGTGTGTGTGTGTGTGTGTGTGTGTGTGTGGTGGGAGGTTCACTGCGTTGTTCTCTGGCAGGGGAGGTTTTGAAGACTCCTGTGGTCTGAAAGAAAGAAGCTTATGCCCCTCTGATCTGTCAGGCAGAAAGACAGACACGGGGAAAGATAGAGAAATGGTATGGGAGAAAGAGAGGAAGATAAAAAGACAGAGCGAGGGAGAGAGTCAGACGAGTGGGAGGCTGAGGGAGAGAGTCATTTGGAGGTTGGGGGAGGGATGATGAGAGAGATACAGTGTGAATGACAGTGAGAAAACGAGACGGGAAGAAAGAGATGAGAGGTGAGAGCGTTCTTAAGACACACTGACAGTGGAAGAGACGAGAGGAGGGAGAACAGCGGGAGAAGGGGATCAGGAGCCACGAGGAGGGAGGAGAGCCGGCGCAGGGGGGAGGCACCACCCCGCGGATTGAGACGTATCCCACATTGCCCCTCTCTCTGGTGGCGCACGGGCCATGGGTGCGGTGGTGTGAAGTTGACGTGGCGCTGGCCCTGGCACAAAGGAGCGGAGGAGGAGGGCGCCAGGCGCTGTGTGGCAGGGTTGCCCAGATACGGCCACTCAGGGTTGGCATGTTGTTTTTGTGTCTGTGATGCGCTTCCAGCCTGACACACACATGGCACGCTCGCATTTACGTCCCCACTTTTTTTCTTTTTTTTAGATGATACTTTTATTCAGCAAGGATACATTAATTTGATCAAAAGTGAAAGTTTATCATTTATAATGTTACAAAAGATTTCAACAAATAAGTTATTTTGATTTTTGTTAGTCAAAGAATCACAAAAAGTATGTTTCATGGTTTCCACAAACAATATTAAGCAGCACAATTGTTTTCAATATTGATAATAAGAAATGTTTCTTGAGCACCAAATCATCATATCAGAATGATTTCTGAAGGGTCATGTGACACTGAAGACTAGAGTAATGATGCTGAAAGTTCAGCTTTGATCACAGGAATAAGTAACATTTTGAAATACTGTATATTAAGGCAAGACACCCTGGGTGAATGGGGTAAAAAAATAAATAAAATGCTTCCCCAATTGATTGATTACATTAAGAATTGCGGAAATTTTTCCTATTACAAGTTTTCTATATTGTTATATTTAAATATGCAAATGAGGCACTATCTAATTAAATATGCACTAATTTGCATACATTTCCAGAACAGAATTCTTAAGCCAGGTTAAAAAAAAAATTATCATTTTGTTGTCATGTTAGATTGAAAGATTTTTACAGAGAGGATTTTGGAGCCAAAATGTAAAACCTACTGCGTAAGGATTATATGTTTAGAATGAATAATCATATGTTAACCAGTCAGTAACTACACAAGCTTTAAGTAGCCTATAACATAACGAAGGTTGTAAGTTTTGGGTTTGTGTGATTCACTCAAAAATCAGATAAGAGTTTTCTGTTCAGGAATCGGTTCGACCAGGGGCGGCGCTAGGGCTAGGGCCCCGAATATTTTGTTACCTTGTCTTTCTCTAGAGCAAAACAATCAGAAAAACAAATGTGAATAAGATTACAGCAGCCGCAATTACCTAATCATGAAAAGTGCATATTACAGTTTTATTCATATTTTTCCCTTTGCATTAAAGGTACATACGACGTGCTTTTGCAGAGTTGAGCATTGTAGCCAATCACAGACATGTCTGTTGAACGCATCAGCCAATCAGAGGCGTTTAAATGAGTTGCTCTGCTGAAGATGTGTTTTGCGCGAGCTCACATAGTTCTACACTTGGACTACACTGGTCACGTTATATGTTTTTTATTCTGTTGAAAGAACCGACTCATAAGAGTCATCCATTCGAGAATCTGTTGGATCACACTGGTCATGTTATGTTTTTGATTCACTAAAAAGAACTACTCATAAGAATCATCTGTTCAAGAATCAGTTGTACGACATTGAGGCGTTGCGTGTTTTTGATCCATTGAAAAGAACGGACTCATGAGAATCATCTGTTCAAGAATAGGTTTGTCTGTGTTTTTGATCCATTGAAAGTAACTGTTTCCTAATAGTCATCTCTTCAAGACTATACTGGTTACGTAATATGTTTTTGATTCGTTACAAAGAATTGACTCATAATAATCATCTGTCCAAGAATCGATTGGACTACACTGATCCTGCTAAATGTCTTTAATTCAATAAAAAGAACGGACTCATAACAGTTCTAGATCAGCTCTACAAATGATTCAGAATGTTGCAGCTCGTCTAGTCTTCAACGAGCCCAAGAGGGCCCACGTCACTCCTCTGTTCATCTCTCTGCACTGGCTACCTCTCGCTGCTCCTACTTTCACTCACTACTACGAGTCTACATCCCTACCAGACACCTCGATCGGTCAACGAGCGACGTCTCGTGGTTCCATCACAGAAAGCCACAAAATCACTTTCCAGAACATTCTCATTCACAGTTCCATGCTGGTGGAACGCTCTCCCCACCCTCATCCGGAATGCAGAATTCCTGACAACATTCAAAAGACAGCTGAAAACCCATCTCTTCCGTGACACTTAACCTCATAAAAATAAAAGTAAAAAAAATAAAAAAATAAAAACTTCCCTTTCCTTTTAAAACCTCACTTATCGGGCTTATGCTACTCTGAATAATGCCTGAACTTCGTATTTTGAGCACTTCTTGCGTTGTTTTTGCCTCTTCATGATGACTCGCTTAATTTAGTCCTAATTTGTAAGTCGCTTTGGATAAAAGCGTCTGCTAAATGACTAAATGTAAATGTAGATTCCCAGTTTTATGTTGAAAATAAAACCTAAAATCTTGTTCACATTTTGTGACGTCACAACCAGCACATCAATTTCCCACCACTATTTTTTGTGTTTTCTGCATGCGTTATGTGCTAGTTCTCCATGTGTGTTTTGTATTAAAGTCTGGTCAGATGGGATTGCTTATGCAGTCAGAATGATTAGTCTTCTGCGAGTGCGTCTGAGGCTGAAAATCTCATCTGTCACTCACCAATGAGAAAGTCATTCTTGCCACAACCCCTTTCCTTTCCCGACATCTCTCTCTATTAACTGTTGCCCAGTGTAATCAGTGCATTGCTGCTGTCTGTTGACCTGATGTGTAATGATTACAATCCAAAGCTTGGGGAGATAAAAGGCAGTGCGGGGAGAGGAAAAAAAAATCAGACCTCCATCAAATTCAGTCCCATTTCCTGATGCCACAGACAGAGGGGTCTGAAACGGCTGGCTGATTGGCGACGGCGCTTTGAACGGCGCTGTGTGAAGGAGGTTCCTCTTACTCCCGGTAACTTGATCTGTTCTGGGCTTCAGACTGACACACGCCGGATCAAAAGAGACCAGGGAGAAAGCACAAACTCTCTCGCGTAAACACACACATGCAAATCATCCTCAGACTGGAGAGCACAAAACTCTTTAATTCAGATACAGGTGTACACTTACACATACTGGAGTTCTTGTTCCTTTAGAAAGATGGAGAGAGTTTTCTTGTTGATTTTCTGATTTGTATGCCTGTGTAGCACAAATACTGTGAGATTTTAAAGGGTTAATTTCATCCAAAATATGAATTCTGTCATCAGTTTCTCGCCCTCATGTTGTTCCAGTCCCATAAGACTCTCGTTCATCTTCTAAACAAATGAAGATATTTTTAATGAAATCTGAAAGATTTTTCTAAGTCTATTCACCCAAAACTCTCTCTGACACATCAAGACGTTCTTAAAGAGAGTGTAAAATAAATCCATGAATCAAGCAGTTTAATTGAAGTCTTCTGAAGAGACACAGTTGCTTTATGTGATGAACCGAGTTACTTTAGGCTTTTTTATTCACGTAAACACTGATGAGCGAAGATTCCTAGAAGGCTCAGATATGGTTAACGGAAGCTCATATACTTGGCTGTTGTTAGACAACAAACCTCATTGGTTCTTACAGAAATTTAAATGTGCTGGCATGACACAAGAATGACCCTCATTGGTCAATTGCGCATCAATCAAGCACTCACCGACATGATTAAAGGTCCTTTCACACTGGACGAGATTTTGACGCACGAATAATTGGCGCGATGGTTTTATCTTTTGATCAGCTGTGTGTGTAATGAGCGCTTCCACACCGAACGGGAATGTGCTGTGGCGAAAAAACGACTTTTATTTTTTTCTCTTTCGGTGTCTATTTTTTTTTTTTTTTTTTTTTTTTTTTTTTTTTTTGGGTCAAAAAAGTATACTTTTGCGGCGACAGAAAAGGCTTCAGCCAATCACAGACTACAAGGACAACGATTGTGTGGCGTAGCATTGCCAACCAACTCGGTTATCATGACTGTATGTTGTGTGATAGTTTTAGTCGTTGTGTAGGCTAGCAGGCTAAACTACATTTGGGATAGAAAGCTAACACTATTATCATCAAAGATAGAGACAAGAGACCGTGTTTACTTTGAAAATTTAACAAAATGTAGTAGACTATTTAGGGCTGCTTTTAGTATTACTATACATTCTTTGTGTGATATCTACAGTTTCTAGTCGAATGATTTTAACTTGTTACTTTGTGTGTTACATGTAATGTGTATTGACATTACACAAGGCACTGTGTTTAGTTGAAGACGCAAACAAACAGTGGAAAAACCTCAGGACACCTATGTGAGAAAAAGGAGAGAGGAAAAGGAAACTAAGAGTGGACATTAGCATACTCCCCTTCAGACTCTCTGTTCTGTAAGATCGGGTGCACCCAAAACTTTCTTTTCTGTCTTTTAAAGAAAATGAAAAGCTCGTCTTCACTGGATGATGATGATGATGATGATGATGATGATGATGAAGTGTCCATGTTTTCTCAGATGTCGGCACGAAAGTTTTGGAATTTTGAAGCTCTGAACGTCACAGACGTCGCGGATAAATGTGAATGGTTTTGACGTGAACTATTCGCTTTTTCGTTTCGCTTTTTAGTTACGAGTCGGGTGTGAAAGGGCCTTAATAAAGGAAGTTCAACATGACTCATATTCCTCATATTAAGATCATCTAATTTAATATCAGACGGATGTAAATCTGGCCTAAAATGTTTTGTGATCCAATCGTGACCCACACGTGACCACATCACATGTGTAGTGTACACACTGATGAGTCCTGATAAACAGATAAGCTAATGCGTCCCAGACAACATCAAGGGACCACCTACTTACCTGTCAATCAACATTTGCACTAAAACTGTTGTTTTAAACTTAGCCGGTCACATACATCTTTATAACATTTGGAAAAGCTTGACAAATGGTAATGGTAATAGTAATGGTAATAAAATCTACATTGATTGTGTGGCTAGTAGATCGGCTTTGTCCAACTGTGAACTGTCCTTGTGTTTTTATACATGCAAACCTTCAGTAAATCACAACCTTTGTGTGAATTTGAAATGTGGCAAGTTTCAGCATGGTTTTCTCTTAGCATGTTGATTGATGGGGTGTTAAACCATTAACATGGAAAATCTAATTAAATCAAACGAAATCACAATAATCAGCACCTCCTTCGCATCATAATCCTCATCGTCTGCTTCCGTGTGTGTTCTTAGGGAGAGGGCGAGATGTCCCATCTCATCAGGAGAATTGCCAAAGGACAGACACACACAGACAGACAGACAGACAGACAGGAGGTACATGAGCATTCACCAAAAATAAAAGGATGAATAAATAATTAGGAGATGAAAGGCGCAGTGGAGGGAGGCGTCATCTTCTTTTAAAGCATGCAGAGTCATTGACTCATCCAATTACCACATTATCCACTCTCTCCATCCTGACTACATCCCATCCAGAAGCCGTGTGTGTGTGTGTGTGTGTGTGTGTGTGTGTGTGTGTGTGTGCGCGCGCTTGTGCATTTATGTACTTATGTATCTAAAGTTTGAGGAAAGATTTGTCCACAGAAGTTAACTAAATCTGAAAAAAGCTCATTTTCAAGGACATTTGGAGACATCTTCACACTGTAAAAAAAATCCACCTAACTTACATTTTTAAGTATAATCAAATTGGTTGTTCCACTTAACTTAAATTCAGTTGCTACCTTACATTTTTAAGTATAATCAAATTGGTTGTAATTTCACCTTAAATTATATTCATTTATATTCATTATATTAATTTCAATGTGATAAACTGACTTAAAAGGGTAAACTGTATAAACTGCATTTTCCCCCTGAAATGCACTTATCATGCTAGTATGAGTTTTACATATTCAAATTGGACCCTGATTTTAGCCGTCTGATTGGAAGCGGCCTGTCTGCGGTGAGGCTTCAGTCTAAACACCCACTGCTATGATTAGCTAACATCTTTGCATATGAAATAAGTATTACATGTGGAACTCTCTCGAAAACCTTGACTTGATCTTTCCTATTCCAGCTGTTGAGATGAACTTATCTGGAAAAGTGTTGATTCTAGGATTATATTTAGATCTACTCCTGTGGCATGAAAGGTTGCAGTGATGAGCATTGTTGCTGCTGATGACAGACATGTCTGTTGAGCGCATGAATCTCTGTTGATCTCGTTATTGCAATTCGATTTCTGCACCTCACGAATGCTTTCATCATAACTAACAGTGCAAGCATGATGTAAATAAGAGATTCATTGTGTGAATTCCCAGAGATTCAAAACTATTTTGAGACAAAGAATGTTCGACTGCACCATTTCATATCAGAAATCACTGATCACAGATCAGGCATTAGAATTAATACAGTTATTACATGTTGTGGCATTACTGGCGGGTCCATATCTTACAGTAAAAGTCTGAAAGTAAAAAGCCTGCACTGAAATTGTGACTGATTTACCACAGAATACACGGTAAAATGTACCGAACAAACAAATAATGCTCTTCTGAAACATTCACATAGTTGAAAATCAATAACCACTTTCCTAGCATTAGGATCCTTTAAAATCCTCTAAAAAATGCTGGGTTAAAAAAACAACCCAATTTAGGTTGTTTGGCAACCCAGCGCTGTGTCATAATTGGACAAACTCAGCGTTGGGTTGTTTTTACCCAGCTGATTAGGTGAAATGTTTGACCCAACATGATGGGTTGCTTTTTGTAACTCAACTATTGATTAAAAATGACTATATTGCTGGCTTAAAATGAACCCAAAATACTTTGAAAATTTAAATCACACACAGAATTACTAGAGTAACAACGAGTTTAAACAACGTGTGTGTGTATGAGTAAAAAAAGGATAGAAAAGAATGACAACTCAACAATTATACAGCTTATACAGTTAAACGAAATTTCTTTTTAAAAGTTAAATATATAACAACTTACATTTGAAAACAAATTTGACCATATTTCACATATTTTTTCATGCCAACGAACAGACTAAAAGCACTGTCCAAAACTCGCTGTAGCCTTTTTTCAAAGTTTTCTCTCCTCTCCACTTCGTTTATTTTTCGTTGATTTTTGGTTTATAGCGCACCAGTGTGTTGCTGAAATCTGAGCCGGCGACGGGCCGCTGTTCGGTGGGGGAACTGTGGACCTCAGACCGTTGCTCCGCGTTTCTCATAACCAAAAGATATCGCGACCGGCTCCTTATAACCTGAACATAAACAAACAATACAGAGTACTTCTGAGAACATATTTTAACATCCAAATGAATAATATTCAGTATTATTACGAATAAAGAGGTGATCTTTCTTCACACTATTATTTAATAATGTGACAAAATCCGAAACGAGTCGTTTTCTGAATTAATTTTATTTATTTATTTATTTATTTTTACGCTGTTTTATGGACTAACAAGGAAGTTTTGAGTTCTAAAACTTACAGGATGTTTTCATAGTACAATGATATTTTACATTTCAAAAGATCAAGGAAAATTGGATTTCTCAATTCATGACCCCTTTTTAAAAAATAGTTGAATCTTGTAAAAGTTGAAATTGAAGTTGAATTTTGATTTACAGTCATGTAAGAACATAAGTTGCCATTACTTATCATATCTACAGTGCAATTGGAAAATATTTCAATAATAATTAATCATTATCATCATTATTAGAACGTTTTTCCAATTAAGGAAATCTCAAAAATATATTTTTTAATAAACATAAAGAAAACATATCTTTAAAAACATAAATGCAGATAAAAATGTAGGGTTAGTGTATGGGTTAGAGTTAGGTGATAGAAATAGAAATTTGCATTAATAAAAACTAGTGGTGGGACGTTATCGGCGTTAACGTGCTGCGTTAACGCGAGACTCTTATCGCGCGATAAAAAAAATATCGCCGTTAATCTATTCTCCAAGTTGGGTTGGGAGATGGCTCTATACTACACAAGCTATGATGACGCAATCTACCCGCGGCCGCGAGGTAAACCCGGCTGCAACGCATATTCGTCGTCATCTTAAGTAAACACGGCTGAAAGTGAAAGCTGGCAACCGGAACGAGGGACCGCGCCGTCTCAGATGGAGGGATGCTGAGAGAGTGACAGGAGGAGAAAACATGAAAGGCTTTAAGTGTGAATTCATTAATAATGTGCACCAGTGTACCAGTGTACAATGCATACTTAAAAAAAATAAAAAACTCAGCATATGCAATCGGGACACATGTTATTCTAAAGGGACATGAAGCTAGAGATTTAACACGCTTGGCACATTTCCCATAATTCTCACAGTGACATGTGAGAGTTATTATTTCTGGTATCATTTTATGAATCAATGAAACATCATTTTTATATAATAGTTTTTAATAAGTATTTAATCATTTTTATAATCTTAGGATTAGTCATAGAGAGTTTTGTGTGTCTTTCTTCTAAGTTTAAATTAAAATTCTACATATTTTACATGCCAATTATAATTATTTTATTTTTAATTAATTTGTTTATCGGGGGAAAAAACTAACAATAAAATTCTATTTTAATTTGGAAATTCCATTATAAATATATTCAAGCAATTAACTGGCTATTTAACATAACAATCATGTATAATGCATTAGACGTTTTCTCCTTGTCCACTTGTCTTGTACTTGACTCAATAGCAAAGACAATGACAGATTCTGTCCTGTTTGAGGAACATCGTTCATATATTGAACTCCGCTTAACGCCGGTCACTTACACATACATTCCGATGCACATTCTTGAGTTTCTTTTGCAGGTTGACTAGCTTTGCTGAGGGCAAGATGAGGGGGAGTTTAGATAACCCAACCCCGCATCACCCCCACACCCCATGGGGGTCACACAATGCATGTCACGCATATCATTAATCCTGGGGGTTGTTTCCCCCCAGGGGGCGCCCGCTGACCCACGCATAAAGGATAAAAGTGTTCTGCCATGGGATGGGGCGTTTGTAACAGTACAACATCCTCAAACCCACATACAGTGTTAGTGTAGGCTTGTCAGATTCAAATGTGGAAGATTGTGGCGATTTCTGTGTGTTGAATGTGCAGAGATGAAGAAGAGAAGAGTTGAGGAAGAGGAGTTTTGGTTTGGTTTTCATGAAGAGGGTGAAAGATCAGGTTCTTTTCTAAGGAAATGATGCATAAAAGACGCTGTAGTAGTAAAATGCTCGTTACTTGTTTTGTTGTTGTTTTTTTTTGCTCTCTTGGCTCCTATTATAAGCTTTATTTTTATACACGTTATATATTTTGCTGTTCAAAAAGTTCTGGGTATGTAAGATTTTCTATGTTTTGAAGGCTGCATTTGTTTGATCAAAACTACAGTAAATACAATAATAGTGAAATATTCGTACAATTTATTTGAACTATTTTCTATTTTAATATATTTTAAGTTTCATTTATTATGTGATGGCAAGCTGACTGAAATACCAGCATCATTACTTTAGTCTTCAGTGTCACATGATCCTTCAATCAATTTCATGCATCCGTGTTGAATAAATATATTCATTTTCTTAAAAAAAAAATCTTACTGACTCAAAATTTTTGGAATGGTAGAGTATGTATAAAATGTTTTAAAATCCTATTAAATAGGCCTATATTTTTTTTAACATATAATATGAGGTTCATTTAAAAATAAGCTTCTTTTTTTAAAAAGTTATTCTTAATTGGTGTTTGTAGGTATTTCACATGGTGTTTTAATTAAAAGTTTTTTTTTTTTTTTTTTTTTTTTTTTTTTTTTATATTTTCAAAAAAAAAACTATAGACTGTCAAAATAATGAAAATAATTGTATGATATGCTGATTAATCAGTCTAATGAGATAAATCATCATATCATGTCCAGTATTGTACCACGATCACCATTAGTAGTAACTTTGCACATTTCAGAAACCTCTTTCTTAATTGTTTAATTAGCAGCTGTTTCTCGCAGGGTATTTAAAAAAACTCTTGCTGTTATTAAAGACTTAGTATGGTGTAGACCGGTGTGTCAAGTACCTCCCATCATGCATTGTAAATGTGATGTGAAGTGTATGAGATGAACACACACAGTCCTCCATCCTCTCCGTGTTCTTCCTACATTCCTTCTCTCCATCTCTCTCTCCTTACGGTGAGACCAGTCTAATCCTATTCATTGAGGCCACTCTTTTCCTCTCCTCTTCTCATTATCCTCTTTTCTCCTCAACATTCCCCTTTTCCTCTCTGAATCCATTTCTCCAATTCTCCATTTCCCCAACGGACATTTACAAACCCTTGGGTCCCACCCTCACCATTCCTCTCTCTCCCTCTCTCCTCTTTATTCTCTATCCCTCTCTCTCTCTCTCTCTCTCTCTCTCTCTCTCTCACACTGTAAAAAAAAATTACATCCCCAAGTCAAACATTTCTAGTGACTGATAACATCTAAATTTTTCAATTAGTCTGATGTATTATTTCTCATTGAGCC
>FLSR01000741.1:40535-54291 GCA_900092035.1 Leuciscus waleckii
ATCTGGAAACACTTCAGGAGTTTCGAAGTCGTCATCTGATTGGTTGAATTCTACAGGATGTCCGGGAGACGTGTGTGTTGCGTTTTTAACAGTCTGCCTGGAAACAAATGCCATGACGCCAAACCCACTCGTGGAAGAAGAACACCGTCATGTTTACAACTGTGACAATGAGCGCTTATACCAGGATCAACTAAATGCTGGATTTTCAAAAGTACGTGAAATTCGCAGCCCATTGTTGCAGTAAACTTGCACAACTTTCTTGAATGAATAATTTATAGATGCACTGTTATAGATCGTCTGTTATTGCAGGGACAGCGACTTTACATTTTCACGCACATAAACATGTCGTGGAACAAAACGAACTGTGATTGGTTACGTTATGTCAGTCAACGTCCTCTTGGGCGATCTTTGACCAATGAAAACTGCGATAGAATCCAGACCTTCTGTCGTCAGTCTGAAGGTCTGATTACGCGAGACAAGGCAAAATAAGTGAAAAGATTTTTGAATATCCAAGTTAAACTCTTTTGCAACGGTCCACAATGAGCAGGTGAATTAGTAATAGGTGAGGGTATTGTTATTGGTTGTAAAAGAAGGTTCTCTGTCTTTGCAAGCAAAGATGGGTCATGGCTCACCACTTTGTGCCAAATTTCATGAGAGAATTGCCAAACAATTCAAAAAAAATCACATTTCTCAATGCAAGATTGCAAAGAATTTCTGTCTTTCACCATCTACCATACAATATTACATGATATTGTGAAAAGATTCAGGGAATCCAGAGAAATCTCTGTCTTTGAGCCCTCAGACGGCACTGCATGAGAAACCATCATGCTATTGTGTTAAATACAGCCACATGTGCTCAAGAGCACTTTGGAAAACTTTTCACTTAACACGGTCTGACGCTGAATCAAGAAATGCAACTCAAATCTCTGTTTCGCAAGGAGAAAGCTGTACATCTGTTCAGTGCAGAGATGCCGCTGAGTTCTCTGGGCCCGAGCTCATCCCAGATGGTCTAGAAGACGGTGGGAATGTGCGCTGTGTTCAGATGAGTCCATCTTTAAGCTTGTTTTTGGACAAACCGGAGCTTAAGTTCTCAGTCCCAAAGATGAAAGGGACAATTAAGACTTTCATCAGCGACAGGTGCAAAAGCAAACATCTGGCATGGCATGTGGGAGCATCAGGGCAAACGGCATGGGTGTCTTGCATATGTGTGAAGGTGCCGATGACGTGGAGGCGTTGGGATTGTAAAGAGACTAAACTGCCATCAAAATGACATTCAGACAATGACGAGCACGGACTGTTGAGCAGATGTCTTGTATTAGGAGAGATTAGGGAAAAAAGTCCACTTGCAAAACTGCAACAATTAGTATCCTCAATTCTCAAATGATTAAAAAGAGTAATTAAAAGAAAAGGTGATGTGACACAGTGGTCATCGTGCCTCTGTTCCAGCTGTTTTTGGAGTGTGTTTCTGCCATCAAATTCATACAAATTGTTTATATTTACAAAAGCTCAGTGAAAACTTTAGAAATATTTTCTTTGTACATTTGTCAGTTAAATAAAGGTTCAAGAGAATCAACAAATCACAGATTCTTGATTTTATTGGATTTTACAAAATGTCCCAATTTTTCTGGAAATGAGATTGTATTTTAAATGTTATTGTATATTTTACAGTATATTATTAATATATTATATAATATTGATAAAATATTATATGTGAATATAATTGTTACTGTATTTGATCACATAAATGCAGCCTTGGTAAGAATGAGAGACTAATTAGACTTGCATAATATTAATATTTGTTTCATTTGAACAAAGCCTAGTCAATATAAATATAAATATAAAATATAAAGATAATGATGACATTTGGTATGTGATATGAATAATAATAGGCCTAATTGCAACAGTACATATATTGCAGTGATGCCTATTATTTATTTACTTATTTATTTTGACACAATATTACAGATTTTTATATGACTTTGCATTAATGGATAATATGTTTACACAAACATACAAATACAGTGGTATGGTTGCTTTTTGATAGTATAAGACAAATGGTGGTCTATATACAAGAACTTTACCTCCTTTTTCAAAAGTTGGTCATCCATCCATGTAGACAATGCCTTAAGTGTACAATAAAAGCACGTTATGTGGTCTCAGTGTGCATTAAACCGTGCACATCGTTTTAGTGATGCGGTTCGTAAGATGTTGGGATCAAATTCCAGGTATATCAAACAAACGGACTGTGCGTTTAATGTAATCTGCCTCACCATTGTTCTTTTGTATAAGCATTCAAATACCTTTTTTTCACTGAAATGCAAGACTGTAGTGCAGTGAATGTCATTTCCAGGTGCTGTTTGGGAGAGTTCTGTGTATTTGGACTTATGCCCTGTTTAAGCACAGCTAAAGGAAACAACAGAGACACTGGAACAAAAGTCCATCTGCAGATGCTTCCTCTGAAATGATGTAACTGGAGGTATTTGGATTTGCTCTCTGGATAGCTATGATGCCAGTTGTATTTGTCTCACCAGCTTTGCTACTGTAAAAATGCTCTTTATATATAAGATGTTCATCCATGTGCATGTAGAGTATTTTTACATTTTCTGGAAGGAAGCAGATGGATCCGTATATGAGCGTGAACCTGTTGACACTTCTGTGTGTGGTATTTGCAGGTCAGCAGTCTGTGAAGGTGTGATGAAGCTTAAATAGATATTGATTTATAAATAGACTTATATGGCAGTGGTTCTCAACCATTTTGACCGCATTTATTTATAGTTATTTTATTTTCACATTTAATTTATATTGCACTTTACAGTACAAAACAGATTGTTTCAAAGCAGCTTCACTTTAATAAACGGGAAAATAACTGATAATGAAACAAAAAGTCAATTTCAGCAGTAAAGATGCTCTACGAAAGACAATAGTGTCATTATTAAATTGTGTCATAAATTAATTCAGTGTTGTTTCAGTTCAGTTCAATAACTTTGTCAGTGTTACGAAGTTCAACAGTTATGATTACAACAATATTCAAAGACCCAATGACTTTTCCAGTTGCTTAATGCTATAATGTATGGCGGAATAGCACTGGGAGCACTTCGACTCGGGGCGTAATATCATCACTCCTGAAAAATCCTCTCCCTCTCACTTCTGTCATTAGAACCAACGTGACTTTTTACTGCGCCGAGTCGAAGTGCTCCCGAGTCCCAAGTGCTATTCCGCCATACATTATAGTTATCCCTTTTACCCGCTTAGAAAAGCGCCACGTTTTATTTTGTGTCACCATACTTGGTCGTGTAACTACTCGTGTAACTGTATTTAAATAGGGAAAAGTCATCTTGTGGGCCCCTGGTTGAGAACCACAACCGCTGCCGTTGAGTTACGTTTATATGCGGTATATTGATGCATTTGATGGATGAAATCTGATTTAATGGTGTTTTGGCTTTGTACACTGAAACCCTGAAGAACAGCACATGTGCTGCCCAAAAAATGTTCACACACATCACATGTCTGACCACCATGCAAATCCACACCTCTCTTTTAATTTATCATCCCATGAGTGAAGCCATACACTCTCACAGCAACACATATGAATTCATCTCTATGCCTCTATACTTATGTCAGTGGAGCGCTTTCATTAGTCTCTTGCATTCGTTTCAGATGGTCTCTCTGGGCACTGGGCATAACCGGGGTATTTGAAGGCCCATCTAAACCTGTTATGTATACGAAATCAGTGTTAAATGCTAGCGACCTAATCTCTGATATTTGCATGAGGCGAGGGTGATAATTGCAGGCTGAAAGCACAATAACGGGACAGTGCGCCTGCGTTTCCCATATCAATCACCACGAGTGGGGGAGAGCCAAGCGGGGCGGCTAGTTAGCGCTGGTCGATTGTTTGCGGGCCCTGACCGCGGTGCTTTTCGGGCAGGCCTGGCGGGGGGTTGGCCGGTCCATCGCAGACCTGAGCGCAGCCCCCGTGTTCATCCGTCCATTCGGATCTGTCACCCCAGGGCTAACACAGCCAATGGCTACCCTTTGTCCCTCTCCGCATTCTTCGGGCCCATTGTGTGGGCCAATACCGGTTAGGCTCATCCTTACAATTCCTTTTGTCAGGGGGACCCACAGCACAGAGTCCAGAGAGGGGGAGAGAACAAGCTATCAGACGGGGAGAGAGAGAGAGATACAGGGGGAAAAAGTTGCTATGTGGGAGAATGAAAGGACAGAAGAAAGAAAGGGATGTGATGGGCTGTTTTTTGATACTCTTTTTTAAAAGACTTGGAGTGGCCGGCATTCACGGTGTCAAGTGTCGATGTCTGATCATGTGGGGAGTCATGAAAGCCGTTCACTTAACTTTGTGGCAACAAACTGAGTTGAATATATTAAACTCTAAACACAACACCTGTACATGTATTAATCAGAAGATAGGCCTTTTGCACAGGTTGACCAGTAGAGGTGTATAAGAGCATTGATGTTAACGGGATAGTTCACCCAAAAAATCCTTTACTGACCTTCATGTCGTTCCAAACCTGTGTAACTTTTGTACTTCTGTGGATTGTGGAAGAAGATTTTTTTGAGATGTTTTTTTTTTTTTTTGGGGCCATACAATGGAGAACTGTTTGGTCAAAATATCTCAAAATATCTCAGAATATCTCAAAATATCTCAAAATATCTCAAAATATCTCCTTTATGGTTTAACACAGAAGAAAAAAAGTCAAACAGGTTTTGAGTAAATGGGGACAGAATGCCCCTTTAACTGATCTCTCCCTTTTGCTCTCTCATATGTAGCAAAAAAAGTGATTCATTTTAGTGAATTGGTTCGACATAAAATGATTCATGCTTCGCATTTAAAATGGTTCATTTAGTTAAATGCTGCTGTTTATGGCTCAACTGAGTAACTTATGGTTAAATTATGGTTTATTATTTTGTTGTTGTTATTGTTGTAGTATTTAGTCTAAATGTACCTTAGATATGACATTCATTCAAAACCCTTTTGTATAATTTTTCCAAATGGTCTTGTTTTATTTTATCCCTTGCTTAATTCTTTATCATTTATTTAGGCTATCTATCTATTTACTTGACTTAACTGGACTAGAAAAATATGAAAATAGAGCATAAAATTTGTATATTTACATTTTATAATATTGCCTTTTAAATTATTTTTTGTTATTAGTGTAGTTTGTTGTATAGCTAACATAAAAAAAGCTTGATAGTTATTAAAAGTCCCCCTTTAATCAATCATTTTATCCACAATTGTATTATCAACAGCAATCGCGTTTCTCAAGAGCTAATTATTACCCTCCTCCATCCCCAGCTCCTCTCGTCCAATCAGGATTTGGCATTCTGATTCCCCTTTGAATCAGACTAAATTCTCGAATTATGTTGTACATTCAGATTTTGAAGTAATGATATCTGCAATACATTCGTGTTGGTTCTGTTTACCCTAAGGGGGGTTATTGTGCTCTCCCTGCTCTTATCCATGCTAGCCCAGAACAAAACCATACGGCCAATCCAAACTGTATGCTAATTGTCAATCGTTTTTGATGATATGGTCCTGACTGAAACGTGGTTCTATGAATATGCAAATGAACCCCGCCTCCACTCACTCACACCAGCTCAGAGAGCCACTCGTTGACGATCACGTTTACGTGATTGGTTACAAGGTAGTTTGTGATGTCAGAAACACCAGCGGTTTCAAACTGCGTTTCTGAGATAAGGGGGACTTTTACCACTTTAACTACTTAAAACGAGTAAGTTAAAGCTGGTGACCTACAGTTAAAGAGTAGCTTCAACACTGATTATCATACTGTATTCTGCTCTTCTTCCTTACCGAATCTCTATAAATCTCTGTAAATATCAACGTGTCTGTGTGTGTGGTATTAAAGCATGGAAAACCTAAGTTCTGTGACCCAGCGGGAGGGTGTCTGGAATTTCAGCGTCAGCTGAATCAGTGGCAAGCATAACAAGATACGGCCCTCTCTTACTCAAAGCAAAACAGTCTGTTGGCTTCTACATTATTCCCAGCCAATTCCCATGTTGCATGATAAGATGGCTTTTGAAGAATGTTATCTGCTGTTATTTCGTAATGTTTGGTCAATGCTCTGCACATTCCAGTGACATCATTACTGACTCTGAGCATGCAGAAATCCCAGAGGAGGGATAAGTCGTGTTGAATCTGTAGGGTCACTAATCAAATCAATGTGTAAACAAAGAGAGTGCACACAAACATAAACAAAGAGTAAATCTATGGCAAGAGTTAATCTTACTTTTGTGCTCAGTGTAAATAGCACTTTCTCTCTCCCGTTAGTTCCCACAGCTCTCTGTCATAGTGTGCGTGTGCATTTGTCGCTATTTATCGCATCATGTCCCACTAGCACCATGACACGTTTCCTCGACACACTGCATAAAAACACATATGTGATTTCATGAACAAATTACTATTTTGGGTCAGGAGTTCAGGAGTTAGTAATTAAATCTGATGAATCCCTCTTTAAATTCCTGTTTGAATTTGATCTATACAAATTGGACATTGTAACTGAAATGCACCCAAATGAATCTGAATGAAATCAAATTGCAAGTGAACTGAAATGAGAGCTTATGAATCTGATCTGTTGAGAAAATGTGCAATGAGACCCAGTTAAAGTGCTCAGAGAAATCATTCTTCTTGAGTTGGTGAAAGACAGGCCCAGATATGATTTTTGTGGTATATTCAGCTATGATTTTGGGAAAAGATCTGAATATAGCAGGAGTTGTGTGGATGTGGATTCTGTGTGGGCCTGTTGAAAGGTCACAGCTCCCACCACAGAGGTCAAAGGTGAAATGACATATACAATAGCAAATGGTGTTCTGGAAAGGAACAGGGTAACTGGGTTGTCTTGACGACAACCAATGAAATGTAAAGAGAGACAGTGCATTTTTTGAAAATGTCAGGAGCAGGAAGTTAGTGAGTACTTGTTCAGTTTTGGACAACATGCATTTAATCTTCATATCTGTCTTTGAACTTAGACTTAAGTTATAAGCTCAAGCTTTATCTCTTACGTGTGAAAGCCGCCGTCTTTGACATCTCCCGAAAAGAGCAGAAGACCGTGAACTCAACACAAAGCTTACGATGACAGTAAAAGTTAAATGGACTCCAAAAGTTTCCAACCAGATCCATCTGGATCTGGGCTCACATAATTACACCAAGTGCACCCTATCTTCCAGGAAATAATGACATGTAGACTGCACACATCTCGCCTGGCACCTCTTGACCCTGACATATCCTCGCCCCCCGTCGTGTCGAAGAGAACGCAGTTAAAACATTTGAAAAACGTTTAACCCGCACACCCCGGCCTCTGTTAACTGCGCTACTGCTGCTTTTCATTTACGGCCTCCCCCGTCATCCATCTCCCTCGCTCCCGTTAACCACAGGAAGTCACTCACTTCCTCATTATAGCACATCAAACACTAGCAGAGACCATAAACCCGCCCCGTCGGTGCACCAACACATGCCTCCAATTCTGCCGCTGCGCCCCGGCCGCAACCGTTTCAAAAAAGCCGCCGATTTAAACAAGAGCACTTTGTCTCAGTAAATCTCAAGTTATAGACACAAGCCTCATCCAATTCTTGTTTCATAGGCTCTTTCCCAGCTTCTTGTGCCTGAACCGCATCGCACGGTCATCAACAGGTACGTGTCAGCAAAGTGAGGGAGTGATTCAGGGTTAGTGAGCGGAAGTGTGGTTTTATGGCTCGACTCTGTGTGAACCGCGATGACTGTGTGTGAGTCTGGGATTAGTTACTGTGTATGATCCACACTCAAGCCGTTCAGAGGTGCTGCTGCCGATCAACGTAATAAACCATGTCATTGATCTCAAGTGGTTTTAATCATGAGCCACAAATCATTTTTCCCTTTAGACAGCCTTAATGTTTTCACAAATGTGCTACGACTCGAACAATAAGGCTGTGAAATTGAAGCATTTGCTGAAAAGTGTTTCGGTTGGGGTCTTTTGGAGAGATTCGGTTCACGGTGGTATTCAAGATCAGAGAAGACAGCCTTTCAGAGGCATGTAATTAGAGTTAAACCAAACTGAATCATGTATCCAAAGCTCCAGGCGAGAACCCTTTGAATGGGTTTCCAAATAAAAGGCCTCGTGCACATTTACATTTATTCATTTAGCAGTGGCTTTCATCCACAGCAAAGAGAGGAACAACATGCATGTACATTTGGATTCAAGACATGCATCTGATGTCTCTGCGAATGCCTGTTTAATTTTGTTATTTAAAGAAACTGACCACCATAAGAGGATGAATTAATCTCCATACTCTAATCAAAGAGACAAAGAGAGTGAAGGGGGTGATTTAGATTTACACAACAGCGGTTTTGGCTACATTGTAACTCTCATTTCTTTGACTATTATGGGATTGAACTGCTGGCCTTTTGAGTTCGGATGCAAATGTAGCCGAGTCGTTGCTAAAGTGAGCGGCCTACAATAAGCACTATGTGACCTGTGACTGTGGTGTGATTGAGATGAATTAACGGGGCATTTTGGGAAGAAGTTGAACAGTAACTTTGGCCAATTAAATGCACGTTAGGCAAATGAATATCTTTGTATTCATAGAGACAATCTTTGGCATCAAAGAGTACCTATGGCTATTGAATGCCTCAAAAGACCAACACTCAGTTCCTCAGTTCACTCTAGAATAATGTGAGCAGATGTTGCTTTCTGATCAACACAAACACACGCATAGTGTACTCCCGTACAGACTCATATAGGTTAGGTCCTACACATTTTTTTGTCCTACTGAAAAATACATTAAAATACAGTAACAATCGAATACACCTCCTCAATGGGCATGTTTTTAGTTTATTAATTAAAATTCATTTTGTTTATCAAAAATCTGATTGAAGGAAATGTTTTAATAAAATATAGGAATACATTTTTTTGCACATAAAACACTATTTACATAAATATAAATCTGCATATTCTTTGCATGTTCATTGTACCTCATGGTATACGTATATTGCCATGCCATGAGCCAGGGATAAAATGTTGTGTGCTTAGACTCCTCAAAAAAATTATTTATATTAATTATATTATATTAATTTATTAATTTATCATTTAGAATGTTTGTATATTTGCTTTTGACCATAAGTATATTTTAAAATGTATTGATTTATTTAGATTCACATGTACATTCACATCTAATCTAGGAAATGTGTGATTACTTTCTGCTTACGCCACATGGCATTTCAATTTAAAAGTGAACTTCACACGTTCTACACAGACTTTAAACGATTACTCGTTTTCTTTTCCATGTTTGCTCTTATATGACATTGTACCAACATTACAATAAAAATCCATAGGGCGTGTGAATGAATGAGTGAATGGAAAGGTGGATGAATGAGTGACTGCATGAATGAGAGGATTGGACATATAGAGGGAGGAAGAGATGAAGAGGAGGTATTTAGAAAGTTATATTGAATCAGGAAATTCCTAGAACTCTCCAGGAGGGAGGGGAAGGGGGCGTGGAGAGTTAAGCTGGACCCCCGTCCCTCTCCTGCCCCCCTGGTCAGGCTTAGAAGAGGACTCATTCTGTAGCCTTAGTCAGCATGCTCATAGGGGGCTCTCACAATGGAGCTATTCTGCAGACAAAGAGTAGAGTTAATGCTGCTATTCCACCGCGCTAGGCTGCTGGGGGCTCCTCTCAGGGCCGGCGGTAGCGCTGGCTTGTGTTAGCCATGGCTAAAGGTAATTTTCCCCTCAAGCGTGGGTCAGAGGTTAAGGTAGATGACAGATCAGAAATTTGGGGTAGAGTAGCAATGAGGAGTAATACATACACATATACAGTATATATATTTATATATATATATATAAATATATCTTCTTGGGTTTTATTTGCTATGGTTTTTCTAGGCGGTTGCTAAGGTTTTTTGGTGGTTGCTAGGGTGTTCTGGGTGGTTGCTAGGCGGTTTCTATGGTGTTGCTAGGTGGTTGCTATGGTGTTCTGGGTGGTTGCTATTGTTTTACTAAAAGGTTGCTAGGCGGTTGCTATGGTATTTTGGGTGGTTGCTAGGGTTTTCTGGGTGGTTGCTAGGCAGTTGCTAGGGTGTTTTGGTTGGCTGCTATGGTGTTGCTTGGGTGTTCTGGGTGGTTGCTAGGGTGTTGCTAGCCGGTTGCTAGGGTTTTCTGGGTGGTTACTATATGGTGTTGCTAGGCGGTTTCTAGGGTATTTTGGGTGGTTGCTAGTGCGTTTATAGTAGGGTGACCATATTCCAGGACATGTCCGGCTGGGATTTCGAGATCGCCCAAAATATCCGGGATACGGCTTTTGCTTTCTCGTCGCCATTCTTTTTGTTTACATGCACACCTTTTGATTCAGTAGGACTGAATTAATTCCGATTGGTGAATCTAAATGTAGTGTTTACATGAACGCCAAACAAGTGATCGGTTGATGTGCGTTCTAGCATTGCTAAGAAAATTCCTGTGTTTTCGTCTCGATCGGGATCCGTATGAAGCAGAATGCATGACCTGCAAAGCTGGCACATACGTGTCAGTGTCAAATAATGTAATAATGTAAACATAATGAATGGTGACTGTAGAAAGCAAAAGCCGAATCCCGGGCATTTTGGGCGATCTCGAAATCCTGGCCAGATATGTCCTGTTGCCTGATCTGATGAGTCTCGATTTCTGCTGCGACATTCAGATAGGGTAAAAATCCATCCTGCCTTTTATTAACGGTTCAGGCTGGTGGTGGTGGTGGTGTAATGGTCTGGGGGACACTTTCTTGGCACACTTTGGGCCCCTTATTACCAACTGAGCATTGTTTAAACGCTACATGAGTATTGTTGCTGACCATGTCCATCCATTTATGACCACAGTGTACCCATCTTCTGATCTTCCAGCAGGATAACACACAATGTCACAAAGCTCAAATCATTTCTGGTTTCTTGAACATGATGAGTTCACTATACTCACAGTCACCAGATCACATTTCAGATCATATGATTGGATGTATTCCGTTTGAGCTTGAGAGAAGTTTAGTGGCTGGAATATGAAGTATTATCATTATTGTCAATATGGTTTTAGTTATTAAAACGCTTTTATCAAAAACATTTATCTCGCTTTTATTCACACTCTTTACCCACCGAGAGGCTACAATGTGTTTGTTTTTTTTAAGTTGCTAGCCACAGCCAGCAATTTTTTATAATTTTCACAAAGTTTTCATGGCCCCTAGAATATTTTTGTTGTATGAATATCTAAACTTGCAATATATCAAAAGAAAGAATATATCAATTTTTTTTTTTTATTGTACTTTTATTGTGTGAGTAGTGACCTGTTATTGTATAACCTGTGAAGCACCTTGGTCAACCTTGGTTGTTTTAAGTGTGCTATATTTAAATAAAATTGATTGATTGATTTATCAACACTTGAATTTAGGAGAGTTTCATAGAACCTTCCCCTTTTAGACAATAATACACAAAAATGTTCATGTCCACATTCAATCATTTCAAACAATGGGCTTAAACAGCTCGCCCTTTTACAACAGATTTGGTTCACAAACAACTGACAGTCATGACCGTAATATGATTTTCATTTACAATAATAAGTTCTAAAATTCTGCTTTAGTAACTTACTTTTCGCGGCATCAGTCGCGTGTGCACTTGTGTTGCGAGGACCTCCGTTCTGGCCTCGGTTTGAGTCAGATTCAGGGAATTATTAACTGAAGACTCGCTCTTACTGGATCATTTGAAACAGTGAGTTATTGTCTCGAAAGCAGATGTAATCGTATCAGTCCATTTCACGAAAAACAATTTAACAAAAAACACCACTATCACGTCTTGGAGCAGGTAAGGATTTCTTTAATTAAAGGGATACTTCAGGATTTAGCATTAAGCTTTGTATCAGTAGAAAACCTGTAGTATTTTCGAATTACCGTGCTTTCCACCCTCATGTCCCCCTGAGATGAGAGATTTATGTATTTTTTGTCTGGAAAAAATCCTCCGATGACGCAAAAATCTTAATTTTGCGTCATCGGAGGATTTTTTGGCCAGAGGCTAAAGACGGCACACTTTGGGCCCCTTATTACCAACTGAGCATTGTTTAAACGCTACATGAGTATTGTTGCTGACCATGTCCATCCATTTATGACCACAGTGTGCCCATCTTCTGTCTTCCAGCAGGATAACACACCATGTCACAAAGCTCAAATCATTTCTGGTTTCTTGAACATGATGAGTTCACTATACTCACAGTCACCAGATCACATTTCAGATCACATGAATTCCGTATTCCGTTTGAGCTTGAGAAACGTTTATGGCTGGAATATGAAGTATTATAATATGGTTTTAGTTATTAAAACGCTTTTATCAAAAAGATTTATCTCGCTTTTATTCACACTCTTTACCCACCAGTGAGGGTACAATGTGTTTTTTAAAGTTGCTAGCCACAGCCAGCATTTTTTTGATAATTTTCACAAAATTTTCATGGCCCCTTGAATATTTTGTTGTATGAATATCTAAACTTGCAATATATCAAAAGAAAGAACGGAGCCTTTTATTCTAGCTTTTTGCTTTCTATTTTATCAACACTTGAATGTAGGAGAGTTTCATAGAACCTTCCCCGTTTAGACAATAATACACAAAAATTTTCATGTCCACATTCAAGCATTTCAAACAATGGGCTTAAACAGCTCGCCCTTTTACAGCAGATTTGGTTCACAAACAACTGACAGTCATGACCGTAATATAATTTTCATTTACAATAAGTTCTAAAATTCTGCTTTAGTAACTTACTTTTCGCGGCATCAGTCGCGTGTGCACTTGTGTTGCGAGGACCTCCGTTCTGGCCTCGTTTTGAGTCAGATTCAGGGAATTATTAACTGAAGACTCGCTCTTACTGGATCATTTGAATCAGTGAGTTATTGTTTTGAAAGCAGATGTAATCGTATCAGTCCATTTCACGAATGAATCGTCGAATGCAATTTGCAAAACAATTTAACAAAAAACACCACTATCACGTCTTGGAGCAGGTAAGGATCTCTTTAATTAAAGGGATACTTCAGGATTTAGCATTAAGCTTTGTATTAGTAGAAAACCTGTAGTATTTTTGAATAACCGTGCTTTCCACCCTCATGTCCCACAGTTTTTTTTTGTCTGGAAAAAATCCTGAAAAATTTAGTTTTTTGCGTCATCGAGGATTTTTTGGCCAGAGGCTAAAGACTACAGCCAGTAGTAGGAGCTCGTTCCGCATGTTTTCATCCTGCCCATAGAGGGAGGGATCTCACTGTGTCAAATAGCCATCTTTTTTCGGAAGCTAAGCCAACAGGCTCTTGCTCTTGGAGAAAGCTGAGTAGTAGGAGAAAGCTGAGTAGTAGGAGATACCATCCTCTTTTTCCCGGATATGTCCGGCCGTCGAGATCGTCCAAAATGTCCGGGATTCTGCTTTTGCTTTCTGCAGTCGCCATTCATTGTTTACATGCACACCTTTTGTTTCAATCTAACTGAATTCATTCCGATTGGTGAATCTGAATGTAGTGTTTACATGAACGCTAAACAAGTGATCGGTTGATGTGCGTTTTAACATTGCTAAGAAAATTCCCGCTCCTCCGTGAGAGATACGAGACCGGTGCGTCTCAAAGGTGTCGCTCATCAGTAATCACGCCACCGGCCTCTCATCGTTCTCCCGCGGCCCTCAGCCTTGTCCTGCTCACCACAGTAAACATGATGAAGGGCGACTGTAGAACGCAAAAGCCGAATCCCGGACATTTTGGGCGATCTCGAAAT
>FLSR01000741.1:71381-83206 GCA_900092035.1 Leuciscus waleckii
TATATATATCATTTTGTTGTAATATATTGCTATGTTGTAGACTCTTAAAGACACTGAGTCATATATGTCTTTGTCTTTAAAGTGTCCTCTCTCTACATTGTTTATTGTGATAGCATTCATTAACTCAAGCAGACTCGTTAAAAATCAAGTGAATATTTCTCCTAATGGGTTTATTTCAGAGCTTTACCTTGAAGACTTTGCAACTCCACAAAATTATTAACATTTTTATCAACCTGACAACGAATAGTCCTATGAATATTGGTTAAAATCATCCATACTGTATATAGTTCAATATAAATTTACTCAAAGCTTTTCAAAAATAATAATGTTGGAATTGAAGGACAGAATCCACAAAATTGATCCCAGACTTCTCCGAACTACATGTTTAAAACCACGTTATAAAACTCCTAGAAAAACGCATTTGTGCAATTAAACTTGACTCAAAGTCTTCTATTATTGAGAATAACCTTTGTGATCACTTCCCCATGTGACATCTAGCCCTGGCTTACTTTACTATACTTGAGGACTTGTGCACCATTTGCTTCTCTTGTGAAAACAGTTTGCTGTGGGAACTCAGCGCGAGAAAGACAGAGACCATAAGAGAGGGTTTGGGATTTGAAGCGCTCCTCCAGAGCCCAATCTCAATGACCTCCGCTCAGGAAGAGCTTCCTGTGTGAAAGTGAGGGGGAGTGGGAAACTGAATACTTTTGTCGCAAAGTGAATGTTTGGTACTGTCAGTCAGCGTTCAATATGTCCGTGCCGTCATTGTTGCCTCAATAAGATTTGCATATTTTTCATATTATAAATTTGCAAGTAAAAACATCAAGATGATTCACGGATTAGTTTTCAAACAATGGCTTTCAGCGCAAGTCGTTTGTGATGATGGCTGCATATTTGGCTCTATGTTTATTATTCCATTTCAAATTAGCAGTTTAATATCTGCCCATTAAAACATGTGAAATTGCCAATGTTACATACTTGTCAAGATGCCTGAGAGAGCGTCTGTGTGTGCATTCATCCAGCTCAGTCTCATGTTGTCCTGTCTTACTGAAGCAGTGGGTGGAGTAGAGTATGGATGGTTAAGCAATTGGGCCAGTTTGGATAAAACATTCATATTTAGAGAAAATACAAAAGCAAAGCGTAAAGCCTCAATGACAACACGGCGGGAGACAATGAGCGCACGCAGGCCAGGACATCAATAGTGCACACGATCGGAAGTCATGTTCCTCGGCTCTGGTATGCAGTGTGCACAAAATGTGCTAGTTTACGGCCTCAAAGGTGTCAGAAGAACATTTTGACTTAGTTTTGTGTGCTTTGGACAAGTTAATGCTCTTTAAATACACACACTAATGGGTATACCTTTTCTCTATATTGCAAACTGCAATGATTTTCTTTTAATACAATTATCTTTCCCTTTACGTCTCCCACCTTTGTGTAGATTTTGTAATCTTGTTGTTTTTTTTCTCAATGAACACATGCACTCAGAACTTCTGTAGACTTTGCTCAATGAAACATGCACTCGAACTTCTGTAGACTTTGCTCTAGAGCCCCTCCTTTAATCAGCAGACTTGTCAATCACAGCAGATTCCACAGTGGCATAATTCCTTAACAAATGACAGACAAATTCAACTTTGTTTCTCTTTGGCGGAATTCAATTAGTAACCTCCAACCTTCCACCCTCTTACCCCACACAGTTAAAGTGCCTTCGCTAAACCCTTTAAAGTGACAGAAATGGAAATGATGTCATCATTTACTCACCCTCTTGTTGTTCTAAACATGTATGACATTCTGCTCTGGAGCACAAAAGGTGAATTTTTAGTCTTAGACATTTTTTTTTCAATATAATGAAAGTGAACTGAGGCTGTCAAGCTACTCTATCAATATAATGAAAATGAACTGAGGCTGTCAAGCTACTCTGTGAAGCTATACAATAGCTTGATAAATGTACAGAGATTATCCTCTTGTGTTCAGATGAAGTAAGACAGCCTTTCAGATTTGAGGAAATTGACCATTTTCATTTTTGAAGGAAAACCTCACACCTGTAAGGATGAGTATTGGGTCCCGGTGTGATGAGGTCAAAGAGGATATGGTTGTAAAAAAACATTAGTTTTTGGTTTTTTTGGACATCAGAGCTTCTTTGATAGACCTGTAATGAAGGTATAGTGAAGGGGATAAAAGTGGGAGATATCATCTTTTGGGCATGCTTCCCTCCCTCTGTCATCATATATCTTTTCATTCTTTAACATTCGCTGTTTGGCAGAGGTGTGCATATAAGTCAGTTGGATGCAAGTGCAAGTTTGAGCAACTGCTAAAGGAATTTAGTCGATCAGAAAGCATCCAAGATACTTGAAATGTTTCCTGTGTCATGAACTTTCTAATTATTTGACTAGATGATCTGTCTGTCTATCTGTCTATCTGTCTGTCTGTCTGTCTGTCTATTTGTTTGTCTGTCTGTCTATCATTCTATCATCTGTCTGTCGGTTCTGTTTATTTATAATCTAATCAAGTATCTGTTTAACCTTCAAGCTTTAAAGCTATTTTAAACTGTCAAACAAGGCTTTGTGAACCCAACTTAAAGTGTTTATTGACAAACTTTATTATTGTTAATTGTTTTCCCCCTCTCAAATACTATAAATTATTCATAATAGAACAGCCTTCTTTTCAAATCACAGATCTGACTGTATCTCTCTAGATGTCTAATGTCTATTATATACTTGTAGGGGTGTGTGTCTTTTTAGAGTGTTTATGTTGCTTTTGTTTGATTTCCCCTCTGGTTGAAGTGGACAGAGATAAAAGATAGAGCTAAAGAATACATCAGCCCTTCTTCGTTTCTAAGGGAAATTCCACATCGCTGACTGAAATAGTAACCATAGAATCTTCACTTTACATCTCTGCACTTTCCTGTCTTTACCTAACATCAGCTGAGTACTCCATCTTTTACTGCCCTAAAACTTACTTTCTTTCTTTCTTTCTTTCTTTCTTTCTTTCTTTCTTTCTTTCTTTCTTTCTTTCTTTCTTTCTTTCTTTCTTTCTTTCTTTCTCACTCCTGGTTTCATTGCAGCCTTTTTTCTCACCACTGCTCAGATTCTTCAAGCCATTGTCCAAACAACAATTGAAGACAGGCTTGCAACAAGCATGTAACCTGAATGACCCAGTGGCACCAGGCTGTTATGCTCCTGTCGGGATTTCCACAGGTCACGCTGCCTTACATTTGAGACTGCAGGTAGAGCTGACGAGTGTGTGATTGACCGTGTAAAAGCTCATTGGTTTGTTTGCACTGTGCTTGGTTTTTCACACTGTATCACACAGTTTGAGAATGATTTATTACCGCAGAGGCCTGTTTGAACAGACATTTTCATCCCAGATGAGACTTTGATGAACACCCAGCAAGTTTATTTGAGCGGAGCAGAAATATTTGTGGAGGAGGTGCACGACCACCACTTCCACTTTCATTCAGTTTGAGTGTGAGACTCTCCGTTTACGTCTCTTTAGAGATGGGTATATTCCAGTTTAACTATAAATTCAATGGCCTCTTTCAGCATTGATGGAGTGTTTATCTGTATTGCTTTCAAAAATTGAATAAAATACAACATATAAAACTATTAAGAATATTTTTGAATTGCATCTATTCTAAAAAGAGACCATTAACAAAGATTATTAATTTAAAGCATTCATTTAATCAAAAATACACTGTAAAATCTAATTAGTTGGGCTTACTTAAAAAAAGCATGCAAACCGATTGCTATAATAGTATGTGGTACTGACAAATGCTTAGTTAGTTTAGTTCACTTACACAAGAGTTCTAGTAACTAAAAAATAACTGTAGAGAGTACTTGATAATTTACTTTAAATAAAGTATAATTGTTACCATTGTTGTGTTTTACAGGCTGAATGTTGAAGTCTGTGTGACTCAAGTATGATCAATTGCAAGATTGCTTATTATTATCAATGTTGAAACATTGCTTCCTCCACCTGCTTGTTCTCGGACACATCTGTGGGGACATGGTTACAACTGGTTTGGCACTGAAAGGACGATAAGCTGTCCATCCGGTCTCCCTGTAGGACTGTCATTGGCATCTTGCATTACAGACATTGCAGTTTATTGCTCTGGTCACATGTGCAATCCTCATGCCTCCCTGCAGCACGACTATGGCATGTATAGTCATGTGATCAGGCACGCATGGGGCATCTTTCTCCTGGGCCCGGTTGCACCAGCTATGTAAGTTACAACTTATAGTTTTGAGATAAAGGGGATCTGAGTTACAACTTTCGCACTACTAAATATTTGTGCGTTGCACCATTAAACTTAGTTGAAGCGTAACTCTACATATAAACTAAATATTTACGGAACCCTCCGATCAGGACTGAACTGCATCAATAAGCTCTTATGTTATAGACTTTAAGTTTTTAAATATATATGATAATGCTGGCATTTACACGTACTTACACTTTAATTAATAGAGAGAACAGTATGTGAAAAGATTACTTTGTTAGCGGCTTCAACACAAACCCATCCTAAACAGCATCTGTCCCATCGCTCTGTGCATGTCAAATAAAATCATAATCAATAAATGTTATTTCTTATGTTTTTTTTTGTTTTTTTTGCATCAGTATTTATTTATTGATACTTATACATTTTGTTTCAAATACAGTTTCTGAATGTTGTAAAACTCGTATTATGATATTCATGATTAAGTAGGATAGTATTTAATGGAAACTTGTTTTTCCCTTTAGTAACGTAAGGCAAAAGTTAGAATGAAGGATAAACTGAAATTCACAGCATTTCAATAGCTTTTGACATATTTAATCTGTCATATTATGCGACTACACATTACTTTACGGAGATCTTACGACCTACTAGTTACGATCTGCCTTAAAGCTACACTGTGTAATTTGTTAAGTTGATTCTTAGCAAAAAACACTTTGTTCTTTCAAAATGATATGTGCTCATTAATGTGTAATTACTTCTACCAACTAATCAAGTATTCTCGTAAGCGTAGAATCTGCCATTTAGAATACAACGAGCGAGTCGCTCAATGCAGTGGCGGAGCCAGAGGGGGGTCCGGGGTGGCACTGGACACCCCTGACATGCGATTGGTCACCCCGGGTGCCACCCCAAAATTGTATTTGCTACTGGCAGTTGCTGATGCTGATAAAAAAATAAATAAATAAATAAAAAATGTTCGCCGGCAGCGCGGCGCGCGCGCAGTTTTCAAACGGACGAGCAGAGGACGACAGATGGTTACAAGATACCGAACTTCACCGAATAAGAAAACATCCTATTTGAAGTAAGTTTTTAAGGTTTAGCATCAGGGTGGTTTGCTCCGAATAGCCTACATTAGGCCTAATACATGCATATACAGTACATTGCCGTGTGTACGTTACAGTATACAAATGTTCTAGCTAATGTGAGGATAGGAGATCAAAACGCAGGCAAAGAAGAGCAGAAACAAGCGATATCATAATGCGATCACTATAGGACTATGAAGCTTTATGGGTGTAGGGTGTTGGTGGACTCGATCTACTGTGTTTTGATCATCATTATGAATCTGATCTAGATATAGTCTTTGATAAAAATGCGATTTTCTCAGCTTTTTGCTCATGTTGCTTTTTATGAAACTTGCCAACATTCAAGTGTTGATAAAAAAAGACGCACGAAGCTAGAATAAAACATTATTTTATTTTATTTTTGTTTAAAAGCACAGGGTCTGTTCTTCTTTTGGTATGTTCAGATATTCATACAACAAAATATTCTGGGGTGCCATGAAATTGTGAAAATGACCAAAAACATCTTTTTTTTTTTATACTGGCGAGAAAGAGTTAAGATAAAAATTTTGGTAATTGGATGATGATTAGAATATGAATATGATTGGAATCATATTTTAAATTTGGCATATTTTTTAACAGGGTCAATTAAACATGAAAAGAAAGGGAGAGATAGGCTATAAGAGTTCTTTTTAATAAGCACAAACATAGTCCAGTCATTTTATGAAAAAAGGTTTAACAAATTGCAACAGAAGCAAACTCAAATAATGTTGTATCCTCAATATGTCCTGAGTAAGGAAAAAAAGTCCAGAAGAATCCCATTAGGGGAAAGTTTTGAAAACTGTTTCTGGGGATTCACTTTTTATTTTACCTACCTTTTGTCTTCTGCATTCTCCTTACCATTGTCTCCTGTTCTTCCCTCAGACTCGTCCCCCAGAAACAGTCCCACAGACCCAAACCCCATCTCTTAAAAATTAATAAAGGCTGGTTTCTAAAGTACTTCCTGCCTCTATGTATTAATGCTCATCATGGGTGGCCTAAATGGGTTCCATTCAGACCTTAATATTAAGTAGTATTAAATCTTCCTAGGATAAGATTTTATATTGATGGGCAATAAAATTGTTTACATTTTGGGACATGTCTGCTTGATGCCTGCTATATCTAATTTTAAAAAAATTATAAAAAAAAATTGTAATATGAGTTTTTTTGTAATAAACGCAGCAGTTCATAACAGACACATGCGGTATCTTATCTCCTTGGTGCTTCAGCTTTGTTTTCTGGATGTTCAACACTTATAGACACAAACAGAGTGACCCAATTCCTTCCACAAGCTTTTCCACTGTGTGTGTGTGTACTGTGTGTACCCCCGAAAGTAGCAGTGGCCACCCCCTGTATAAAACTCTAGTTCCGCCATTGCTCGAATGGCGGCAGCCATGTTGCGCCTCCATCTTGAAAATACATGTGCCAAAGAAGGACATACCTGGAAATTCAAGCTTCGCCTTTCGCATTTTTACAATTTTTTATTTGTTTGGTTACAAATGAGTTACTAAGCCTCTAGTGTGGGCTTTTCAGAGTCAGGAGAAAGGTCTCTTTAGTTTCCCAAGTTGTTGGAACTGTGATCTTAATTGTCTACTGCCTGTAAACTGTGTGTCTTAAGGACTGTTCTAGAGGTGCATGTGCAATAATTGTTTAGCTTGAAATAGCTTGAAAAACATTGTTTAAACCCTTTCCAATAAAGGTCTGTAAAGCTTAATTGGATTTTACAAAAAAATAAAATAATAATAATAATAATCCAGAAAATGTATATATAATTTTTATTTCACTGTTTTATATAAGATTTGATCAGTGCTTCAAATAAAACATCAGACGGACACATACACATAGCCAGTCTGTTCATGTGAACATCGTCATAAATCAGCCACGTAAAAAAGAAACACAAATAATCCAGCATTTTTGTTTGTCACATCAATGCTGTTTCTGGTGCTTTGCTGGGTCTGAATACAAGCTCTCACTTGCCACATGGGTACTTTTCAAGAACTAATGGGAAATGCTCAGATGTAAATCATCTGTTTACCCATTCTTACACTGAAATGTTTTGTGGATGCTTGGAGGTCGATGTCGAAAGCCTCTGTAGTGTTTATCTTTGTCTGTCTTCTGAACAATCTTATCCATTTCTTTCACATTGTGAGAGTTGGATCCACAAAACCAAGGTCCTTAGTAAACCTGTCAGTCATTTAGAAACTTGTTTGTCCAGCCGCTCTGACAGTTTGAGTTATAGCTCTGGCGAAATATGTTCATTTTAAGAGGCCCTGATAGACCACAGCGGAAAGCTTTAAAGGCGGCGTGTAAACGGTGTGTGTGTGTAAATTTGGCCTTGGACAGGCAGGTTAATGACCCTATTGTTGCAGTCAAAAAACCATGAGGCACAATCCACTGACTCGCCATGAATCTCCTGTCAATGCTGGGTAACGTATATTTTGTGAGTCTTCCATTTCAATTAAACCACATTTTAAAAAAGCGAAATGTACTTAAGATTTAGGTAGAACTGTTTTTGCCGTACTTGTATCTACATACCACCATAACATTTTAAAATAAGTACCAATAACCAATATTATTAAAACTATAAACATACAGTAATTCTGCACAGAAAGAGTAATTGTATAAGAGTTTTCAAAAATGAAAACTATAATTATTTACTCACTTTCATGTTGTTCCAAACCCGCATGACTTTCTTTCTTCACAAAATGTGAAGTTTTGAAGCCTATCCTGCTCACTCTTTTTAGCTCACAAAGAGGGAACATTATCATTGGTATTTCTGGTGCTTTTGGATGTTTTTTTTTTACCTTAAAAAAGGCTCCAGGCTCCATTCATTTGCATGAAAAAAAGGAGTGTCCAGTACATATTCAACTATTCTTATTTTGTGTTCAGTGGAACAAAGGAAAGTCACAGGGGATTGGAAGGACAAGATCTGTAAATGATGACAGATTTTTTCCTTTAATTTTTCCTTTATTAACTAATAGTGGGATGGACAATGCTAACAGTTACAAATGTTTGTTTTCCAATTGATAAGACGTGTCTAGATATGAGAGGAGCCCCCCACCCCCACTTATGAGTAAGTGCTTCGCTTTGATGATATGGTTTAAAAGACATGGCTTCATGTCCTACGGATAAGAGGAGAAGATAAGACCTTTGGAAATAGTCACTTTGTTTACGTGCGCCATTTAAGGATGCAATAATCCAGTTTTTCTGTTTTCATAGACTCAAACAGGCTATCTCCCGCTGCGACCCACTTGAACCCAATGGCTTGTTCCTAGAGGTCATGGAGGAGCAGCCCCCCTCTCTCTCTCTCTCTCTCTCTTTCTCTCCGTCCTCCCACTGGTTCTCTCTTTATCTGAGTGTGTTTGTTTGGATCAGTGGGGGTCATTATGTGTGTGTGTGTGTGTGTGTGTGTGTGTGTGTGTGTGTGTGTGTGTGTGTGTGTGTGTGTGTGTGTTATCTGGCTTTTGAGAACTCCACTCCTGTCTGGACTGACTGCCACCTTCCTTCCACCTCTGATCTCCTCTAAAAGCTTACATATCCGGCCATAATTTTAGCTCTTATAGGACTTGTGTGTGTGTGTGTGTGTGTGTGTGTGTGTGTCTGAGTGAGTGTGTCTGTGAGAAATAGAGGGAGAATAACTTGGAACAGTTTGTAAAGTAAAGTAATTAACAACCCAAACACACACACAACAAAAACAGAGTTGAAAGTGAAAATTACCTTATTAGACATAATCATAATCTTCAGAAATTATCTTAAATAATATTTTTAATGCTCCAATCTCTTCAAAGACCTCCAAATCAGAATCCAATTTGTAATAAGAACTAGCATGCGGAGACAGACATGAAAGAGAAGCCGACGCATGAGGGCCGGGCTGGTCACTTGTTTTTTCTTGTAAATCAATTTGAAACAATTATACTAAAGCCTGCAAGCTTGCATTGATGTGGCCGAAACAAGAGTGCATAGAGTTACCATCAACTGTCTGTGCTATTAAACATGTGTTATTATCCAAGTTGACGGTTTAACTAACTTGCTAAGCAAGATTGTCTTCAAACTGTTGCTTTGCCTTGATTTTACTTTCATGCACTCGGCTGACACTTTTATCTAAAGTGATCTCCATTGAATTCAAGTTATACGTTTCATCAGTCTATTGCTACTATGTAGCCACAGCTCCCCTTGTGGTAATGCGAAGGCGGGAAAGTTATATTTTGTTCTTTGCTTAGGGGTAAAAAGAAGTTAGAAATATGTGAGCTGCAGTATATTTTCTGAATATCCAAACGCTGCATAGAGCGGCATTTAGATGAATATGTCCTTTTTTTTTAAAGAGGTTTAAGTAAAAGTCTCCATTTGCTCTTCAAAACCTCGGTGAACACAAGCACAACAGAGGCTGAAGAAATGAGCCGGTTTTGTGAGTGTTTTGTGTAAGTTAAAGATTAAACACTTGCTTGTTTGTTTCTCATTCATTCGTGCAAATAAGATGTGAAAGAACAAGACTGACTAGATGTGCTGGGCATGCTGCTGTGTGAGTGTGATCATCAGTCATGACTCAGGCTGAATACTGAACATTGCACATGAAAACACTGAGGAGTCATGTCACTTATTGTCTTGAAGTCTGATGTTTATTACTTCATTTTAAAAACTTTTTTTCCCCCAGCTGTATGAGCCCCAGGGGAAAATATTTTTGCTCTGAGATTGTTCTCTATCTTAGCTCATGCGTATGCAAGGTTTACGTATCAGCTTTCTCTCAGATGTTTCTCCTTGGGGAAAAAAATGTAATTGTAGCAAATGCGTTAAACTACCTCATGTCTCAAAACACATAACTTAAACAACTTAAAGAGCACTGACCTGTACCACCTGACTGTACAACAGTATTATATTATCAAGTTAAACCAAACTTTTATTTTGACGTAGCCTGGAAATCCAGACCTAAATCTAAAAGATTATTGGTCTGGCGTCGACTAATGAAAATCGCCCAGCTCGAGGGGCGGCACCAAGCATGCATTTGAAAATCTCAAACTGCGTGTCCGCACCACTCATTCACACAGAGATATGCAGAATATGCAGGATTCGTGTTTAAATTTCGTACTCTCGCGCCCAGATGCGTTCTCACTTCTCAGGTACCAAAATTTGCCACCGATTGATTTAATGTGAATCGGTGCTCGGTAGTACCGACGTAATTCGGTCGGTGCCATTAAAAGTACTGAGTTCGGTACCCAACCCTAGTGTGCGGAGGTGTGGAAATAGCTATGTTGACAGTCATTCGGCCCGAATGCAATGATTGGACGACATTTTATAGTCCTGAGACTTCCACAGATTAAGATCACTTAACTGAGTTACATCAGGATGTGAAGAGACTTTTAAGAAGCATAAAAAAAATAAATTCTTGAACAAATCGCCTTACCCTGCCTCTTATTATATTTTAAAATGTAATTTATTCCTGTGATGGCAAAGCTAAATCTTTAGCAACCATTACTCCAGTCTTCATTTTTATTATTATCAATGTTTTTGTGTTTTTTCTTTCTTATGGGAAATAATAAGGGTTTTCCCCCCTGAAATTTGATTTGACATTTTATCAAATGTAATTTTCTATATAGCTATTATTAAAATGTATCATATTAAATGATTACCTGAATATGAATTCTCAGTGAATAGGAATCACTTTATTGTGTAATAAGTGTATTGACAAAAATAATTGCCTTGACACAGTCATAAAAACAAATCACATAAAACATGCACAGTCATGACGTGTGTGTGTGTGTGTGTGTGTGTCTCAATGAAGTGCAGTTGTTGTCATCGTGTTCTTCTCTTCCAAAACGACACCCCACTGTTGTCACGACAAGGTCTCTGATGTATTGGGTGAAATGAGGGTATTGACAGGAATGTGTCCAAGACGTTTTCTACTCAACACACACACGAACTGACTGGCCATTAGAATGTAGATGAAGATCAGACCGTGTCCTCTTCTACATGGCAAAGGAAGCCCTTTGTTCTCCTGACCTGACTGGATGGCGCATGGACTTGGTAAAGTTCTGGATTGTACTGACTTAAAATATCCATATTGTTTACATGCAACCAAGTAATTAGGTAATTGTTTCACACACTAAAACGAGGTCAGCGCTTGATTATTAAGAGCTGCATTGGCAGGGATGGGCAGTGATGCACAAGCCGGTTTTCTGAAGATTTGAATGTTTTTCTATCTCTAAGAAAAAAAATCTACATAATTAGAGTCTGAAAAAAATTAACTGTAAATGCATGCTATTCCACAATGTTGGTGTTTGTGTGTGTTGGTGTGGGCCAAAAATTCCCAGCACACTCTCCAGCGCTTAGTCCACTGGGTTCACCTGTTGTGAGGAAACCTGCCAGACATGACAAGCCGCTCCATCTGTCTGGACAGGCTGAGCTCCCAGACTCAGGGGAGATAGATGATGACAGATATGAGGAACTGCCGATGACCTATGTCAACAGCTTAAACTGACCCTCCCACACACACACACACACACACACACACACACACACACACACAC
>FLSR01000741.1:83338-102665 GCA_900092035.1 Leuciscus waleckii
CTCTTCCGATCTATCTGAGCTGCACCAATCACAGCGGGTTATCTGATATAGGCGGGCCAGAGGCGAGATGACGACAGCGCTGTGACGGCGAAGTCATTAGTAAACATTGCAAGATGACTATGGATGAACACCAGTTGTTTGAAACGGCTTTGGCCGCTACAATGAACGAGTTAGACTTGGCTTTTTATCTAAAACAGGAACAGAAGACGGCGCTCGAATCGTTCCTTTGCAAGAAGGACGTTTTTGCTGTTTTGCCGACCGGATACGGTAAGAGTATAATCTACCAGTTAGCTCCGCTGGTAGCTACGTGATAACTTGTTGTGATTGGTCGTAGTGTTATCCAATTGCAAGCAGTGAGATTTTCGAATGCATGCTTGGTGCCGCCCCACGAGCTGGCCGATTTTCATTAGTCGATGCCAGACCATTAATCTTCTAGATTTAGGTCTGGATTTCCAGGCTAGTCACATTCACCATTTCTCTCTAAAATTACACAGGCGAAATCAAGTCATTTGAAGAGGAATCTGTGCAATCGGGACTCGGGAGTCTCACATGAGGGAGAAAATCTTCCCAGAAACACCGATTTCACAGTGAATTCACTGTGTTGACCAACAGAAAGTTGCTTGGTTTGAAAGAGACTTATCTGCGAGCTGTGCTTCATGCGTTGCTACAGTTTTTGCCAGCAGAAGCCAGAATTTCACTAATGTGACCCAACCTTTACAAGTAAAAACATGACCTTACCAAGCAAATAACTGAAAGAGAAATAAAACCAAATTGACCCGTTTTACATTAAACACACAAAGACCATTCCAATCAAAACCACAGTCCAAACAGACAGGCCAATGTACACATACTGGAGACAAATGTTAGCCTGACTCATGTGTCAGCCTCGGCCCTCTTCTTAACTCTGAGCTTTGTGTGCAGGGGGACAGCGGTAGCACTGAGCCGTGACCTTTGACCTCCCCGGGGTCACGATCGCCCTCCGCAGAGCCTTCATCTTGATTCTGACCCCCCTGCTTCATAACCATGTGATCCTAAAATCAATTAAATCTGACATTCCTCTGGACTGAAGTCATTTCCTTATTGCTCCTATTCATCTTTCACTGTGTAGCCATTCAACGAGTCTGACTCTCTCTCTCAGATGACAAGTATTGGCTTTCTCTCGTCTGGTCACACGGAGTGTGTGAGGAATGTTTGTGAGCTTCAAACAGCCTCCTGTTGGATTCACAGCCTATTCTGTACATTCCTGTCTCGCTGCCAGCTTTACCCAGCCAACTTTCCACCCTCGCATAAGCTGGTATCAGAGAGAGGAAACGGGGTAGAGAGAGAGAGAGAGAGAGAGAGAGAGAGAGAGAGAGAGAGAGAGAGAGAGAGAGAGAGACTTTTAATGCACGTTAATGGTGTCAACTATGCCATAGTGTTCACCTAAAATGTGACACCAAGACTCAGGCCATTCACACAACATTTCTCACACTTCGTCTTGAAATATGTTAATTTATGACACTGATCGAGCAATTCACTAACTAACTTATGCTCATATGATACAAGTTGAACAAATTTGAATACAACAACTATCCACAAAAACAATTCCAAGACCAATTCATGTATACTGTGACTGACAGCATAGTGATAGACAAAATTAAAATTGACAATTATCTAATCAGCAGATATTTGTTGGAAGACCTATATTTTAAAATATAATTTATTACCGTGATGGCAAAGCTGAATTTTCAGCATCATTATTCTTCTGTAACCACATGACTCTTCAGAAATCATTCTAATATGCTGAATTGGTGCTCAAATAAGATTCTTATTAAAGGGTTAGTTCACCCAAAAATGAAAATTAGCCCATGATTTACTCACCCTCAAGCCATCCAAAGTGTTTATGACTTTTCTTTCAGACAAATACAATCGGAGATTAAAAAATGTCCTGGCTCTTACCAGCTTTAAAATGGCAGTGAATGAAGGACCAGATTACATCCATAATAAAAGTGCTCTGCATGGCTCTGGAGGGTTAATAATGGCCTTCTGAAGCAAAGCAATGCATTTGTGTAAGTAAAATGTCCATATTTAAAACGTTATAAAGCTAAAATAACTCGTTTCCAACAGACTGCCATACACATCGATTTACAGTGAAAGAGTAACCCCTAAACTGATGCATTGACGATCGCGGAAGCGCAGAGGATAGAGCAAAACAAAACACCGGTCATGAATCAGAAGTCTAAAACAAGAATTTTTAAAGAGAAATGTCAGAGGATTTCGATATAAGAGAAGATGAGCTTGAGTTTGTTGCCCAGCTCTATTTGTTTGAACCGCGAGAGGCGTCTACTCTCACCTAAGCTTACGCTACTCCTACATCCTACGTCCTGCGTCATGACTCATGCGTCGGGTGTGGCATGAGCCGTATGGATCGCTTTTATGATGGACGGATGTGCTTTCATCCATGAAAGGATTTCTTTTGGCTTCAAAATCTAGGGCCCCCTTCACGCCCATTATTAAGCTTGGAAGAGCCAGGATATCTTTTTAATATATTGATATTTTTAATATTGTGTTTGGCTGAAAGAAGAAAGTCATATACACCTATGGCTTGAAGGTGAGTAAATTATGGGATAATTAAAATTTTTGGGTGAACTAATCCTTTAATATGTTTAATTGACAGTCTTAGTGTAATCATTTTTAGCAGAGTTTATTTTCATTTTTTATTATTATTATTATTAATTGTATTAAGTCATTCATTTTATCATGCCTCTTCAAGTTGCACCCATTAACACTCATTAACCATGGTAAAATTATACATCTTTGTAATATATGGCCTCTTGTGTATTGTTATCATTATAAATGTCCTTACTGTCACTTTTGATCAATTTAAAGCTTCCTTGCTGAATAAAAGTATTTTAAAAAGACGTACTGACCTCAATCTTTTGAGCGGTAGCATATGCTTTCTGACTTATTTAAAGTCCAACTCCACAGCAATAAATGTCCTCTTTCCATGTCGCAGTGCCTGAGCTTTTCCTGTGTCATGTACAGTGCTGTGTGTGTGGCTCATTCCTCACTGTAACAGTATGTATATGTTGAAAGAGGCCTGGATAGCAGTGCTATTGGGGTAAATGAGGGTTTTCTGTCTGTCGGCATGAGGGCTGAAGGAAAGAGAGGACTAATTGAGCTGCAAAGTGTTTTAATTAGTGAGCACAGAAAAAGCAGCATCGCTGGGGTCTCGCTAGACAGGATGAGAGACTATATGCTTGCGACTCATACGGCTATCATACACAAACACACCCATACACACACTACAATTAATGTGCACACACACAATGAAACCTCTTAGACCTTGTGTCTTAATCACTTAGACACAAAAATATGCACACACAAACAGGACCGTTCATTCAGACCTTGTAAATGATGTCATCACATTGTGCCGGCACATTATGATTAATGTTTGTGAGTGGATGTGTGTCTCCCCAGGACAGGAAGTGTGTGTTTGTTCCATGCAACTGCTGCTTCCTGTGCTAGAGGTGTTTTCCACCGTTTCAATCAGTTTGGCCGTGGAACCGTTCCGACCGGATCTGAACGTGGTTAGGACACACTCCATATAGCTCTATGTAAGGAAAGAAACCGGAAAAAGGGCAGAAATGAGGCCACATGCAGAACACACACTTTCCTGGATCTCACTTCTGAAAAGTGCTCACTCCTGAAATATGCATCCCTAATTTATCTCTGATAAGCAGGATGCAGTGTGCTGATGTTCCTGTCATGTGCGTAAAGGTTCATGCAGCCTTCGGGGCGAATATGGATTCATATGAGACTCATGTGACTTTGACTGGTGTCTGCATATAACCGTATCTAATGAGTCTCTTTCTTTCAGTCACTCTGTCTTTCCCCCTCCATCTTTCTTCACAATGAACAGAAAAGATACAATAATGATAGCATTCCATTCCTTGGAATTGACAAAGGAGGATGTGTGTACGTTTCTCTGTATTCACATCCACTGACTCTTAATATTCTTATTTACTCTGCAATATTATTATAATATTCTATATTTGAAGACAAACGATAAAGCTCTCTTTTACATAGAGCTCTCTTTTATATAAAAATCTATTTTTAATATCGCAAGATTGATCTTTTCCTGCCCCACTTTCTCCTGAAACTACAGTCACACAGCAAAATAAGTCATATTTGACCACAATATTGCGCACAATAACATACAGTGTGACCATGAGTCCGATTCACAGACATGTGACTCATCTAAACAGGTTATTGTTAGCGAATCAAAACATAGAGAGTATATTTTGATCACTGACTACTAGCTATGTTTCCATCCAAAGTACTTTTATGTGCATTTTGGGATATCTCATGAAAGTTAAATTCACAACTTTGAATGGAAACACAGCTAATGACTCTTTTAAAAATAATTATTTTTATTTACTAAATATTATGTATATTCATTTATTAAAGAGGAATGTCTTACGAATCCTTCATTGAATTAACTCATTGAATCCATCACAGCGGTTTCTGAATTAAACATCATCATGCATGTCCGATTGAACTAGAATCAAGAGCTTGTTAATCAGAATCAAATTGAATTGATCGATTTTCCAATTGAACACATCCCAGATGTCACAAAAAAGAAGTTTTGTCCTATTTATCTTAGTTTGCTTTTTTGCTTAAGTATATATACCCACATACAACATTTTTGCATAATTTAATTTAAGCAGGAATTTTCTCCTTCCTAAAGTACTGAAAAATGTTGTCATTTCCTTTGGCACTCAGTTTAATTGAATAAGAGAAGTTGTGAGTCTCTGTATAGCTGATGACAGGGGAGAGGACGGAAATGTGAAACACACACACACACACACACACACACACACACACACATAAACAAGCATTCTTATGTCATTAATTGTAATATCCAGTGAGATTTGTGTATGCACAAGGAGTCGACAACAGCCGGTATGATCTGATCTCACCATCATCGAGTCCGTCTGTGATTACATGAAGAAACAGAAGAAACTGAGACAGACTAAATCCAGAAGAACTGCGGGAACGTCTCCCAGAAGCTTGAAGAAACCTTCCTGAAAAGTTTCCTGAAAAACTATGCGCAAGTGTACCTGGACAAAAGCCGTTTTAAACACAAAGGGTAGTTACACCATATATTGATTTGAATTAGTTAATAGAAGTTTTTGTGATTTTATTTTTGAAAGCATTCTCACTTTACAGCATTTTAACACGAGTGCCAGTACTCTTCAGAGTCCTGTAGCTTTGCAGGAAGGTTTCTTCAAGCATCTCGGAGACGTTCCCGCAGTTCTTCTGGATTTAGTCTGTCTCAGTTTTTTCTGTTTCTTTTTCTCTCCACTGCGGATTTTCCATTTTTTGCTCTCTATTTCCTATCACCATTTCACTGGCAAGTTATTTCAGTATGTTTTTTTTAAATATATATTACAGATGGTTGGGCACAACAGTAATAAATAAATAAATAATACGTTCATGCTTTATTGACATTAAACTTAGTTAAGATAAAAAATGAGTTAAATTAGTTGTGTTCGCATGGAGCGCTACTTGGCAAAATCGATCTGTTTTCCCTCTGTACTGCTCACATACTCTGGGATATGTCAGTGTGAGACTGTGTATTTGTAATGTCAAGCCTGGTTGTATTTCTTTTGTGAGTAGTTTTGGCACAGAGGATCTGTCTCGTGATGTTGGTGTTGTGGGGGGTCAGAGGTCAGAGACCTGAACAACCAGTCAGTGAAGGCGCTTTGGTTGCACCACCCGGATTGTTCCGACCAGCAAACACAAGGCGGAAACATACAGATGGTGCGTGTTAGTGTGAGGAGAGTGCCTTAAACCAATCAGAGCTTTCTCATGGGAAACAGAACCACTCCGAACACAGCGCAATATAGTAGCTTCACCCTTCTCCAGATCTCCTGGTTAATACAGGGGTCAAAGGTCAGGGGTTGACCTCTGAACAATGCTTTGGATTGTTGATATGAGCACTTAGAGATGATCATGGGTAATTGAGGTGTGGACATGGTTTTGATGTGGTATATACAACTCGACGCTGCCTTGGGTTCGGTTTCAGTCATTTCAGTTTGTGAATTCCGGACACCAGTTGCCTGACAAGCCAGACCCACATCAAGATGGTGGGTCTGGGAACACACCATTGGCAGGGCTCAATCCGAGGGGCGGGATAAACGGTTGTCTTTCAAATTCCCTCTGCACGCAATAGGATAGCGCTACAACCAACCACCAGCGGAGCTAGTTGATAGATTAAACTTTTGCCGTATCTATTCCTTTTTTAAGAATGACTGAAGTGCCGTTTTTTGTTCTTTTCTCAAAGAAAAGCTTTCCACCAAGTCCAAGAACTCCAAGTCTTCCAGAGTCGTGGCCAAAGCCGCTTCGAAAGACCCATCTTCTTTGTTTTCAAGTAGCAGGGAATTCACGCGGAACTGTGGCAACTCTGCCGTCATTATGTACACCGACTCTATACACGATGTGATTGGCCTGACTAGAGTTTGGTTTTATCAGCTCGCAAGCCAACGGAGAGTTGCTAGACGACCCTAGCTGCAAGTGACATTTGCTGCCGCTAGGGTGCATCTAGATTTCTAGGCTATGTAGACCAAGGACTGTCAAGCAAAACGGCCATAAATGCATCATAAACGTAGTTCATACAAATAATGCATGTAACCACAATATGGTTAAGCCCTTATTTAGTGAAAATCTTGTCAGCCTTTCACTTTCATTGAATGCAAGGGTTGATTGATGAGTTTGAACTGGTGTGTCTCATGAGGGGGAGGAGGCAGCACAGCTTTGATTTCCGTCCTGTTGGTCTGGGATACGTCCTGCTTTCTGTCCTCCTTTTTCTCGCTTTCTCTTTCTGCTGGTCTCGTCCTCTGTGCATCCACTGGTTAACAAGACTGAATGGCATATCTAAAGGGATACTTCACCTAAGAGTTCTGCCATTATAAACCTGTACGACTTGCTTTCTTCTGTGCAACATTCCATTTCCCTTCAGTTTACAATAAATGAGGACACAAAAATCTATTAAAGTTCTGTGCGCTATATTTCAAATAATCTGAAGTTATATAATAGCTTTGGGTGAGGGAAAAAAACAGAAATTTAAGTCATTATTTATCAAAAGTGACGGCTTACACCCTAGTTCACTTTCACACATTCATGCGAGTCAGTGAGAGAGATTACAATATCTGATTTGTGAACGAATCGTGTTTTATTTTATTTTATTAAAATTTGAGACAGATCTTTTCAGTGAATCTAAAGGTACATGTTATATCAGTTTTCTATGGATTATCAACATATGTTGGAGTTTTTATTTATTTTCATTTTATTTATTGGATTATTTAATTGTTCATTTCCCCTATTTTTACATTTAGATTTTACCTTTCATCTTATGCTTTCTTAATAATTTAAGTTAATCTTTACAAACATTAAGAATGTAATAACACTGTTAGTATAATCCATTAAGAATGTAATAACACTGTTAGGTATAATCTTTTTTTATTTTTTTAATCTGAACTTAAATAAATGTAATTAATTTAAAATAATCAAATTTAGACTTGGAAATTGTACACATTTTTAATATTTCTTATTTACTGGTTATATGCCATAACATAAAATGTGGCTTATGGGCTATATGGCTTCAGAAGACTCTTGAATATAGTAATACAGACTACTTTTATGACACTTTTACATTGCTTTCGTGTCCTTTTTAAACTTGAAAGTATGGGGAAAGTCAGCCAATTACATTTCGAAGAATAAAGGTAGTCAGCTGGGTTTGAAACAACCATTTTGATTTTTGGATGAGCCGTCCCTTAAAGGTTTGAATAATGTCTTTCGTTCATTGTCCACTTCTGCAATAACTCATGTTCTTGTCCTAGGGCTCGCAGAGAGCAGTTCCTCAAAGGATCTGAGAAGTCTAGTTCATCATCATTGAGACTCATTTGGGTAGGCTAATGATGCACTTCCCTTGTTTATATGTGTGCTGGTGTTTTGGTCCCATGGCTGGGAATTTCTGGCTGATCCTGAGGATTTCTGAGGGTGCAGTTCATGTTTTTGTTTTGCAGACGACCTGTAAAATACTTGTTAAGACTAGACGTGTCTTCAGCCGAAAGAGGTATTCTGCATAAGACATGGAATTTCTTTCAAGCTTTGTCCAATTTATGTGTAGTCAAGCTCTTCATTACCAGCAGATGTGTGTGTGCGTGTGTGTGATGGGCTAATTCTTTTAGTTGAGAAAGACCAGACCCCCGGCCTGTTCTCAGGGATCACATATGCACTCACACATGTTGAGAGGTGAACACACACATTGAATGGGGTCCATAGAAAAAGGCAGACAGATTTTATTCTTTTTTTTTTTTTTTTTCAGGTTTGATACAACCTAAGCTTTATTGATTTTCACAGAAATATATTTTGCTTTGACCCTCATACAAGTAAAAAATAATGCATTTACTGTGCAGGTCTAAGGGGAAAGGCATTGCAGCAGAACAAACGTTAAAATGCTCATGGTTCAAATATAGCCACAAAAAAGTACATTATTGATTGCTACTCACCTTGTCACATGATTATATCCAATGTGAACATGTAAAAACTGATAAACTCATCTAAATCTTGCAAGTATACTAAAAAGGGACAGGAATGTCCTCTATTTTCAAGGAGCAAATTAGATCCACGTCATTATGTCTGTAGAAGAACAGAAGTCCCACCACTAATATTATTATAAATTTGTACATTGATCATGATAATTATTTGTACATTTTTGTTATTTTGTTAACAAGTTTCACGTTTGTGCTTTTAACACTCTACAATGCCTTCCTCTATAGACTTCCATTCCAAGTGCATTAATGTAAATAAAATTTTGTGAAATTGCCTGAGGGATGAATCAAAATGATTTGCTGTTGTAATGGACAGTATTCTACATATTGAGACCTTATGAAATGGCTTGATGAGTGCAGATTACAGTTGACACACCATAAGTTTGGTTCAAGTAATGTCAGAATGGTTGTATTTACAAATTCAATGTACTTGAAAGTCCTCATTTCTAGTAGGAATCTGGATTTTCTTCAAGCATTGACCTTCTGAATTGGGCATTTTTCTTTTTTTTTTAAATCATAGTGGAAGCAAATTAAGTTGTAATTATGAATTTTGATGTTACAATTTGATTTATGCATGTTGTGTACCGTAGTGATAAAGCTTGTCAGAAAACACTACTCATTTATCTGGTCATTGACGAGACTTCATTTTGAACACATTTCATTCCTGATGTTCCTCCTTTGCACTTTTTGTGACATTAAAACACTTTTCTGATTTTTCTGGCAAATTAAAAAAGTAAGGAGCCCCTAAGGGGACATGGTGATGGAAAAAAATATGAGATGGTTATTTTGCATTCACCCCTAGAAACTTTGCATTTGCTTGAAATATAGTTTCCCCTCCATTGTGTGTGTGTGTGTGTGTGTGTGGCTGAACATTACCTGTGTTACACAGCATATCCTGTATCCTTTACACCTCCTGTCAGCCGACCCAGCAGGGGTCGTGACCTCTGCGCTTATCTTCAGCTTTGATCTACTCCTTATTCATTCACAGTGTTTCCCTCGGAGGACACTTCTCTCTCTTTCTCTCTTGCTCTCCCTCAGTGGTTCACCAGGCAATGTCAACAACACCCAGGAGCCGTAGGGTAAAGGGTCGTGGGTCGGGACCCCCGAGAACCTTCCAGTGTTGTCATGTCAAGGCGATGCAAGAGTGACCGGTGAAACTGCTGACAACGTTGCATGAAATCTGTTTGAAATCTGACAACAATTAAAGCGTCCTTAACAAGCCATCTGATTTCCCATGAGTCTCACATCAATACAACGTTACCTTCATTAGCACACATTTATTCATTTATTCAATTATGCATTACCTATTGACTCATTTTGGCCCAAATGCCTCAGCCTGCCATGTGTGCGTGCGTGAATAAATATGTGCCCATTCATGCATGTATAAGTGTGTTTGTGTGCGCGTGTGTGAATGTGGTGTCAGCAGTTTGGAATATATTAGATAAAGTGTTAACAGCTTATGCATCAATTCCCGTAACAACTGGTCACCAATAAGAGAACATGAAGCTTGTGATGGAGGATGATTGTCTGGACTGATTTTAACTAATCATGTTTATTTTGGTTAATATTGACATCACAATTACCACCATTAATCATGCATTTATTGAAAAAATGTTAACAGTGAATTTTCTTAAACTGTAAAGTCGGCATGAAACAGAAGTTCCGATAGTCTTTTCTTCACTATTGTGACGTATATTAGAGTGAAACGCCTTCTGGCATGACAAAAAAATGTGAGGTGGGACTTGATTTTGTCCATGGGAATAGATTGGATCGTAAGAAGTTGGGTGTTGCTAACGAAATAGAGGCAGATCGGAGTACCAGTTTGCAGTCAGTTGTGATATTTAGTCCCACCCTCCACCGAGACATCCGTCATTAAGAGAGCTGATGCTGTTTCCAGAGGGAAGGGAGGTTAATTGGGCTGGGTATTGACACAAATTTCACAATTCGATTCAATTTCAATTCTCAAGCTTGCGATTCGATACAAGCTGTTTAACTGACGTCTTTCCGCGATTGAACTGATTTTTGTTTGTTAATAAAAACCCTATTGGACCGAGCCCTCCATGGCAAGGGCTGTAACACCATATGTGAGTGTTTTCTGAACTTTTGTTTTAATGTCTTTATATGTAAGTATTTTATTGGGATGGGCAATTTCTCTTCTCCTATAGCACCATATTTCAAAAGAGGGTGAGTTTTGGGATTTAGAATTTTACTTTTTTGGTGAAGTATTTGTTCTATGACAATAGTGATTGTTAATATTTCGTAATGTTGTAACCTTTTGGCTGCCAGCTCAGATAAACTACTATACACCACATCTCAAAAACAGGCCACATGATCGACATCAATGTATTTAGCTATTATATATCACAAATTACATATATAATTATAATTTTTTCTTCCTTAAAAGGAACTGAAAATTATTTAATCCAAGCAAAAGTGCAATCCCTTGGATTGACTGGATTGATTGGATTGGCAGGAATGACTGGATTCATTTTAAAACAGATGGTTGTTGTTTTTTGTTTTTGTTTTTTTATAGCACATTTAGTTTGCTGTCAAAATTGCATTCATTGAATTCATTTGAACTGATCCGACTGGTTGTATTTACTCAGTTCCTTTTTAAAGGCCGCAAACGAAACTTTCCAAAACCAATCTTCCATGTCGCATGAATGAGGTAATAGTGTTTTTGAGATGTTTATCCCCGTGAAATTTCCAGCTGAAGTCATCCTCTGTACACCGCACGGGTTGCTGGCTCTTGTTTACGAAGCACTATACGTGATATTTTACATTTTCCGACAACCAGCCGCATCTTCTTGTCAAGTTTTCAGACACCGTGTAAAGTAGGACACTGAACTGATTCTATTAGAAGGAGGCTCAGAGTCAAAGAGTCAGTGGTTTATGGAGAGTTGATGGTGTTCCTTGTAGTTAAGGACTGATGAAAGCTTTCATTACACGCGCCAAGCATCAATGTTTAATCAGATCCTTTTTACTTGAACTTGTGGTGGTGATTGTATCAAATAGATGAGCACTAAAAGCAAATTTTATATCTTGTAAATGTCGCTGTGTACATATACAGAGTATAGTTTCACAGCAAACACACTCATTTATCTTAGACCGGGACACTCTGTATCCCATGGCTGTACTTACTCTTTAAACAGCTTTCACCAGCCTCTCCGTTTGTCTCTTCCCACTGACTCCTGTTCCATTCTGTCAGCAGCCTGGATCATGTAATGGTGAATAAGTACAAGGCTGATAACAGTCCTGTCTGTCTGTAAGAGCCGAATTAGAAAAGAGCTCATTTGCTCAAGCTTCTAATTATCCTGTCGCACCAAACCGCACAGAGCCGAGAGTTGAGTTGAGAAGGTCTTTTCAAGCCGGGCCAGCGGTGTTATGAGACTCACTCCTGTTGAGTAACGTATTCCTGTGCACAGTTTGTGTGTATCTGTGTATTTTTTTTTCTTTTGATGTAAACTATGAGGTTGTTCATGAGGGAAACGTCACTGTTGCAAATTGTATCCTCCACCAGCAAAATGTGATAATTATGACATCGTAAAATTTGGACTTTATCATCTGTTTGTCACTTATGTGCTGGTGTTCAGAAGATGCACAAAATCAACCGAGATCATTTTAATAAATACAGAGGATATTTACTAACCCCACTTAACTCAAAGACGCAAACTGACAAGGGTCTGAACAGATCGCCCCCTTAAGCCCTCAATCCCTATTCCCTACATTAGTCCAATAATACAGTTCACGTGAAAGAGTGAATGTAAACAAGGGAGCGAATTTGGACGGTCATTGAGTGTACATTGGCTGTACACTCGTTATTGCGGTGCAATGTGGGATTGAATGAGTGCACTTAATAATGTTCACTATGGTTTCAGACACCACTAAAAATGGATGTCCCCTTGAATAATGCCCTAGGAGGGTATAAGGGGCGATTTCAGATTCGGCCAGAGTTTACAAGAGAACTGAATGAAAAACAGGTGAACATAATCAGAAACTAACTAGGGCACAATAAAGACTAAACTGAAAGGGTAAACATGAGACACATGAACAAAAACACAACTAAACAAGACATAACCCTGACACTGTTTAAACAAGGAAGTAGTTTTTATATTATACATATACTAATAAATGATACTAATACTAATTATACTATTTAAAAAAAATCCATAAAAGTAATCTGTCAAGGTGTTTTCAATGGAGAAAAATAATGTGGTTTTTTTTACTATTAATTTTGTATTTTTATTACTTTCTTGATCTAAATGTATTATTATTATTATTATTAATAAAAAAATAAAAAAATCTATGAATGTTTCTGCAAACTCCAGTTCAAGACTCCAGACAAATTGTATGGCTGTTATAATAATAATAATAATAATAATAATGTATTAATTAATTAATAAAAAACAATAATAATGCTTAATAAATTTTTACTGAATTTTACATTGTAGTCTTTATAATGTTGCTAACTATTTTCCTCACACAGTATACAGTAAATGGGTCTTATGTGTATAGCTGAATTTATATTTTAGAAAAGGGGCACACGTATTATCATATTTGGGGGTTCTTACTCATTGGCATCAAAAACGTTGAAAATTTCTGGTCTATATGAATGAAGAAATGCTGAAGTCTTCTGCAGCCATGAAATATGGTGTGTGTTACAGTTGAATGCAGCATCAGAATGATGTTTTAATGATGTTTTAATATGGTGCAAGTGTGACATTTGATGGTGCAAAAATTGTTAGAATGACGTTTACTTATGAACTTGTGTTGCAATATCGGAAACAGTTGGCTGTTAGATAAAAATGGATTATTATTGTAAGTATAGTAGCCTGATGAAGGATATGCACAGCAGCTGTAATGTGGAGAAATGTCTTATGTAAATATTATGGCAGCAGACAGAGGAATGAATAGAAAATTCAAAAGAACAGCATTTATTTTAAATTATTTTGTAACAATGTAAAAAATCATTACTTTCACTTTTTATCAATTTAAAGCGTCCTTGCTGAATAATCCATATTTTGAAAGATAAAAAACTTTACTGACCCCAAACTTTTTATAATTTTCAAAAATGTGTCATTGTTTTGATCAGAATCCAAAAACTTTTTTAGTTTTCAATTACATTTTCGGTCCCAGATTTCCAGTGTGGTCTGGGACATTTGGTCCCTACCGTATAATAAATATCCAGCAGTTTCTGCAAAGCACAGCCACATCTCAACCCTGCACTTCTCTAACCACGGCCTTCACTGCAGTGACATGAAAGGCATTCGTTGGCCATTCCGATCTTGAACTCTCCCTCTCAAACACACACAGACTTGTATGTTGGTTTCCCACACAGAGTGAACGCAATGGCACAATATAATACGACAATTCAATCCCGAACACAAGAGCTTTCAGCATTGAGATGCGCTATCACTCACACTCTGCGCTGCTAATGCGGTCTCGTATGCAGCTGTATCCTCCACTTACTCGGCATCTGATGCGCACTCAAACAAACAGTCCACAAATGCTGCTTGTCTAAATGATTGTTTCTAATCGGAGTTCCTCGTCTGTTTTCTTTCTTCCGCCCCGTAACCTGTGACTCGTCACATCTTCCGAAAGGATGAAGTGCCCACAGGCACAGGAAATGGCTAGCAGGTCACAGGGGTCAGTTGGGGTCAGGCAACGCTGATAGAAGGTTGATGGCAGTTATTAATGCTCTAATGATGACTAAATCTGGCTTGTCTCCATGGCGCCTTGCAGTTTAGGAAGGAATTGGATGACAAAAGGTCCCAGTTTTCCTGCAGTGAAATCTCACTGATCACTGGCCGTCTTGAAATGAGTCTCAGCAACAGCTGAAGCAATTACATAAGTGTCCGTTCATAGCACAGTATACACCGATCTGTTGTAAAGCAGAGGAAACCACTCTCGGCTCTACCACAGTTACCGTCTCCCAGCTTACACCTGCAAATAATTTTACTCCAACTTGTTTATTTAACTCTTTTTTGAAGGCTACCAGTGTTTCCTCTGCGTTTGAGTCGCACCGAACACAACTCTCCCTAGAGGGAACTCGCAGCAATTAACGTGAACCACAAACAAAAAGCAAACAAATTAGACCAGGACACACACACTTCCAACATTTTAGGGGAAAAAAGGTGCATTTGCTTTAGTATAATGGAAGAACGATTTGGCAAAAAGGAAATGTGCAGTTATTCATTGTTTGATGTTTGAGCATTTCCTCCGCTGACAATCTGGTCTTTGTTACAATTTACCAATTCATCACAAATGGACTTCAAGAAATCAAGTCAATTAGTCTGCAACTGGAAAAACAATTGTGTATGCAGGGATCTATTCGGTCTCCTGGATAAGTTTACCCTCTGGAGTTGATTAATTCTCTGCTAGAATGGACGCATGCACACAGGCCTTCAGTTTACCTCAGTGTTTCAGTGCACCCACAGCTAAAATGATTAAAATCGCTAATTTCAGATAAAAGACCTCATTAGTGTTGGCAAAACTATGGAGAAGCTTGCACAATTATTGGTACTCCGCCCTGGTCTAACCTAGCCTGTGTTTAGCTAATAGTGTGCAGTAATGGGGCCATCCCATTGAACAAATGAGACAAACTCCCTTGGTAATAGGCTTTTCACAGCATATCATTATGTAATGTGATTCACATACAAGCTCAAGCCATCTGGGAACAGAAATACTACAGGGAAATTAAACGGCATACACATGATCTGATGTGTGTATGTGTGTGTGTGCGTACGGCACAATACAGCTCGTTTCGGAGGCGCTTATAAGGCTTGCTATAGTTTGACTCAGATGCGAATCGGATGTTTTGAACAGTTATTTTAATGAATCGATTTAATAAACTGACTCAACACTTCTTTACGTATCATGTGGTCCGTGGCACATTATGCCATAGTTAAAACGTTCAGTAAAGTCACATGTTGGCACATATTGAATATTAATAAGGGCATTAATGCATCCCTGCTCAGTTTGTTGAACTTATGATTGTACTCATAAAAAATTAAGTAAAAATAAAAAGTGTTAAAAATATCTTAGTTATAATTAGGTCCTTGAAAACCGATAATACACATTTATATTTACATTACAAAAATGTACTGAAAAATATTTACGTATATTTAAATATTATTGAAAAGCCATTTATTAAAAACAGTTTGTTGAAGACATTTTTTTTCTGCTATTTGGCTGAATTATGACATCACTTCACGCAGTGTAACATAAGAATCGTATGCTTTACCTTTACTTCCCAAGCACACACACTTACACAAAGACAGCCCCCTCTATTGGAATTTTGATTAGTGAATTCCTTTGGGATGTGGGATTGAGGACAGGAATGGGATCAAGAGACAAGAGATGAGCGACCACCGACCCTATTTTCCCCCAAATCCAGCCTCTCAGAAAAGCCTCGGAATACACAGAGGAAATGAGGCGGAGCGCCACCTCTCACCTCCAGGGTTTTGATGTGGCGAGCTGTTTGGATACTGTGGGCATTTATTTATTTTATAACTGATCCTGGTTTAGCTCCAGCTGGAGGGAATAAAGCAGATGGAATGTTTTAGAGTGTAAACAGACTTGAGCGCTCTGACACGAAGACTTACACCGGAGGGCTACGTCTACCTCGACATGTCCCGACTGTTAGAACGGGGTGATCTGTGGTGAAAGGGGTCAGTGTGGGAAGTGACCTCGCTTCTTTTCAAGCCCAAATAATGAGAGGTGAACTTTGTCAGGGCGATCAGCCGGCGGTTAATCAAAACATCAAACGATCTGATCATATAGAATCAAGAAGTTGAGAATTTGGCGTGTAGTTTATGTTTGCGATGCATGTTAAATGATGGGTGTGCTGTGTTTGTACAGCAGGAGCTGATACCTGGAGGGGAGCCGTTTTCACATCGCTCACAGTCCTCTGCGCTGTTTATTTATCTAGACAGTGTGTTCTAAACACTGAGAATTTATGAGCGCTTCAACTGTGGGCTTGTGTATCTGTTTAGTTTGGAGTTGTTAGGCTTGTTCTGACAAGAAAAGGCCTAAAAAGTCAGATTTTTGGTGCATCCAAATATCCACATTTAATGCATTTTCCTTTGATTTTAGCAAGTCACAATAGTGACTTATACTTTATTTTATTTCCATATAATTTCACATTAAATGTAATGTTAAAACGACAACAATTTAAACCATTTCAGATTTGATATCTCACAATGTAGCTTTATTTATTATTTAATTATATCAAACAGAGAAAGAATGAAAGTTTTTTCCCACCTGAGTTTAAAAAAAGGTAAAACAAGGTTCTGACTTTATATCTCACAATTACAACTTCATTTCTTAATACATATAGGGCCCTATCTTGCACCCAGAGCAATTGACTTTGTCACTGACGCATGTATCATTCCTATTTTGCACCTATTTTGGACTTTTCCCCCCACAGACGCACGTCGGTAAACTAGGAAATGCATTTGCGCTCCCGGGTGTTTCAGCGCAAAGAGGAGGTGTGTTCCCGCGCAAAAGTTCCCTGGTGCTATTTTGCAGGTTTAGAAAACAATTCCTCCACTGACCAGGAAAACGCTAGTCTAAAGTCAGTGGCGCGTTGCGCATGTTATTCATATGCTATTTTAAGCCATAATCAATGTAGCGTGTGCACAACGCGCATGCACTTTGATTCTCTCATCTACACAGAAGCAGCAGTTTTCATTTTTGCAAATCATACATTATTACAAGGAAAAATAACAGCTTTGTGTTTAATTTTACTTGTTTTTTCCTTTTTACATCATCGGTAAAAGTGAGTTAACTGAAGACGCACAGGACATGAAAACGAGGTGATAAAGCGAGACTGTGGCTGTGTTTGTGTATTCTCGTGTGTGTGTGTGTGTGTATGAGAGAGAGAGAGAGAGGATGTTAGTTTAAAGCTGATATTCCCACTGAGATTCCTTTACCTTAATAACAATGAGAGGAGTTTCTGGTGTTTCCTTTGAGCTTTTATTGAGCATGAAAACATACACACATACACACGCACACGGTGCGACAGGAACCAACTAGAACAGAGAGCCACGTGCTGAAAGACAACATCCACGTCTCTGCGGAAAAAGAAAAAAAAAGAGAGAGAGAGAGAGACCGGATACTCTCTTAGAGCTTTTATATTATTAATTTGATATTATCGCTTCTGAATCTATCACTACAATTCAAAAGTTTCTAACACGTAAAAATTCAGAAGTATCCTTCTTGGACTCTAAACAATTCGGCCAACATTATGTAACTTACAATGATTAGAAGTCAGGGGAAAAAAAATATAATGATCAGGACTAAGTCAAGCATTTCCTTGGATGGAGGAGGACTGACATTTTGAAAATGCCAGATCCCTGTCAAATGTTTGGACATTACAGTAGAAAGCCTTATTGTGAACTCACTTTCCCATTGTGAGTCTGTGTGAACGTTACCTGTAACAGAATGGAAAACCCCTTCAACACTGAGCCGTTGTGTGTGTGTGTGTGTGTGTGTGTGTGTGTGTGTGTGTGTGTGTGTGTGTGTGTGTGTGTGTGTGTGTGTGTGTGTGAGATGTGGGTTTTTTCCATCACGGCCTGCTCTTGCAATCATACATACATACATGCTCAGGCGGAACTAAAGGTCTGGCTCCACTCGACACATGAGTAGAGTACACCATCATCCATCTTGAATTATATTAGCACACATGTGGGGAAAACTGCCATTCGTACGAACACTTTTCAGTTTAAGAGATGAATTGATATCATAGTCCCAAGGGAAACACTTCTTTTATGTCAGTGTATGTGTGTGCTGGAATGCTGTCTCTGTCCTCTCAAAGCAAACATCATTAGCCCTAAACACATGACCTCGGATTCATCACTATGTCGTCGATTTTGGAGGTAGATGATCAGGGTGTTGTCTGCCCAGGGGAAAATTCTATTGTTTAATAAATGTAGAAACAAATAGCTGATGTATTGATCTGCAGACAGATTGATTTGCATAAGGCTCCAGATTGCACTAAAATGGTTGTAAATCGACAAAGAAATGTAAATCTAGATGCGTTGGAAGGATTAGTGCATGTTATAATATGGTTTTGTCTTTTTGGAGTGTGTGCCATTGTTTCCTGCATGAATAACGAACAGTGTGAATCGTGATGTCTGATTTAGGAAGAAAGTCAAAAAGATACGCTCGTAGGTTAGATGTATGAATGCTCAGTCAGTGATTTCGCGTTTAAAAGACGTCGAATGGTCGTCCAAACTCAGCCCTGACCACTAGGCTAAAACAAGGCAAAATTTGGTCTGTCAGTGAAAATGTAATAGATGTCTAACCATAGCCCAAAAATAAACATGAACATGTCAAAGAAATGAAACCAAACACAGTGTAATCACTGCTGACTTTGACATGATGGAATATCATACATCTCGCAAGTTATTTTGGCGATAACAACATGCAACCAAATTCAAGGTTATTTTGGCTGGAAGTGGGTTACTCATAGCCGGACTATATCGGGTCTACAGTTGACTGACTCAGTGAAATGACAGCTATTGCTTACTGGATGAGTTCACAAGTGACTCCTTTACTGAACCATGAGTCATTTTATCGGTAATGGCAACTCTAAATGAACCGGGAACCATTACTGTGATGTGAACATTTGTAAAAGATTGTGAGACTAAATCTGTTTAATGACTGATTGCTCATGTGGCATTGTGTAATAAAAAAAAAAAAAAAAAAAAAAAATTATATATATATAG
>FLSR01000741.1:109631-125436 GCA_900092035.1 Leuciscus waleckii
GAAAGAAAGAAAGAAAGAAAGAAAGAAAGAAAGAAAGAAAGAAATTGTTTTGCATGAAAGAAAATAAATTGTTTTGCATGAAGGAAAAATAATACACCTTTTCAGAAAATGCAATTTGCACTTTCATTCCAAATCTCGTCTCATTAATGCAAAAAAAGAGAAAGAAATACATCTGTATTAAATAAACACACAGTAGTATTTCTATTTGTTGTAGTGCTTTTAATATAAACATAAAGACATTTAGTACTAAAAGCAATGTACTTAATTTCATTTAAAAAATAGATTCACATTGTATCTTCTACCTGGAAGAGGAACCTGTATCATGGAAGAAGTTTTGTTTTATGCTTTACATAATAGTTTGAATGTGTCAAAGGCGAATGTGTCCTTGGGAAACAGGAAATGGATGTGATATTCAAAACAGGAGATGAATGAGTGTGGAGAGACTGGAAACAAAAACAGTTGGAACGGCGTAAACAGCCCTGATGTGACGCTTCAGTGTGTCGCTCAGAGGTTGCTCTGTCATATCTCTGGAAACCTAATGTTTTAAGTTAGGTTTGTTAAAGGTATCAACTTTGTCTCGGATGTTTTTCCTAAAATTCTGTAGGAGAAATAAGAATAGACACAAATGAGTTGATCGTTTTCATACAGTTTGAGTTTAGAGATATAAAATGAGCCACAGTTGATGAGAAATGTTCATATCGAGCTCTCTAACTTTTGATTGCAGATTGCCGAACACAATTTAAAACATTGTTGAGATCTCTTCTGAAACTCTGTCAGACGGTTGCTCTGTCATACCTCTGGAAACTTAATGTTATGTTTGTTAAAGGCATCAACTTTGTCTTGGATGTTTTTGTAGGAGAAATAAGAATAGACACAAATGAGTTGATCGTTTTCATACAGTCAGAATTTAGAGATATAAAATGTGCACAACAGTTCGGAGAATTTGATGAGAAATGTTCATATTGAGCTGATTGCCGAACACAATTTTAAACATTGTTGAGATCTCTTCTGAAACTCTAGTAGAGAGATCGCTGATGTGTTTTTCTCAGGAGGAAAGAGAAACAGGAAACAGAGCATGAGAAAAATGTGCTGAAGGCCAACTGAGATTTTAAAGAGATTAATTTGCAGTGATCACCTACAGCAGAAACAGTGGCGTTTAATTGGCTCCTCTCCGGACGGCGCGTATTCAATGTTTACTTAACCTGTTAGTGATGTCTTATTCAATGTGTGTTTGAATAAATCTGTTTTTATTACAGCCACTGTTTAAAATCCAAATTGAAGTAGAAACGTAATTCTAGTCTTGTGTGCAATTTAAATGTTTGCGATCTATTGATTATAAAATAAATTGGGTTTGGGGTTTCAGCTACATGAAAACTTCGGTTTCAGTAAAAAAATCAATGTCAGTGCACACTGGTGATTTGTGTTTGTTCTTACGGGTCTTCACATCTTTCTGCAGGAGTTCCTCTTGAACCGTCTGCACAGAGATCTGCAGGCCGGTGTGAAGGATCTGTCCAAGGAGGAGAGACTCTGGGAGGTGCAGCGGATCGTCACCGCGCTGAAGCGCAAACTCCGCGAGGCCAAGAGACAGGCAAGAGCTCGACACTCTGACCCCTGACCCCTGCTTTACTGCACATCAGAACACATAGGGGCTGTTTACACCTGGCCACTTCATGCGTTTAGCATAGCTATCCGATCGTGAAAAGACCAGGTGTAAATGCCCTCCGAAACGCATTCGACACGGATTTGAATCCGATCGCTCAAACCACTTCAGGAGGAGGTCTGGGCGAAACTAGACAAGTGTAAATGCATCTGGTTATTGAAACCACATAATTGATGTGACCCTGGATCACAAAACCAGCCACATGTCGCACGGGTATATTTGTGGCAATAGCCAACGATACACTGTATGGGTCAAACATGTCGATTTTTCTTTTATGCCAAAAATCATTAGGATATTAAGTAAAGATCATGTTCCATGAAGATATTTTGTAAATTTCCTACCGTAAATATATAAAACATTTATTTTTGTGAGTGAATGCTGCACAATCGAGAACATAAATGACCAACTTTAAAGGAGATTTTCTCAATGTTTCGATTTTTTTTGTACCCTCAGATTCTAGATTATCAAATAGTCCAAATATTGTCCTATCATAACAAGACCATACATCAATGGAAAGCTTATTTATTCAGCTTTCATGTGATATATAAATCTCAATTTCAAAAAATGTACCCATGTGACTGGTTTTGTGGTCCAGGGTCACATTTTACTTAACTTTTACATAAACACGTGAGAGCATGTTATAGGCTATGTCATGTTATAGCCAGGTATGACGACGCTACTGCAACACGCATCACCGCAGATGAGCATCTATTCATCAAGCCAACGTGCAAACTATCGCAAATCAAAGTGAAAGTAAGTCGCAGACGCTAACACACAAGATCTTCATTAAAAGTAAAGAACCGAAATGATCTTACCAGGGCTGTTGCCGCTCTCTCTTATTGCGGTCTTTGATTTTGAAATTGTAGCTGATGATCAATAAAATGCAGCTCATATCTGTTGCTATCGGTGACGTGCGCTCCATAAAATCTGCATATAGCGCGGGAATTGAAGATCGGATTTATATCCGTTTTGCAAAAACACATTTATGTGACCAGGTGTAAATGGAATCGTTTTTGATAAATCAGATAGCTCTCCGATCTGAGAAAACACATGAAGTGGCCAGGTGTAAACAGCCCCATACAATCTCACAATGAGTTTGTCTGAGCAAGAGAAGCATCAAATACAACTGATGAGTTTTTAAAACTAGATTTGCATCCTTACAGAAAATAACATTTTTGATGTTTTAGATAAAATGAGAGTTTGAAAAGTTATAAACCCAAATAGAGATAGCAAGGGAGAGAGAATGGGTAGATCTTAAAGGTATAGCAGAGGATCTTTCCAAATTTGAGATAAGACCCACCCTCTCCACTTTTTGAAAAGTTTGATTGATTCACCAGAATGATTGACAATTAGGAGGACCAATAGTATAGGTTACCCACCAGGAAGTAAAACATCCTCCGCTATACCTTTAAGGAAATATACAATATGGAAGATCTGACTTTTATTTTGACCTTTAAATTGGGTGTATTTATAATTTATTGGGAGTCCTGTAATGTAAACAATGTAATAGCCCTTGTTCTGTTTTTTATTTCTTTAATATGTTTAGTTGAAAAATCAGTAATAAAAATAATGTTTAAAAGAAAAGGAAAGAGAGAGATTGAGAGTAATGCACTATACTGACCCTAACCCATTCAAAAGTTTGGGATCAGTAGAGGTTTTTATTTTTTTTTAAAGAAATTAAATGAATACTTTTATTTAGCAAAGATGCATTAAATTGATCAAAAGTGACACTAAAGGCATTTATGATGTTACCAAAGGTTTCTATTTCAATTAAATGCTCTTCTTTTGAATTTCTATTCATAAAGATTAGGGTTTCCACAAAAATATGAAGCAGAGCTGTTTTCAACATTGATAATCATCAGAAATGTTTCAGCAAATCAGCATATTAGAATGATTTCTGAAGGATCATGTGACACTGAAGACTGGAGTAATGATGCTTAAAAATTCATGGGTTTTTTTCTGAATTTTTGATCATATAAATTAAGTCTTGGTGAGCATAAAAGACTTTCAAAAACATTAACTAATCTTACCGACCCCAAACTTTTGAATGTTAGTGTATGAACAGATCACAACTAACTCACAACAAGCTTTATTGTCATCCATTTTTTTAAGAAACTGGCCACTAAAAATAAATATTTGCAACTATAAACTTTAATTTACACCACATTATTTATCATGCCGCACTTCCAGAAACGTCCTGATGTGTCATTTCTTCTCTGTCCTTCTGGATCTGCAGGAGTGCGAGACTAAAATCGCACAGGAAATCGCCAGCCTGTCTAAAGAGGACGTATCAAAAGAGGAGATGTCTGAGAACGAGGAGGAAGTCATTAATCTTCTCCTGGCTCAGGTGAGACCACCTGTTCAGACACTAATGCTACTTTCACTGCGTTTTAGATGCTGGTTCGACATTCATACAGCTCTCTGACAGATAAACAAATCAGCTGGTCAATGATAAGCAAATGGTTGCATTGTACTTTGCGTATTATACAGCCGTGTGTAACATATGAACCTACAGTAAGTCACAGAAAATGTACAGATGACTGCGTGCAAGCAGCATGTGACAAAAGGGCCTTTTTTCAGTCCAAATACTACCCTACTGTTCTGCTACATAATCAAATAAAATGCACTTTACAAAGTGTTGTATGTGGATTGGGATGCAGCCAAAGATTGTGTCTGTGTGATGTTTGATTTGTTTCTCTGCCGCCCCCTGCAGGAGAATGAGATCCTAACAGAGCAAGAGGAACTGATATCTCTGGAGCAGGTTCTGCGGCGGCAAATCGCCACAGAGAAAGAAGAAATTGAACGATTGCGGCTGAGATCGCAATATACAAAGGTGAGAGTTCACCCACTGGGAAATCTGTTGCTAATTATTATGCTTGTTTGTATTCATTTGGTTTCTGTGGGAAGCAACGTTTTGGTTTTATAGTAATGGCATGTATATGAAACATGCAAGGGTCATCACTACTCTTTATCTTCCATTTTCTGCTTGAAATGACACGCACACAGCCGTCAGCAGGGCCGCAGTGAAACAGAGGAGTATTCATCGGATAGCGAGAGCGAGAGTGAAGATGAAGAGGAACTGCAGATGATTCTGGAAGACCTGCAGAAACAGAACGAAGAACTAGAGGTGAGAAGAAGGAACACAAGATTTGTGAATATTTGACCATTTGCTGAGCTCCGTCCTCTTTAGTTACTGCTGCTAACTTTAAAGGGGACATATTATGCCCATTTTTACAAGATGTCATATAAGTCTCAGGTCAGCAGCAGCTCATTTGCATTTAAAGGAAGAGACACAAAACGGTGCGTTTTTGCTCACCCTCAAAAAGTGACAACTTTATCATGCTATATAAAAATATCTGTGGGGTATTTTGAGCTAAAACTTCACATACACACTCTGGGGACATCAAAGACTTATTTTACATCTTGTAAAAAGGGCATTATACCACCCCTTTAAGATCAAAATGCCACACAGATAATTTATTATATCATGTTTTTTTTTTTTTACGATTCTAAAATAAAACATTTTTATTCCAGAATGGATATTAAATTCAAATTCAATTGCTTTATTTGTATCCTTGCGTGTAGATGAGGTTGACAGAAGTTATCCACTTTTATTCCAACAGAGGATGAAATGTCTCGTTATCTATGAGTGTTGAGTGACGTAATATCCCAAGTGGACGCGTGGAAGAGACGTGAGACTGAACGCACTGAAAAGCCCTCGCGCTGCTCATATACTGAGAGAGATAAGACAATAGAGCTGCAAAATTCATCTTTAAAAGACTGTGATCTCGATTCAAACACCCACGCGATCTTTCAATTCGTCTGTCTGTAAACTTTGACAAATCATATCGCAACATTCAAATCTGTGTTGGCGCTGCCGCTGACCCGGAGAGAGTCGTCATGAAACCTCTTCACAAACAGTCTTTTCAACCTCATAGTATCATTATTTCTGTGATGCAATAGTTCAAATCATCATAGAAGTACTTGGATAAAAGTTTAAAGTTCAAATATGAACACTGATGTCTACGATAGTGATCAAAATCAGCTTTTGATAGAAACTTGGTGCTTAAAATAATGCATTTATCGATTACATTGTTTCGCCACTAAGTAGCGACAAGTGACTGTTAAAAAATTTATTTGTTTTTGAATCATTTATTCAAGAGAATGTTGTATTGTATGATGCTTCTGAAATAAAAGTCAGAAAGATGTGATTTTTTTTTTGTAAATAGGACTCATCTTATACATCATGTCTGTATTAGTGTATGATTTAACTTTTCCCGATGGCCTAGTGTTAAAAAAAATTGCAATATCGAATCGCAATACTTACAGAATCGCAATTCTTTAAAAAAAATCGCAATTCATATCGTATCGGCACCCCATGATAGTATCGAATCGGGAGATGGGTGTATCGTCCCAGCCCTATCGATTAGCATGTTCATCTTTCAGAATCAACTTTTGTGCAAATCCAGCATTGAACTGAACTGACCCTCATTTGCGAAGCAGTCGGGTGTAAAATGATTTGAACAAATACGTAAGACTTATCTAGTTTCTTCGGCACATTTGCTCATTAAAAACCTTCATCCAATGTGTATACATCACAGCTCAGTGGATCGAATGTCGGGAGTCTGTGGATACTCTTATGTTCATTAGTACATCTAAAAACAGAAGATTTTTAATGTTTATGTGGTGCTGACATTATATCAATAGGAGCTAAAGCAAGGAAATAAACATGGCAGACTGTATGTGGCTCACTCAGGGTGTGATCTATGCTGATAGGGCAGATCGTCACCAGTCATGGGCGGAGTTTGCAAATACGCCTGGAAATAAGCTGTTCCAAATTTCCCCCAACTGGACATCAACACATCGTGATCACAAAATCAACTGAATGAACTTTCTTTTTTTTTTTTTTATGGAATATTGCAATTTTAAATAAATTATTTATCATTATTTTTCGTTCATGTGCCCTCATAATCTTTAATCAAAAACATTAACTTCCCCTTTCCCTCACAATGACATCTCTTCTCTTTTGGTGAGTGCATCAGCAACCTGTCACTCATATGAGATCACAGCAATTAGCAAACAACAATGATCCAATCAGTCCAACAGTTTTACTTGTTTGAGAAGCCATTTCACTTGTCACAATAGGGAAGAAAGGACTGACTACTCATCAAGTTCTATGATGATGAGAGCTGTGTGTTTTTGATTTTCTCTCCAGAATAAAAACACTCATCTGAATCAGGCCATCCATGAGGAACAGGAGGCCATATTGGAACTGCGTGTTCAGCTCCGCCTCCTTCAGAGTCACAAGCTACAGCAGGAGCTCATAGCTCCGCCCTCTGCCGAACAGGCCCCGCCCTCCCAGCCCAGCCCAGAGGAACGATCTAAAGCGGATGAACCAATCAAACGTGTCGCAGCGGTCGCCATAGAATCCACTGCTGCTGCAGCTGCCGCCTCAACCAATGGAAAGCCTGGAAAAGATGCTATGAAGCCATCGCCCAGCAAAGACAAGAGGGAGGCCAACCTGTAAACCATCTGACCATCATGAAACACTTCAGCTGTTCTTGTGTTTGCTTATCACATGACTGTGACATCTTTGGTGAAGGGTCAACAAGGTGAAGTGAGATGTTCATTACACTGGGAGAAAACTGGACAGCAGATCACAGAGGGAAGATGTGATCGGACTCAATCTGTGAAACGTAGGTCAGTAGGTCAAAAGAGAGACGAGTGTTGGAAACATTTCTGATTGGTCATTATCTACAATAGTCTGAAATTGGATTCTTTTGACACGTTTAAGTTTGTATGTGAAGTTGCAGCAGCACAATCAGATCTTTGTGAGTGCTCGGATTCATTAGATCTGCCATTTGACCCGTGCTAAATGGACAGGGTATTCTCTTCACCCGTGCCCAAATGGGCAGGGTAATTTTCTTCATTTTTTTTTTTTTTTTTCAAACAGTTAAGAGTATTAGGGGTTTTTGTTTAAAAAAGTGAATATTATCTGTCCAGCTCACGTTGCACCCCACGATCCCCCCAAAACATTTTTAAATTATATTTTGCATGAAGAAAATGAAGCTTTTTTTAGGACTATTAATATATGTATATATATATATATATTTGCTTTATAAAATTATTAGCATGACAATTAAGCACATTTTCCCATAATTCTCATTACGTTAATGCAAATAAAACATCAATCTCATTACTGAAGTGTGAAGGCAACATTTTTTTTATATTATTTACATTAGAAAGTATACATCACAGCATTATTTGTTGTACCGCCTTTATGCCGATTTAAATTTAAGAAATTATTAATTATAGTAATTTAGGGGCAAATTGTCATGAAAATAATGCTGTAATGCAAAATATATATATCTTAATGATCCTAACACTTGTTTGCATTTTCTTCATGCAAAAAATATTTTTCCGTTTCAATTCAATTTAAATGTAACCTCTGGACATCTTTTCTTATTATTCACCTCAGCATTTCAAGAAACTAAGCCATGAAATATTGAGCATAATAGGTTGTTATGATGTGTGACAGCTCCAAACCGCCGGCGACGAACATCCGTATCTTCTGTATTCATGTGACATTCAGTGCAAAAACTGCAATCATCTTTTTAGACGCCTGGATTAACATGCAAATTTACCTTATTGGTTATTAATAACAAATGCTTCACTTTATTTATGCAGCTTAGTTCAAATGAGAAAGTACACCGAGAAGTATCCTGGATGCCTATTACCAATGCGGGGACAAAAAAGAAAAGTGCAGAAATCCTGGTGGGCTGCCAGTTCTCCAGTTGTAGGTCGAGGTCTAGAGCCTCGATCAGTGAAAATGAAGTCGTGTGTGTTCTGAAACCACTGTGCCATAGGTGATTGTGTGTGTGCTGTTCACAGAAGAATTACTCTGAAGACATTGTAATGCAACCAGATGTATTTTTACCTATTAGATATTCAAAGGAATCGGTTTTGAACGTTTATTCTAAATCTCACTATTTAATAGTCAACATATATAGGCCTGTAACTGCACTAAAGTGTGCAGATGTGCACTTCTAGAACGTTGGTTGTGGAATTGGTAACATTTTTGTTCGTTTCCGTGCTTTCACGTTATGTCACTCTGTTTTTTTTTTTAATGAAAATCAAATTTCATGAAGCACAAGAATATTTTTGATTTAATGATGAATTTCGAGGGGTAGTAGTATGGGATGCTTTAATAAGTGTAGGTGATGCGTTGAATCTCAAAAAGAAATGTTTAACCGTAAAATCAAAAGAAAGTTTTGCATAAATTAAATTAAGCTTTTTTTGACAGTAATGGTCATGAAAATGAAGTCACAATGGAAAAAAGTAGTGCTGTCAAATCGATTAATCGCATCTGACATAAATGTTTATTTATATTATGTGTGTGTGTGTGTGTATATATATGTACACACATATATTATAAAAAACTTTTATGTTAGATGCGATTAATTGTGATTAATCAATTAGACGGCACTAAAAAAGGCTTATTTTTCTTTTGATTTGGGGTGAAATATGAACATTCAGTTTTTGTGAGATCAACCCAGTTTTGGCACAGTTGTTACAGATGTTCTGACACACTGATTGATGTTTTAGTGGAAACTTGCACTAGATTGTTACCAATTCTTTTCTTTTTAATACTGATATTCTGTCGATTTCACTTTATTATTATTTTTGTCTTGTTGAATGCTAACGTACTACTGGATGATTGTGTATTATTATTATTATGATTTTTCAGATATAACCTATTTCCACCTTCATTTTTGCTTTGTTTGTTTGTATGTTTTTCCCTCCTTCTTTCTTTCTTTCTTTCTTTCTTTCTTTCTTGTCATGATGTCAAGTAAGTGAGATGCATTTCAATACTGTATAATTCTAATCAAAGCTATTGACAGACTGATTGTCAATTATATCAGATGTAAGAAAAGCTCTTTTTTCCTTATGTCTCTCTGCTAGAATTATCTCAAAGAGATACGTACCTGCTCATCTACTTTTGGAAATCATAGTTTTTCATATTATAGACAAAGCTTTTGTAGCTCATGATCATTGTGAACTGAAAGCTGCCATCTAAATAAAATTATAGGTTGGACAGTAACTTAAGTTTGAAGGTTTTTCACTGGAATGCAGAATATCATGGATCGACCGGTTGCTCCTCCTGCTATTAAGGCCACGGTGATGATTTATTAACACAATTATGCATAGAAAGAGGTATGTGGTCTAATTTAACACAAGAAGCTTAGAGATTAAGGTTGTCTCTGTCTAAACAGGTTTTAACTGTTTGATTTGCACAGACTATCAGTGTACTTTACCATGCTGAGAAAACTTCAATGGTTAATTTACGACTACATTATAATGATAAAACTACATGCCAGTTAGTAATAATGGACCATTATTCAGATCACTCTCGATTTTAGTGTTATTAGACTCTTTTAGCAGTGCCTCTCTCTCTTTGAGGCGGGGTTTGTGTCATCACGTGATGTGAGTGACAGCTTAGCCGAGTTTCTCCAGTGGGTTTCCGTTAGGTCTGGGGAGGGAGATGGTAAGAGTTTGTGTTTTACAGATGAACAGTCTGCCGTGCCCGTGATAGATGAGAGTCGACAGAACAATGCTTCAGCTGCCATAACGTGCTTTACAATGGCCATCAGGGAATTGAAAGTTTGTCTGCTAGGGGTGAGTGTTGAGATTCCTCTGTCTGTCTGCGGCTTTAAACGCTTCAGGTTCCATCGACACACACACACACACACACACACACACACACACAACAGACAGACTTGAACTGTGATGATTCCTGCTTCCTTTTCTCTTAACTAACGCGTTGAGATGTTTCACCGTCACGAAGGTCCTCTTTCAGTCACGCAAAGCATCGTGAAATGCGAACACAAATAACTTGGGAGAGTTGGAGCCGAAGCTGGAAGTGTTTTCGCATAAATTCATTCTTTTGGAATGTTTGCGGCCATGACGTACCGCGTGCTGGAGACTGCAGTGTTCGAAATGGAATTCTAGCGTTCTCTGCAGAATATAAATTAGCGTTTAAAAAACAGTATGTAAAACTGGATACATTGCGTTGAAAGAGCATATACTACTCTTACTTTTCCCGCAGTATGCATAACTGTGCCTAGTATGCAGATTTTCTCTTCACATGGAATACCCGGATGGCCTATAGTTGTAACTGATTTTTAACATCTTTATGACTTGTTTAAAATTAACCTAAAGTTAAGACTGGATTAATGTAAGGAGGTCATGTGACAACAATGTAGCATACTAAAGTTTGAAACTTTTAGTGACTTACTGTTTTACATAACTTTAAAAGAAAAATAGCAGGCAGTATTACAGTATACTCCTGTACTAGTATACAGTAAGCAGTTAGTATTAGTACACTATGACACACTAAATATAATTTAGCCTACTAGCAATCAGAGAAAATAGCTAATGATTCAAGTTTGTTTATATTACTTCTGGTTCATTCCTCACACTGAGAACTAATGGTCAAGTGCATTGCATTATGGGGTACGGTATTCTGAGCAAGTGCCTTATAGTTGTATACTATTGTAATTTAGGTCATCCAGGTATTTTATACATCCAGAAAAGTTGCATGCAGGGTACGGTATGCATTCTGCAGATGTAGTCTACTTTGCATAGTATTGTTGTATGTTATTTTTGAAGTCACACTCAGCTGTCAGCTGCAATAGATGTTTTTTAAAGTTTTTTTTAATCCCCTGAGTCACTTGAAGTCACACATTACTTAAGTACACATCATCAAGTGAGGCACTTCATCAGCGAGACACATTTAGATGACAATATTTCATGTTTTATGATGTTTGTTTTTCTTTTTCTCATACTCGCAGGACACAGGTGTCGGGAAATCAAGTATTGTGTGTCGATTTGTTCAAGATCACTTTGACCACAACATCAGCCCAACGATAGGGTAGGGGCATCTGTTTACTAAAAATCATATTTAACTATAGGGATTTACACATAATTGAGTGAAGCATAAGACCACCTCTTTCTGCTTTGTTGGATGAATCTTAGTCTAAATATTCCTTTATGAGTCAAACACTCCGGATCCAACACTGAACAGCTGATTCAGAGTCAGTTTGTTTGTCTCCTCTCAGTTTCGTTCACATCAGCACACGCTGGTTTCTCTGTTGGGTTAGTCATTACTTTTAGACCAGAGAATATTTTTAGCTTTTCTGTTTTGCACCATTTGCACTTTACACAGAAGCTCATGCAAAATATTGTATGATTTTTGTGTGTGTGTGTGTGTGTGTGTGTGTGTGTGTGCATATTTTAGTCATGGTTAACATAGTCATTTCCTCTTTGAATGATGTCTGTATAATATAAGTTTAGGGCATTGTGCATTTTTGCTTTTTTATTGTTTATTATTCATTTTTATTATTGCATTTAATACACACTGCCTGGCAAAAAAAAAAAAAAAGTCACTGTTTGGATTTAAACAGGCAAATGTTTAAGAGTCAATGATTGGATCATTATTGCAGTGATTATTATGTTTCTAGCATGTTATATGTTTGGCAACAGTTCTTCTAACCCTAATTAATGTAGTGTGTAGATTTCATTTCTTAAACACCCATGTAGGAAGACACATCACGGCCATATTCCAGGATGATAATGTCAAGATTCATCAGGATCAAACTGTGAAAGAATAGTTGGGAGGAGCATGAAGAATCATTTCCACACATTAATTGATCCTCTGATTTTAAATTCAGTGACGTCTCTGGGATGTCCTGGAGGAGACTTTACAGAGTGCTGGACTTTTGCATTGACAATACAAGATCTGGACCAAATATTCTTGATGGAAATAACATCACAACATTTATTTCCATGAGGTGCATGAAACATAATCACTGCAATAATGATCCAATCATAGACTCTTACAAATTTGCCTATATAAATCCAAACAGTGACTTTTTTTGTGTGTGTGTGTGTGTGTATTACCATATTTGTATCCTAATGATATAGATAATTATTTGTTTTTTTCAGTGCATCTTTTTAACTAAGACCGTTCCTGTGAAAATGAACTTCACAAGTTTCTGATCTGGGACACCGCGGGGCAGGAGCGGGTGAGAACGTCTAGTTGTTTCATTCAGTTTGTTTTATTCATCAGTTTAGGTGTATGAATGTTTTATGAAAAGTTTTTCTAACCTTGTTTTTGCGGCCTCTATGGTCAATATCATAGATTAATAATGTGCTTTACTCATTTATGTGTTTGTTTTTATTTCACCCAAGATTATTATTTTCTTCCTTAATACATGCATTTGTGTTTAGTTGATCTCTGAGCAGATTCATGCATCTACGTCTGTCTTAAAGCTTCATACAACCACACAAATAATACAAATAAATGAAGCACCATCAGAGATAGTTAACTCCCACTCCATCCCATAATCCATAGCGTTCAGCTTCTGTTCTCCACCCACATACACACACACACAACGGATTCCTGTCAGTGTATCTGTGCCCTTTAATTCCCAACTTAAAGCAATAGTTCGCTCAAAAAGGAAAATTCTGTCATTTACGTTTGGAACATCTTGTGAGCGAGTAAATGATGACAGAAGTTTATTTGTGGATGAACTATCCCTTTAACACAAGATTAAAGGATGCGAGACAATTCTACGTCAGACCTTTGTCATCAGTTAGTATTTCGAGAAATTTCATTTAGTTTCCAACACACACTCACAGTTCACTGTAGGGGTGACTCATTGGGTGCGGTGGAAATGTGTGTGTGTGTGTGTGTGTGTGTGTGTGTGTGTGTGTGAGTTTGAGAAGTGCTGGCATGACTTTGTGTTCACGTCTTGGTTCACTATTAGCGTGTGCATCTGTTCAGATCGCTCTGAAAACAATGCGTCCCCCTTTTGAACTCGCTCAGACGTAATTGCCGTCTACTTCTTTACAGCAAATCTCCTGCATCTGTCTGAACCAAAACCAGCTCAAGTGATCCTAATGTGCTTTATTTATCATTAATGCTGTTTACAGTAACTCTGAGTGGTGTTTTCCAGTGCAAACCTTGCCTAAGTATGAGCAATAGTGATTGCTTATTTAAAACGTAACATTTAAGTTAATATAGTAATCAAAATGAAATTTTACAATCTTTAAAAGCTCCCCAACATTAACAAAGTGTATCTTATTTTTCTCCAGTTTCATTCGCTGGCTCCCATGTACTACAGAGGCTCTGCTGCAGCCGTCATTGTGTATGACATCACGAAGCTCGTAAGTGTGCGTCATCGGTGTGTTTGTGCAATTCCTCTCCAAGTTGTTTCTATTTAAAAAGCATGTTTAGCTGTGTTTAAGGTACCGTTTACGGACATATGTCATTGTTTATTTGTTTATAATTGTTGGAGAAAACAAACATTTTGAAAATAGATTTTACAAATGAGATCTTTTGTGTCTCAGTTGTTTCTCTGATCTATGATTTGTGATGTGTCTGGTTTCTGCAGGACTCTTTCCAGACGTTAAAGAAGTGGGTAAAGGAGCTGAAGGAACATGGGCCAGAGGATATTGTCGTGGCCATAGCAGGAAATAAGAACGATCTGGGTGACATCAGGTTGATGAAACCCTCTTGCTCTCTCTGAGAACGTATTATATTCTGTGAAGTTTCTTTACAAAGCCGCTCCTGCTTAGATTTTTACGTCTTATACATGTGTATATTGTGTGATAATTGTACTTGAAGTTGACATGAAATCAAAACTGACCCTATTGACAATCTTAAAACAGAAATTGCTCAAAAAGATTATGAAAGTATAATCTTTCATCAAAATGTAATAACTTGCGATCCAGTCAAATCCTAAAGGATAAACTGGACTGTTGGTCTTTGTGTCTGTATAATTACACAACATTTGCAGGCAGTGTGTTTTCGATGAACCCCTTTGGTGTTTGTTTCGGTCCTGCCCTTGCTTGGATATCTGTGAGCGAGCTCATCATTTACTCATATTCAATGTTTTTTTTTAATTTTTTTTTTAGGGAAGTTCCAACTAAAGAGGCGAAAGATTTTGCAGAGTCAATTGCTGCCATATTTATGGAGACCAGTGCCAGAATGCAGTTAACATAGAGGAGCTGTCCAGAAAATCAGTAAGTGTCACTAAAACTAGTCAAGTGTCCACGCTACACCTGACCCACCATAGCAAACCCGATACGCTACAGGGTTATGTTTTGTTTTTTTATTAAACATTTACTTACAAAATACAAAAGTAAGAAGCCAAGCCAGAGGTTTAGGGACTGATAAATATTACAACACATTTGAATTAAGAGAAAGAAAGAAAGAAAGAAAGAAAGAAAGAAAGACAAATAAATAAATACAAACAAAAAATTTAATAAAAAAATGAGGAAGTATCAATTAAAAACAATTCTCCCCACAAAACATATAATAATAATTATACAAAAACGGCAAAAAAAATGTGAAACGCTACAGCTATAGGGATTGCTAGAGTTATTTATTTTTTTTTTACTGTTTTTTTGGACACTGTATCTTCTCCCTCATTTACTCTCATTTTCCAGTATTTTGTGATGCGTTCTCAAGTTAGTGATTTACTAGACTAATAGAAAAGTCACTTGAAGGGGTGGTTGAATATGATTACACTTTTTCTAACTTTAGTTAGTGTGTAATGTTGCTGTTTGAGCATAAACAACATCTGCAAAGTTACAACGCTCAAAGCTCAAAGCAAAGGGAGATATTTGCTTTTAAAGAAATTGCTTTTTAAGGACTACAACAAACAGCTGGTAGAGACTACACCACATTCCTCCCGGGTTAGTGACATCACTAACCCTAAAATGTACATAAACCCCACCCCCGGGAACACGAGTTATAGATTATCAAGACAGAATATGCTAATCAATGACTAGAAGATATCTACACATAAACTACATAAATTCACCAACTAACCATTCAGAAATGTCCTGTTGCTTCTACATGTTGTCACTTCTTCAGTCTCTCCATCTTTCTGTAGGGGTGTGACGAGATCTCGTGTTACGAGATCTCGCGAGACTAAAACGCGACGAGATTTCTCGTCGAGGTGAAACTTTGTCTCGTGAGTTGTTGTGATGTCAGTGATGGAGTGAGGTGAAATTAGTATTGAAGATGCCCTGCCACTTTTAAATCATTTGTGTGCCGCGGGCCAATCACACACACAC
>FLSR01000741.1:125673-159665 GCA_900092035.1 Leuciscus waleckii
ACTTAAAGGAGAACTCGGCAACTCTAGCGAACTCTAGTCACTTCTTCGCTGATTTTTCCTTTTGTTGTCGCATGTTTTCCCCACGAGCTCCCCCTACAGCTGTGGGGGGGCGTATATTTCACAACACGGTCGTAAAAAACTCACTTGCGGCGGCCTCCTCCCCCTCTCTACCGCTGCTCATGTGCGTTTGTTTTGATCGGAGTAAGCCAACTGTATCGTGTGGAGCTATGTCTACCGAGGTGGGTAATCTGGTGATACATCATACATGCGTGTGTGTTTATGTCGAATTGCCGTAAAGCAATTTGTGTTTCGCGCTCGTTCTCGTTCTAGTTCTCGCTTCTCACGAGACTTCCAATTTCTAACTTGCCGGGACGGTAGTGTTGCAAGTTGCAAGGTTGGTTTTCCGCCTGGGAACGCTGGGGGGAGCGGGGAAAGTCACCAATATCACCAGAACAGGTTGTTTAACCATCCAAATGATTTCTAGACAGTTTTATTAAGTTAAAAAAGTTACCAAGTTCTCCTTTAAAGGTGACATAATGCCCCTTTTCACAAGATGTAAAATAAATCTATGATGTCCCCAGAATGTGTCTGTGAAATTTCAGCTCTAAATACCCCCCAGATAATTTATTATAGATTGTCAAAGTTGCCACTTTTTGGTGTGAACAAAAGCACACTGTTTTTTGTGTGTCCCGTTTAATGCAAATGAGCTGCTGCTCTCCGCTCCCGTTCAGAAAACGGCTGATCCTTTACACGAGCTTCGGATACTCGGCAATAACAAAACACGCGAATTTCAGTCAAATTTCTTAAATAACAGTAGCGGAGTGCAGCCTTACGGAGAGACTCAGGACGAGGTTGCAACTTTTAGACGCTCCTGGACGGTATGAATGATTAGTGGATACATTTATGTAGTTGTCGTGGAGTTACATTGATTAATCTCATCGACTTGCATGTACCTTTAAGTTTAACTTTTCCACAAGTTGACAGTTCCCTGAGGTCTTTATAAGGCAGCTGTGAATTATTTTTTTCAGAAGAGAACAGTTTTCATGCTTTACTCAAACTTTTTCCATTGCATTAGAACTGGTTACACTGTTGCCGTGTGTGGAAATGTGCAGATTAAGGGGCCAGTAATGAGTCTGATCTGATCTGCTTATTTTTTGACATGCTTGCAGAGAAAGGCTTACCAAAACAAAGTAACCGGGTTTCACTTTTCACGTTTTCTGGGTTTGTAGATGCCCGATTATAGCACTTAAACACGGAAAAAGTCAGATTTTCATGATATGTCCCATTTAAAGGGATAGTCACCCAAAAATGAAAGCCGTCATCATTTATTCGCCCTCATGTTGTTCCAAACCTGTATGAGTTTCTTTCTTCTGTTGAACACAAAGGGATAGTTCACCCAATTTCTTCTTCTGAGGTGGTGCTTTACTGGGTTGAAAGGGTTGTTAGGCACACTTACCCTTTCAAACATGGTCAAACGACCTTTAATTAATTGGTTTGAGTGATGTATTGCTTTTATAAAATGCTGAAATGCCAATTTACATAAAAACACACTCATGCTTAATAACTACACTAATGTTCGAAAAGGTTTAGGGGCATTATGGGTTTTTTTTTAAGAAAAAAATATTTTTATTCAGCGAGGATTCATTAAATTAATCAAAAGTGAGAGTAAAAAAAGACAATATAATGTTATAAAAGATTTCTATTTAAATAAACTGTTCAAAAACAACTGTTTTCAACATTAATGATAATCAAAAATGATTTTTGAGCAGCAAAGCAAAACATTTTAAATTATATTTTACAATATTACATTTTTTACTGTATTTTTTTTCTTCAAATAAATGCAGCTTTGGTGAGATTAAGAGACTTCTTTCAAAATCATAAAAAACTCTTACCGACCCCAAATTTTCAGGGCTTTGCACATTAATAAATGCATGCAAGTTAAAATAACTCCTTTAGTGGAGTATTTCATTCTAGCTGTCCGCGACGATGACACAATGCTAATTTTAACGTGTTGCATATATTTCTCAGTCATCTCCATCACCTCTGTGTCACATCTGACATCAGTTTGTGTTTTGAAAGATTGAGTTTCATTATGCTAGCGGCCGCTGTATTTAATCTAATGCAGTGACATGCGCACACTAACTAGACGTGGCATTATTGTTCATGTTCTCGTATCTGTGTGCAGGTCGACAGATCCCTCCGCTGGAGAACACGGACGCTGACAGTCACGAATCCTTCAAACTGACACGACAGCCTCCTCCCTCCACCAAACGCTGCTGTTAGACATCCGCAAGTCACTACAAACACCCTAGAGCAGGATTTCCTGTGGGATCTGACCCATGTGATGCATAGATTGGGATCAAATTAAACACAAATCAAGGTGTGTTAATGTTAATGAGGAGACAAACATGTACATTACAGTAGAAAACAGCAGCTGCTGAACAGTTATATACCAAGTCATAATGTTTTCTGAATATTGCAGTTATGCTGAGCAACTTTGGGAGGTGAGTTATCATGACTTGAAATAGTTTTCATATCAAGTTTTTTTAAATGCAATATTGTGTTTTTTTTTTGTGTGTGTGCAATATTGTATAATTTAAATGCTGTGTGTCTAGTAGTAGTTAGTGCTGTGTTTACACAATAATAAGTGCCTTAGAAATGCCTTTTTAATGTCGTTTCGATACATAGATGTAAAAACAAAGCTTTGATTGGTTATGTCTAATCTGCTTCTTACAGTGACATAGGATCGAGTGATGTAAGTGACATACAGATTCGCAAATATGTTGGTCACACTTTGTATTACAGTGTTTATGTTATTACTCTCCTAAAAATAAAGGTTCTTTATTGGCGTTGATGGTTCCATAAAGAACCTTTAACATCCATGGAACCTTTACATTCCACAAAAGTTTCATTATAGAGCTGGTAAGTCCCGCCCATCCGTAAAACCCCAAGTGGACCTCTAGGTTGAAATATCGTCAATGCAAGTGAATGTGAGAAAATAATTATTTTCTGGTCCCGTTTGAATTGTGCCATGAATGTGAACATATGTTGTCTGTGAATTTGTTATATAATTTTTCATGTTATGAGTTTGACAGTATATTGTATGATTCTATGGCTAGCAGTTGTGGAAAAGACATAACGAGAAAGACTACATGTCGCCTATGTGACATCACCCCATAACACATTTCCCCTCCACATGTCAAATCACGGTGCTAATGCTGCGATAATCTATGGAGACAGATCGAGAGATGCCTGTGTGTTTTGTACCCAAATGTCACCATTCAAACCAAATGGGCTGTTCTTTCTTCAGATTCCCGTCTGATGTAAAAACTAAGTTGTAGTCCACAAAGTGCTCTCACACAAAGTCTAACTGTATCAAACTTCTACCCGCTAAATTGTAGCATTCTTCATTCTTAAAAATTCACAGACAACATATGTTCACATTCATGGCAAAATTCAAACGGGACCAGAAAATAATTACTTTCACACATTCACTTTCATTGACGATTTTTCAACCTAGAGGTCCAGTGGGGTTAGCGGAAGGGGCGGGACTTACCAGCTCTATCGTGGAAAAAGGTTCTTCTGATTATTAAAATGCTCTTTGCACCAAGAAAAAAAAAAAGGTTATTTTCAGAACTGGTCACTGAACCGTTTCTTTGAGGATCCAAATATGGTTCTTCTATGGCATTACTGCGAAAATTCCCCTTTTGGAACTTTTATTTTAAGTTTTACTTCTGCATAATACTATAAACCACATATGTTTAATGCCATGCATAATACTAATAAACCACATATGTTTAATGCCATTTTTTTTTTTTTTCGTAGTGCTGTGTGTAATTGCACATAGTTATTGTTGTTGTTTTTAGTATTAATTAATTATATGGGCACGGTAAAATGAAGTGTTACCAATTTATTTATCCTGGGAAAGTGAGTTACTTAGTAATTATAATTTTGGTTATTTGTTAATCTATTAAATCTTTACAGTTTTCTGTTAAATCTGTTTGATCTATATCTATCTAGATAGATATAGATCACAAATAGATATATTTATCTATAAATCTATTAAAACACCCAGTATTAAGTGAAATATTTACCCCTTTATTAAACAAATAAAACAATGTGAGAGATCAGCCACCAGAGGGCACAGTTGACTTTACTGTGAACAACAGTTTTGTTAGTATTTTTGCAAACTTCTGCTTACCTGTTGCTGTCAGTGGAAAACAGGTTGACTCAACTGTTTGTTTTTATCCCACTAAAATGTGGGAATGTGGGTTTTTTGTCAAAAAAAAAAAAAAAGTTTTTCAATGGTTTTGACAAAATTGTTCATCTCTAAACAGGTACACTTATTAGCCGATCACTAAAATTGGACAACATTTCCTCCAAAAAGTTAAAACTGTGATTCGGCTGTACTATCATTACTTTACATAAAGCATCTCGACCATATTTGCACAGCAACATTGGCTGAACCAGTGGCGAGTTTGGGACAGGGCTATTTGTGTGACTGACAGGGACTCTTTGGCCATGGGGCCATTGGTTGGGTCATTATTTTTGCAATTCCATTTGGGTGAGACTATAGTGCTTCAGAAATGACACACTTCACCTTTAAGGCTAAAAGCATAAAAGCAGGGTAATTGTGCGTGCTCTTGCATTATCAGCCTACCTCGGTGTGGTTGCGAGTGGATTGATTACCTGTCCTTTAGTTTTTCAATTCTGTAATCGGGAATGATCTTTTCTGTCAATCACAGCTGGCAGAATCACACATGTATAACATTACAGCAGTGTGTAGTTTTCTTTTTGTTAATAATCATCACAGTCATCATTGATAAAGAATCACATGCAATATATAACATTTAATATGAGTATATCTATATAATTATATCTCTTTTCTAAAATTAACGTTTGAAGGATTCAAATTTAGTGTGAATTCGCATATATGCCTTAACTTTGCAAATTCGCTCTGAATCGTAACAGAACTGGATGAGATCTGGTTATAATGGTTCCAATTATACATTTTGTAAATAACTCTAAATTTGTACCTTTTGTTAGTTAACTTAATTTTTTCTTTTATGTGAATGTTGTGACAATGGTATCCAACACATTTTGTACCAGATGTCGTCAATAAACTACAAATGTTTGCTTAAAATGCTATTATTGCGTATTTTCTTCGTATTATATAATTATTTTGATTTATGAGTATTGCTACAGATGTGGACAGTGTTGAAGATGTTATTGTTTTGGAAGATAAAAAGCACAGTTTCTAGTGGATAGTACATATCCAAAGATTACAGTACAATATGATTTTATAAATCCCCAAGGGGCAATTTCTGTCCCATGTCTTTTAAGTGAACTACGGATCTAAACTTTTCTTCATGCCTACTGTATTTCAGCTGTAGTTTTTCCTGAGCAAAATATCTGATTCAGTTAAATGCTTTTTTTTTCTTTTTTTTTGTCTATCTGGTGTTTGAAACTGGTACCATTTGAACATTTTAATAGTGTTGACAACCATGTTGACTCTGGATGCTTGTTAAAAACAACACGAAACCTCATTCAGCTTTACCTATCAGTCAAAAGTTTGGACACACTTGACTGAATTTATGTTTTGCAGGAACTTTTGAAATAATTTTATGTGCCTATGTTTTGTGTCTTTAATTAAGTATATATGTATGTACTGTATATACACTGCCATTCAAAAGTTTGGGGTTGGGAAGATTTTTAAATGTTTTTGAAAGAAATCTTATATGATGCTCACAAAGAAAAAAAATTCTTATTCATTAATAAGAAAAATACAGTAAAAACATAAAATATTGAGAAATATTATTACAATTTATATAGCTGTTTTGGAATATATTTTGAAATGTAATTTATTCCTGTGATCAAAGCTGAATTTTCAGCATCTTTACTCCAGTCTTCAGTGTCACATGATCCATCAGAAATCATTCTAATATGATGATTCAAGAAACACTTCTTTTCAGGACATTTATTTACTCTTAATTTTGATCAATTTAATGCATCCTTGCTGAATAAAAGTATTAAAATCTTTAAAAAAAAATCTTGACCCTAAACTTTTGAACAGCAGTGTATATTTGAATGTGTGTGTGTATATTAATGTATTTACTATCATTGTTATTTTTTTTTATGATGAATTGGACAACGCAATAAAGGAAGAGCAGCAAACGAGTGTCCAGCATACATGGACGTATCATGAACCATTCTGTAGCTTTCGACAGGTACATCATTCGTGGCTTCTTTGAGGCGAGTGGAATCTAAATCACACTATTAGGTGTTCCTCAGGGTTCGGTGCTTGGTCTTCTTCTCTTCACAATTTACACACGCATCACTGGGTCCCAGGCACATACATTTTTGTATTACTGCTGCACTGACAACACTCAACTTTACTTCATATTTTAGCACCTTGCTATATGGTTGCTAGGGTGTTCTGAGTGGTTGCTATACGGTTGCTTACTGACCCAAGTTAAAAGTCTATATGATATTCTGGTCTCTATAGATATGGCTCGGCTCCCCTCTTCAAAGTTTATGGGATTTCTTTTTCCTTTTGTGTTATCCGTTAAGTGGAAATGGTAAGTCTAATCCTTAGAAAAGTTATTGCACACGTCAGCAAGCTGTACAATTTGAGATATGTTTTAGCACAAATTGTGTGGCATGAGACATAAGCAACAGCAAATATGTTAGGCTTAAGTAAGCCTTCTTTAATAATCTTGTTTGTCACATCATAGTAGAAGCCAAAATAAGAAAGCCAAACAAGTGTTTTCCTATACTTATTTTGAATGGAAGAGTGGACATGGCCATTTGTACGCTTCATATGCAAGGCTTCTGGTTTCATCTGCTTCAGTTATTTTAGCTGTAAAAAAAAATTTGATATTGCGAACTGGTATTATCAAATTATTTTAATGTATTGTCAAATTTATAAACGCACTGGTTTGTAGTGCAAATAGTTTAATCGTTTACTGCACTTTTGCTATTCTTCTACCTATCGGCTAATGAATAAAAATTCTCACACAATTACAGAAAATAGTATGGAGGCCAATTTCCACCACATAAGGTAAATCTTTATTATGACAAAACTCAAAATTATGACACATTAAGTACTGTCGTCATTTAATTAAAAAAAATCGACTTTTCATCTCGAATTAGTATGTGATTATTTACTTTTTTTATCTCATAAATATGACTTAGAAAGTTGAAATTGACACAATGTCACTCATAATTATGACTTTTTGTCTCAATTTCTATTAATTAATTATTTTTGAATGTCCCCCTGTAGTCAATATTTGTATCCCCTAAAACTCATCTTTGATCACCAAAATGACTATTATTAATTATAATTTTTTTCATGTGAAAAAAATTATTCATGCCTTAAAATAGCTTGAATGTAACTACATCCTTGCTTCATTTAGTATACGATGACACATGAATATGCAAATGAGCCCCGTCTCCACTCACTCGTACACAGTCGTTATACAAGTCGATGTATCAGAATAGTAATGCGACTAATATGTCACTCTCTACAATGAACACATACTGGTAATTGATATGATCCGCCTTTGGCTTGACTAAGTTAACTAGATGTACCGCATGGCGGTACAAAATATGACCGCCGCTCAGGCCTGCACTGGCTTTCCACAAAAATAAATGACGTGGAGCAATTTGACTGTATTGCGTGTTTATGTATATACCTAAAAAAAGTAGTAGTATGTGCATGTCTGTCTGTGTGTGTGTTGAGTGCAGTGTGTGATGAGTGTGATGAGTGCAGTGTGTGATGATTGCAGTGTGATGATTGCAGTGTGTGATGAGTGTGATGAGTGCAGTGTGTGATGAGTGTGATGAGTGCAGTGTGTGATGATTGCAGTGTGATGATTGCAGTGTGATGTTCCCATTTGCCATCTCAGAGTCAGACAGCTGCCTTCTAAAAATCAGCATCCTTACAAAAGCTTATAGGCATATAGTTCATCATAATATACATCATACAGTATACATTTCACCCGCTATATTGCTAAATGTACCCGATTTTTCTTATCAACAGAAAAATATACCGGGCTAACCTGGCTTCTGCTTCAGAGTGGTCATAGTTAATGATATGCAAAAGCCCACCCCCCTCGTGACGTGATTGGTTACAAGGTAGTTTGTGACGTTAGAAACACCAGCGAATTCAAACCGTTTTTAAGGCTGTCTTTGATTCACTGCAGTTTTAAGGATAAATACATGTTGATGATGAATTTGAACAGTTTGTCTTACAGATAATTAAAAACACCACAGAGACATAAAAACAACATTAAAAGCTTGATCTTCAGGTGGTCTGTATGTCACAATTTTGACCTAGTATGTCATCGTTTTGACATTTCATCTCATAAACGCGACTTAGCATGTCGTAATTTAGTTTTTTTTTGTCATAATTATGATTTACAAAAGCATGAATTTTTTTTTTTTTTTTTTTTTTTTTTTTTGGGGAAATATAATTTCTCAGTGGCAGATATGAACTTCCAAGCCTTGCTTTTACGATGCGAAATGAGGTGGATAGTTTATATGAAGTTCCGTTCCTTTTTAGATTGTGATTTTGTGGGCAGTGATATTTGAAGGGTTTTACTTCGTATGCTAGGTCAATGCTATGTCAAGCACAACTTGATCCGAAGTTCAAGTATTGTTTTGACTAGAAACCTTTGGAAAACACTTGAAAAAGGAAAGGAAATGGAACATTGTCTTGTTTCTGCCAGGAAAATAAAGGCTTTTTTGTTCTGTGGAAATTACTCTTTAAGCTCAACTAACTCTCTGGTTGACCCCGCAGACTCTCTCTCATCTCAGGTAAAACGCTTCATAATACCCGAGTGACCTTTGTGATGGCCAAAGGTGACGCAGGTGTCCTTTGCCGGTGGGCGTTTGTGACAGGTTGACGTTTGGGTATATTACACTCTTCTCCACGCTTCTCCTTGTGTTTAACAGATCCACGTGCGGACGCCCACTGCTAGCCTGGACTTTCTCACTGAGGAGACAAGTGGGCGATTCAAGAGATGAGAGCGGAACAAAATAACTTGTGGCCAAATGTCAGTAAATGGTGTAGCCCGCATCACCATGGGAACGAGCTGGGAAGAGACAACAACAGGGAAGCAGGTTTTCACTGTGCAGATGATTTCACGCCGGGTTCAGATGTTATTGTCATCTTCGCTTTGTGCGCAATGACTCCTTTTCTACCTCAAAGTACCTCTATTTTTGCCTGAGCTCTGCTTTTAGTAAAAAGGTCACCGAATGAGTCTGATTGTGAGTCTTTGCACATGGTGTGAATGGATTGTAAAATAGAGTTGTGTGCTCATGGCTGTAACCATTTAGTTTCTGTCATTGTAGGCCGCTGTAGATGTATGTGGAGGCAGTGGCTTCATCCCTCCTCCTCCTCCTCCTCCTCCTCCTCTTCCCAGAGTTCAGCTGAGTTCAGTAAGTGTGAGAATAACCCGGCAGAGATCATTAGACCTGTTGTTTACACTGCTTGTTAAAATATCATTCCGTGACATTTTCTCAAACATGTTTGGTGGCACCTGCACTTGTTAAAATAAAGGTTTCCAAATGGCAGAGCAAGTTCCTGTGATGCCTATGCATTACAAGAGCTATAACCTTTATTTTAATCAGTGGTTGCCAACGATTTCGTCTTGAACAACTCAATATTCGAAGACTACTCAAATAAGCTTATATTTCATCTGGTGTGTTCCACTATAATTATGATAAAGCTGACTGTTTTCAAACTTTTTATCAACAGAAACTGGGAGTGTCAATCTACATGGAAATAGTTTGTCATCTTTAGCTTATTGTTTGTTATATTTATTTGCCTGGTCAATGTCTTTGTAGGTTTTGGTTCTTTTGCTGTTATAGGCTGTAAGGCTGAATTTTCATGGCAAAGTGATATGGAACTGTAACCTGACTGGAACTACTATTAAAGTGCAGTAAGTGATTTCTGAGAAACACTGTTGATATTTGAAATCAACCCAAACAAACACGCTCCGCAAAACACAAACACACAATGCAAGAGCGGATGTCTCTTTATCATAGCTGAGGAGAAGAAAGCAAAATAATCTTTCATGAAAAATAAAGCAATGATGATGAACGAATGGAAGAACAAAATATGAGCATTCAGTACACAAGAGTATTTACAAACAAGAGTTGGTTGTTAGTCGTCACGCAGCAACCCAGGACAAACAATGACGCTCAAAACTGTCCTGTAAGATAACATTACAACAACATTATATCTTGGTTCTCTGAAACATAGTAATAATGTTACTCATGTATGGAACAGAAACCACGCAACTTAGCGTCCGTTCTTGGTTAGGATTCTCCAGCGCTGAAAGCTTTTCCAATATTAACGCAGGTCCTGTAGCTCTTGCCTGATCATAACCCTCCTTTTGTCCAGTGATATTCCTCTGAGCTTTTCTCTTTGGTAATATGTCTCAGCCATCTCTCTTTTCTACAGTCTTTATTTCAAATCTCTCTCTTGCTCACTCTCTCTCCTCCCCCATCATGAGCGGACACACCCCCTACTGCTGATTGGCTCAGTCTCTCTCCTCCCCCATCATGTGTCCACGCCACTACTGCTGATTGGTTCACTCTCTCCTTCCCCATAATGAGTGGGCACGCCCCCTACTGCTGATTGCCTCACTATCTCTCATCCGCCATTATGAATGGACACGCCCCCTACTGCTGATTGGCTCACTCTCTCTCATCCCCCATCATGAATGGACACGGCCCCTACTGCTGATTGGCTCACTCTCTTTCCTCCCCCATCATGAGTGGGCACGCCCCCTACTGCTGATTGGCTACAAATATGTTGTGCTGCTCTGTGCAATCCATTTTCAACAGCATTTCTCAGAAATCGCTTACTGCACCTTTAACTGTGCATTTCCTTGAAAATAATTGCACACCTTAGAACGTACATCTACCACTCAGAATCAAGCACTCAACATATAAATATTACTTGTTATTAGTTTGTGTTAGCTAATGCATTAACAGATGTGAACAGATGAGACCTTTTTGTAAAGTGTTACTATTGATTTGTATTCCTGTAGTGTGGACACTGCTGTTGAACAGAAGAAGTATAAAAACAATGATGTGTCCATATTTGGATGTTTCTGATCGTTGTCTTGAATTGGTCTGAAGCTGTCACCCCTCTCTGTGATGATAGACTTTAAATCTGTAAGCACTATCATCACTGCTTAATGTGACGCAGTTGGAAATCAGCTTTTGTTATGCGACAGTTAAAATGAAATTATCTCAGATGTGCATAATACTTTCTGTATATAAAAGTACAGTCTATAATTAATACCTGGACCCCTTATTTTTCCTCATTGTTAGAAAACACTGTGTGTAAACCACCGATCTGCTTTTGCAAGATCATCTGGGCATTTGTATGCACATGATGAAGACTTTTTAGATGGACTAGAAATGAAAGCATACTGCGTGACAGTAGCTCAGCCCATGATGCATCCTGGGAAATTAGAGTGAATGTGATCACCACGGTACTTTCATAGCCATAATGCTCCTCACCTCTCCAGGCAATTAGTTAATTGCATTTTAATGTTAAGCTCAGACAGCAGATGAGAGAGAGAGAGAGAGAGAGAGAGAGAGAGAGAGAGAGAGAGAGAGAAAAGGGAGGCTAATAAAACAGTGTACCTGGGGATGCGGCATTAAAAACAATTTGTGTTTTGAGCTAATTCTTAAATCAATACATTTAGGCTACCTGATAAGCAAAATGACAAGATATTGGTCTTTGCTTTATGAAAAATGTATTAGTAATGAATTGTTTATTATTTAAAAAAAGAGCAAATACACTGTATTGCCAAAAGTATTGGGACATCATTGAATTCAGGTGTTCCAATCACTTCCAGGGCCACAGTCCTATAAAATCAAGCACCTAGGCATGCAGACTGCTTCTACAAACATCTGTGAAAGAATGGGTCGCTCTCAGGAGCTCAGTGAATTCAAGCGTGGTCCCATGATAGGTTTCCACCTGTGCAACAAGTCCATTCGTGAAATTTCCTCAATACTAAATATTCCACGGTCAACTGTTAGTGGTATTATAACGAAGTGGAAGCAATTGAGAACAACAGCAACTCAGCCACGAAGTGGAAGGCCACGTAAAATGACAGAGTGGAGTCAGTGCATGCCGAGGCGCGCAGAAGTCGCCAACTTTCTGCAGAGTCAATAGCTACAGACCTCCAAACTTCGTGTGGTCTTCAGAAAAGGTCAAGAACAGTGCGTAGAGAGCTCCATAGAATGAGTTTCCATGGCCGAGCAGCTGCATCCAAGCTGTAAAGCGTGGGATGCATCCCACGCTTTACACCACTTCATCCCATGTTTACATGTGACTTTTGGTGCCGGTCTGGTCGGATGATCGGTGATGGATCTACAAGAATGTTTTGCAGACACTGACTGGGACGTTTTTAAGAACATCTCTACAGATATAAATGAACTAACAGAAACTGTTTCTAGTTATATTTCCTTTTGTGAGAACATAATTGTTCCCAAGCGATCCCGTTTGATTTATGCAAATAATAAACAATGGGTCACAAAATCCGTTAAGCAACTAATTAACCAAAGGAATATTGCTTTTAAGCAAGGAGAAATGCTAAAATACAGGGAGCTCTCTAAGCAAGTTAAGAGAGAACTTAAACTTGCAAAGTTTGCTTATAAAGATAAAGTTGTAAACTTATTGAGTGCAGGGAATGCACGCCCTGCTTGGGAAGGTGTAAAAAATATGATGGGTATGCCAACAAAGAAGAGCGTAGTTTCACTTAATGGGACAAATGACCTTCAACTTTCAAATGAATTTAATGTTTTTTTTAATCGTTATGATGAGCATAAATTTTGTAATGAGGTGTCTGTTTTTAATGACTCTGCTTGTACTTCCCCTAATGTCCATATTGACAAATGTGCTGTTATCAAAGTTTTTAGATCAGTTAAAGAGCGGAAAAGCCCTGGTCCTGATCTTATTGGAGGACGACTTCTTAAAAATTGTGCTGTGCAGCTGGCTGAAATCTTTACTTATATCTTTCGATTATCATTACAGTTGCATATGGTCCCCCGTCTCTGGAAGGACTCTATAATACTCAAACCAAAGCACGGATATGTTCCTAAATCCCTCAACACACCGTTTAGGGCACAGGTTATCTCCCTGTCGGCCCTGCCGGTATCTGAGGAGGAAGAGGTGGCGCTTCACAGCGACGCGCAGCCGCAGTGTGTGAGAGTTGTTTGGAACACGTGTGAGAGTTGTTTGGAACACGAGTTTTTATACGAGTTTTTATGTGTTTAAGTAAGTCTTAATTCGTTTTTATCAATTGAGACTACGGTTTGTCTCGTCTACGTTGTTTTCCTCACACTTTTTGGACTAACTGCACCTTATCGGATCAATATGTGGATTTACCGTGGAGCTGGACTTTTTCTCCTGTGGAGCGTGCTCTGTCATCTTTTGGCCCGTCTCCCAGTACACGGTGAAACGTTGCAGTATTCACGGGAATTTCTTCTCCTGCTCTGTAATGCAAGAGGTGGTTCCGTGGATCCAAATGTGGTCTTCCCTGAGGAGATCGTTCAACCGCCGGTTCCCATTCCCGTGGCTCAGATATTGCCACGGGCGAGGAGGAAGAGAGGGAGACGTGGAGGTGTACGGCAAAGGCTTAAAAGACTTGGACATCGCAGAATCCCTCTTCCCTCCATACTGTTAGCGAATGTACAGTCTCTCCACAATAAAGTGGATGAAGTTCGAGCACACGTGAGGTTTTTGGAGGAGTATAGAGACGCGTGCATCCTCGCCTTCACAGAAACATGGCTCAAAAATCACGTCTCCCAGGACACTATGGAAATCGAGGGCTTTGGAGCACCCTTTCGTCTAGACAGAGACCCTGCGGTGACCGGTAAGTCACTGGGCGGAGGTTTATGTTTATACATCAATAAACGTTGGTGCAACACAGTCATCATTCGTGAGTCCTTGTGCACACCTGATATCGAGCTTTTAGCAGTGTCGCTACGGCCATTCTATTTGCCGAGGGAATTTCCCCAATTATTTGTGACTGTGGTTTATATACACCCCAGGGCTAATGCGGACATTGCAATACAATCCCTGACCAAAGAGTGCAGAGTTTCCAAGCACGAGCACCAGATGCTCCGATTTTTTTAATGGGAGATTTTAACCATTGTAAACCCGGGAAAGCGCTTGGTCACTTTTTTCAATATGTCACTTGCCCGACTCGGCATTCTAAGTGTCTTGATCTTTGTTTTGGGACAGTCAAAGGAGCTTACAAATCGCTCCCGAGAGCTCCTATCGGTGCGTCCGACCACAGTGTTGTTTATCTTGTCCCGGAATACAAAACTGTTCTGAAGAGGAACAAGCTTAGAGAACTTTGTTGCCGGTCTGGTCGGATGAATCGGTGATGGATTTACAAGAATGTTTTGCAGACACTGACTGGGACGTTTTTAAGAACATCTCTACAGATATAAATGAACTAACAGAAACTGTTTCTAGTTATATTTCCTTTTGTGAGAACATAATTGTTCCCAAGCGATCCCGTTTGATTTATGCCAATAATAAACAATGGGTCACAAAATCCGTTAAGCAACTAATTAACCAAAGGAATATTGCTTTTAAACAAGGAGATATGCTAAAATACAGGGAGCTCTCTAAGCAAGTTAAGAGAGAACTTAAACTTGCAAAGTTTGCTTATAAAGATAAAGTTGTAAACTTATTGAGTGCAGGGAATGCACGCCCTGCTTGGGAAGGTGTAAAAAATATGATGGGTATGCCAACAAAGAAGAGCGTAGTTTCACTTAATGGGACAAATGACCTTCAACTTTCAAATGAATTTAATGTTTTTTTTAATCGTTATGATGAGCATAAATTTTGTAATGAGGTGTCTGTTTTTAATGACTCTGCTTGTACTTCCCCTAATGTCCATATTGACAAATGTGCTGTTATCAAAGTTTTTAGATCAGTTAAAGAGCGGAAAAGCCCTGGTCCTGATCTTATTGGAGGACGACTTCTTAAAAATTGTGCTGTGCAGCTGGCTGAAATCTTTACTTATATCTTTCGATTATCATTACAGTTGCATATGGTCCCCCGTCTCTGGAAGGACTCTATAATCGTTCCAGTCCCAAAAATAAAAGCCCCCAAGCTACTGAACGACTTTAGACCTATAGCACTCACTTCTTTGGTGATGAAATCATTTGAAAAACTTGTGAAGACTGCCATAATGAACTCTGTGCAGGACAAATTAGACCCTTTACAGTTTGCGTATAGGCCAGGTCGGGGTGTGGAGGATGCTACAGGAACACTTATAAACTTGGTTTTAAAACATCTCGAGGGGGCAGGTTCTCTGGTCCGTTTGCTTTTTGTTGATTTTTCTTCTGCGTTCAACTGCATTAAGCCTTATGTTTTAGCTGATAAACTAAAACAAAATTTTAATATCGATCCTGGCCTGATCAGTTGGCTGATGGACTTCTTAACAGAGCGGCCCCAGCGTGTTAGGGTGAACGGGGTCCATTCGGATGTTCTTTCATCATCAGTCGGATCTCCACAGGGCTGTGTCCTGTCACCACTTTTATTTATTTTATATACTAATGACTGTCAGAGTAGCTACCCAGGTCACCATGTTGTTAAATTTGCAGATGACTCTGTCATCGTTTCACTTTTAAGTCAGAAAAACTTTGGGCACGGCCCTGTTTTACCAGACTTTGTTGAATGGTGTGAATCTTCCTTTCTCAAAATAAATGTAAATAAAACTAAAGAAATGCTTATTAACTTTGGTAGGTCATCTGTGTCTCTTACTCCAGCTCTAATCAACAGTCAAGTTGTGGAGCAGGTAGAGACCTACAAATACCTGGGGATAGTCATTGATAATAAGCTGCGCTTTGAGTCACAAGTAGATGCAGTTTGCAAAAAGGCTCCATCAACGTATGTATTTTCTCGTAAACTTAGAAATTTTAACTTGGATACTGTTTTTATGAAAATGTTTTACTCTTGTTTTATTGAATCAATTCTTACTTTTTCATTTATTTGTTGGTATGGTTCCCTCTTGGAGAAGCAAAAGAACAGTCTGACTGCTGTAGTCAAAGTGTGTAGGAAAATAGCTGGAACTGCCTTAAACGACCTCAGTGAGGTGTACAAGGTTAGATGTGTGAAGAAGGCTAAGGCTATTATCGCTGATCCTTCCCACCCCTTGTGTCAAGAGTTTTAATGCTCAATTCTGGGCGCCGCTATAATGTTCCACGGTGTAAGACGAACAGATTTAAAAAGTCTATGATCCCAAGAGCAATTCGTTTTTTAAATGATTGAGTAAATATATTGTATTATTATGTGTTCTGTATGTTTTATGTAACTGCTGCTGTAAACCAAATTGCCCCATGGGGGACAATAAAGCTAAACTAACTAACTAACTAACTAATTATTGCAAAATGAAGGATAATTTTTTGCTTCAATATCTCGAGGAAAAGAGGTTTTCCTCTAGCGTAAGATAACTTACGCAAGTACTCGTTCCCTCTTCTAGAGAGAACCGAGGTTACGTTAGTAACCGAGTACGTTTTCCCCTAGCGTAAGATATCTTACGCAAGTACTCGTTCCCTCTTCTAGAGAGAACCGAGGTTACGTTAGTAACCGAGTACGTTTTCAAACCCTGGCTCGCGACCCTCGGGTGGGTCGCGAGACTTAAAAAATGGGTCGCCAGGATGATTTAAGGAAAATATAATTACATAAAATCATAAAATCATAGTCTATAGGCCTATATAAAAGAAACATGCGAAATATGGCTATTTAAACAACTGAGTTTGGTTCATTTCTGTGAGGCGCGGCGCCTCACAAACAAGTTGACGGAAAGCAAACCGAGACGGCACGCGATGTTGCCAGACGCGGACGCGTGCGCATCGACATAGGCTCGGTCCTGCTCCTCCGTGGTATCGCGGTTGCGGCACAGGCGATGAAACAATAGGTTACGTCGTAACCCCGGTTCTCTGAAACATCGAGTGGAGAGATCCACCTATGGGAAGGGCATCCGTACCTGACCTCTGCAGAAGCATCCAATTGCATGACACTTTTAGTAGTTTTTAAAAGGTTGAATTTGCTGGCCTCTTGGGTATCATTGAAACAGGAATATGTTCTAGCCATGCGTGTTTCAGTCACTCTCTGTGTGTGTGTGAGTGTGTGTGAGCCGACATGTGCTTCCTCCCCTTTTTTCTTTAAGAGGATGCTCCTGAGAAAAGCTTATCAGCGGTGTGATGTATTAGTCCTTAGTGCCTTAATAGATTCCATTTATCTCTATACAGTCCCTCTAATTTAAATGGGCTTGGGGAATGTATTAAAATGACTATAGACACTTTGATGTAGCACCAGGCCAGGTGTAGCTCCTGTAAAATGGATCACGTAAAGTGATTGTTAACCTATTGTTGTCAGACCGGCCCTTTTTCTCTAGCCGTTTATCTTGAATGGAATAGTTAGCGTGACAGGCTAACTCCTTTGGATTGAATACATTCGAAAATACGGGGATGAAAAGAAGTGCCTCTTCACATGTGTTTATCATGTAGAAGTGTTTTTTACATTCTTTTTACATTGAAGACTGCAGCATCAAGAATGCATTGCAGACCTTGTACTCCTCCTGTACTTAGTATAGTTGACAGAAAATATATGATGGTATTGTCAAGTAATTCTATTATATTTCATAGTTATTGAACGATTACCAAGACTTTGACAGTACATGATAATCTAAAGAGTTTATGTTAGTAGAAACTAAAAACACCATCAATTTGGATAATCCTGTAGCTTTTATTGAAACAATGCTATCATATGCTAATTGCTAATCTCTCTCTCTCTCTCTCTCTCTCTCTCTCTCTCTCTCTCTCTCTCACTCTCACTGGCCAGCTATAATATTCCAGCGGCTGTGAATAATAGACACAAAGGGTTTAATTGACAAGGCGTTTTAGACCCTGCCAGTCGCAGTCCGCTCGTAGTCATCCTTGCATCATGATTTTCCTGACGGAGAAAAGCAGTTTTCCTGCATGAAAAATGGCACACTGTCTGTTTTTGATTAGTCTCGTGTTGGTTATGTTCAGAATGGCATTGCAATAGCATGTTATTGCCTTTTGTATGCATAGTGTGCATGCATTAAGTAAATGTCATGCCTATGCGCTCAAAATAAAGTATACTTGCACTAGGCTATATCAAATCATACTGTGTGCTATATTATATAGTGTATTGATAAATGAGCAAATGTTAAGACATATATTTACACAAAAGTGCTTTAATTATTGGCATGATATCTAAAAACCCACTGAGGTCATGTGATGACAACATAGAACTCTGAAATATTGATCAATGCGTTTTGTTAACAAATAGCTACTGTTTAAAAAAATATTGAGAATTGTTTTTCTGTTTGTTTGTTGTTGTTTTTTTGCAGTAAAATGTGTGCTAGTATTCACTTCCTAACTGCCAATATGTACCCTTACACAGACTATTTTAAGCAGTAATAGCCAGTGCGTATATTCCATTCCAAACATAACAAATATTTACTTTTTGCATAGGCTGTTTTGTTTTTTGTTTTTGTTTTTTTACATATGGGTTTTATATAGACCCTATTTAAACAAGTTGTCTATTTCATTCATAACATCGCCAATATGTATTCCTAAACATTCTATTTCTAAGTAGTATTGGCTGTATACAGTGCATTAAGCAGTACGCAAGTATTGATACGGACTGCGAGTAGTTCCAGAATGATGCGCGTTACCAAGTGCGCACTCCCATTGGTTGATATGCGCGCGCACGGGGGTTGGTGCTCTATTATTAAAGCCGCGAGTGGACGCGCAGTGCCAACAGACAGTTCTGCCCTGGAGTACGGAGACCCGAACGAGGGTGAGACGAACAATAACATATGGATTGAAGCAAGGACAGTAGGACCACAAACCACTTCACGTAAGTTCAACTGAGATTCAACAGGTTTTTAATAGAGGAGCAGTTTTGGAAAAGTTTAAGTCCATACATACAGTAATTATATGCATTCATATGCATTTAAAACTAAACGTTTGAGTCCTAGAGATGCATTAGGCCTATTGCTCACTAGAAATGTGTTGTGGAATGTGGAGATCGCAGACACGTCAGATATACAGTTTTACAGGTGTTTTTGATGGTGTCAAATAAGGTTTTATTTAAATTTTCTATCTCTTAAAAATGTACCACACTCTTAAAAATAAAGGTTCTTTATTGCAATTGATGGTTTCATGAAGAACCTTTTTACATCCATGTAATCTTTCCATTGCACAACAATTAATTAGTGGAAAAGGGTATTTTAGATTATTCAAATGTTCTTTTAGAAAAGAAAAAAAGAGGTTCTTTTAAGAACTGTTCACAGAAGGGTTTCTTTGGGAAACCCAAAATGGTTCTTCAGTGGCATTTAAACCTTTGTTTTAAGAGTACATGATAACTTTAGTTAGTTTATTGTTACAAAAAAAAGTAATTAATACTTACAAAAAAAGTACCATAGTGTTACCATGGTATTCTGGAAGTGCCTTGATTCCTACACAATTTGAAGGATATGGTATTTTTTTAGAAAGTAATGTGACCGTGGTATGTTTTTGTAAGGGATAGCCTTATCAATCATTTTCACTTCACATCTGCATGTAAAGTCTTTCATGTGTGCCAATTTAGACAATGCAGATGTTTATGCACATGATTTACTTTAGAATAGATAAAGGACCCCCTTTGCTGCTCCGTCTCAGTGTTGTGCTTCTGCAGTCACATGAGCAAATACTGCGCAATACATATTTCATATCGCAATGTGCTGCGGTCTCCACACATTGAACTCAGACAGAGTCTGAGACAGAGAGTTGTGCAGAGGACTCTTTCAGAGGAGAAAGCTGTTGCATCAAGTGTGTGCAGGCATTGTCTAATAGATCAGGATTTTTCAACATTTACTGATCAACTCGGACCAAGACAAAGCAGCCTGGGACTAAATAAATAAATAAATATATATATGTATATTTTTCTGAGTAACACTGTTGCTTATTTGTGATATATACACCTTACAAAAATAGTACAAATATTTATTATGACTAATGGGTTATACCATGCAGTGAAAATATTTTTTAAGGGTCAGATCAGGAAGAAATAGCTCATTAAGATACACTAAGACCTTCACGGACCTCAAGGTGTCAGTAGTTGAAAATCCAGGTAATAGAAAGTGAGAATGTATAAAATACTGTGTGTTAGGACATTGTGATACTTGAAATACAACATCAATCAGTTGATTTTGTGTATGTGTATGTATATACTATACACGTGGCTGATGTGGCATCTCCACAAGGTGACAGTCTACAATTGATCATGGACAGGGAGGCAGGTGTCAGCTGTCTTTAACAATTGCTTTTTAGTTTTAACAATGTGTTAAGATACTGTCAGAATCTCCCAAGAATCCACTGGGTGACAGTGTACCCAAAGCAGTGAGAAGGTTGACTGAATTCAGTTTGTATTTGCATTCATGAATTGCAGGTGTCAGTGTGGGTTGATGATTCTTCATTTCACTACTGTGCACACAGGGTGCAATTGCACATCTCTCCCAGACCTCGCAGCGAGATGTGGCTGCTGGAAAAGATCCGCGGTTCAGTGGAGGGAAACGTTCTCCGGCAAGGAGACTCGGCGGACAAACAGGGCAAAGCCCCCTCCTACTGCAATGTCCTCACTCCTGACAAGATCCCTGACTTCTTTATTCCACCCAAATTCGTGTGCTGCCCACCAGAGGAGGAGACACCAGAGATGAAGCCAAAAAACGAGCTCCACTCTTCAGCGTCAGAGCAGACCATATGCTGCAAGAAGCCTCAGGGCAGCCCGCGCAGCCCACGCCTCATTAACAAGTTGGCTGGAGACACCAAGAACTTGCTCAAAGTGCAAACCGCCACATCATCCAGATTGAGAGTGCAGATGACTTGGTGGTTGGGGAAGTGGGAGACCTCAACACGAACGCCGACCCGCAGTCCCAAACGGCCATGTCCCTGCCCTACGTACCCAAAGCGCAAACCTCTTACGGTTTCGCCACGCTCATGGAAAGTCCTCACACGAGACGTAAAGAATCCCTCTTTCACAGCGACCCCACAAGTCCGCTTACCTCTCCCAACACCCAACGCAAGTCGCAGGGTAACCACCTAAACCCTAGCGACTGCAACGCCTCCCACTCCAACCCCTACCGGTACTTCAGCGGAGGGGAAAGTGACACTTGCTCTTCGGCCGAGTCCTCCCCATTCAACTCCCCTCTATTATCTCGCTCTGCATCTCTCCTCAAGGTGTTCACCCATGAAACCCAAGCCAAAGTATCCCGGGCCAAGCGCTCCTTCGCCCGGCACAGTTCTCTCTCCACTGATGAGTGCAGCTCTGTGGAGACCAGCCCGAATATTCAGAGGCGCCTCCGTTGCCCTCCTTCCCCTGCTTTCCGTGGACGGAAATACGGAGGTAACATGGATCGCTTCACGCAGCACACCGTCAACCTCCACAAGGGAGGAACTCTACGCCTCTGCACAGACTACGACATCGATGCCGCCCGGCTTCACGTGCGGTGCTGGCGGCCGAGGACCTCTATGATAAGCAGTTTGACGTGAAGAGCATCAACTGTTGCGTGGCTCTGTACCTGACCCCGGGAAAGCTCCAGAAACAGCGTAGCACCATCATCAAGAACAGCCGCAACCCCGTCTTCAACGAGGACTTCTACTTTGACTCCCTTCCTGTTGCGCAGGTGAAAAAACTTGCCATCAAGATGAAGGTTGTCAACAAGGGCACCAGTCTGAAGAGAGACCACCTACTGGGCGAGAGGGAGGTGCCCTTGAAGGAGCTGCTTTCCGGGATCTAGAAGTCTAGTTTCGTCCACCACCTGGCCATGGGACAAACGCCTCAATGCAGTCTTCAACTTGCAGAACAGACAATGAAATATTCCAGCTTTGATTCCAAGTGCTGAAAGTGATTGGAGTTGCAGAACTCTCCAACTAACTGTGTGCACCTTCCTAATTTGTTTACCAGCAGTGAGAGTGTGTGGATGTACTGTATGTGCGAGATCTTCTGTAAATATCCTCTGTGTGATTGTACAGGCATGCTCCGATTGTTCCCAGGGTTTGTGTTTGTGCTGAGACCAACCTCGTCTTGATTCCAGACCCTGCTGGGTCTCACTGTTGGAGACACCGAGAGATAAAAACAGCTCCCCATACACATCGCTATCGCGACGGCAACAGCTCATTTAGTTGACTGCTGCTTGAAGTCACTTAATGCCAGAACACAAATGCATGCTTCATCAGCCCGTTTGAGCCTTAAAAATGATGAGAATGACAACTATATATTTTCCCCCTGCATTGCTGTAATACCAGTGTTTCGCCTTATCCCTCTTTAATTCCAATCTAGGGTTTAAAGACTGTGACATTTCTCTCAATCTCACTGTAAAACTACTGGACTTTTGCTGTTTTTTCTTTTTTTGAGAATTGAATCTGTGCAGTTAAAAACACCCTTCAGCCTTACTGAGTGACAAGCTGCTCACTTTGAGTGACAGAACTTTAGGGAGGGCGTGATTGGTCAGAACATATGACATCATCAGGATGTCATGACATCCTCACTTCTGTAAATAGAAGGCTGTTCTAAATCTGCACCTGAAATGACTCGCTGTTCCCTATAAAGTTGACTAAACCATGCACTGTTTGGAGAAAGACTTCAAAATTGGACACAAAAAATTGCCAAAAATCGGCATGGTATTACCATGCTAATTGGACCTGCTACTGTGGTAGTGCCATGACTTATTTTTTATTTATTTTTTGCAGTGACTTCGATCAGCATGGGCTTTTGGGCATGTACATGTTATTTATTTGAATACAGTGATCATTCAGAAACTAAAGTATTGTAATATTACGATCTGATACTTAATGCATACTTTATCATGGTAATACCATAGTTTTGGATATGTGCCATGGTAAAACAATGCTTTTGGACAAGTGCCATGCTAATACCATGGCAATATTTGAAGTACCATATTTACATGGCAGTCCATACCATGTAGTCCCAAGTTTTTGGATATTAACCCTGATTATACAATGGTATTCTTTGAGGTGCCATGTAAATACCATGGTATTCATTCAGTGCCATGATACTGTGAATATCAAAGTATTGCTTTACCATGGTACTATATTTGTAAGGCATATACTAGTAACTATAAGCTACACTGGGTAAAGGCTATGCTAACATAGACTACGCTTGCAAAGAAGTTTCTTCGGAAACTTAACGTGTGCGTTAAGGACATTTACTGTGCCCACTAGTGCCATTTTAGCTTCAATCTCAGGTTAGGGAACATAATGCTTTTTAGTAAGTGTGCACTTTAATGGAGTATGTTGTTGATTTGCAACAGTTTATGGTGCGTTGTGGGTAACGTTTAGTAAAGTATACAATTGTTCAATAAGATTTGGGATATCCCCCAGAAAGTATGAAGTTTTTTCATACACTGTTTAAGTTCATAAAGTGTTCAGATGATTTTTCTTCTATTAAATATGTGCACAGAGCTTTGGCATGTTTATAGTAGATGTGTGTGTAGATGTCTACCAATGGGAGCAGTTGCATGGCAAAGTGTTAAGCCCTCACAATTTAATTTCTAATGTTATGGAGTCAGATTGTAAATGTAAGATGTAAGCTCACATCTTTTCTTAACATATTCCCCCGTGTTGGATCCACATCGCTAGCGTAATCTTGTGTACTGTACTTTTAATATTTATGACACCCAATTTACCTGTATTTTTCTCATGCATTGTCTTCATTGGGATTTCAAGAGAAAAAAGGTGTTAAATAGTAATGAAAAGTCTGTCTTGAAAGGTTTATATCTTATAGTTAAAAAACCAAAACAAATCCTCCATGGAGAAAATGTATGGGATTTTCACCCCCAGAACCTTCTGTTGCACTCAAATACTGTTGATTAAAGCAGAGTAACATAATTTGGACTTTAAAATTACTCTTGTATAAGACACTGTAATGCGTCAGACATGGCAAGCTCTTTGTATGACCTAAAGAGTGTCCGGTAATATTCTTGAGAGCTCTTCAATCAGGTTACTGCGCTCCTCGATTCTTGAGTGGATTCACACAATTACACCGCTATTAGAAGTGAGACAGATTGTCTCACAGTTCTGGCTTCAGTTCAAGGAAACACATCTGTGTGTTTTTGATGAATCATTTGCATATCCTTAAGGGTGAAGTGTGTAATTTATATGCCATATGCCAAATGGAATTGCAACTAGGTTTTCACATTTCCCATTGAAATGTGAGTGATGTTTGCCTGTGCAAAAGTTGCTATTTAGTTGTTGTTCCTTGCTAAGGTGTTCTGAGTGGTTTCTAGGCCATTCGCAACTTCCATAATCTGGCATTTTTACTGTGTGAAACAAGATTTCAATGAGGAAAATGTCAGGAGGGACACACTTGGTTCTATCCATGAGAGTTGATTGACTGGTGAAAAATAAGAGGGGTTGGTGATGTCAACCAGAAAGTCGTTTCAGAGGCTTTTGATTAATGATTCAAAATACGGTTGTTGTTTTTTTTTCCTTTGGAATAATATAGACGAATGAATCATGCCCAATATGTTCCTGAAGCCGAATATTATGTTCGGAAAGGAAACGTCACACACACAGCCCCTAAAAGGACATGGTGATGAGAGAAAAAAATGATTTCATGCTTTCGCGTTCTCTCGCAATTATATATTGTATAATTATATTGGCATCAGGGAGTCGCTATCGATATGCGGCGTATTGAAATCACTTTTGAATGCACGCTCGCGTTTTACTTTCACTTTCCAATTCGCCATCACGCATACTCTGTTTATAGGGATAGGAGGTACTGACCACACATTTTACAAGATAAGATATTTGTAAAGCCTTCCGTCAGTCATCTCTCCTTACTATATTCACGTGATAAATCTGATGTACTGTAATGTAACCGACCATAGAATGCGTTATTCATTTTCTGTGCCTTTGCGAATTCGGATTTAGGCATGGACACATCCCTAATGCGCAATGAAGGGGAGGTCACATTGGGAGAATTTTGCAGCCCAAAAAAGGTCCATTGTTTATTGTCAATAGTGTAGTGATGCATGAAGCAATCAAGCAGCTTTTTGTTGGTCAATGTGGCAAACCTGTGAGACTTAAAGAGATAGTTCACCAACATTTTTTAATTCTGTCATCATTTACTCCCCCTCAAATTGTTTCAAACCTGTATGAGTTTCTTTCCTCTATTGGACACAAAAGAAGATATTTTGAAGAATGTTGGTAACTAGACAGTACACAGTAGCCATTTATTTCCATAGTTGGAAAAATTACTATGGAAGTCAATGTCTACCATTCTTCAAAATATCTTCTTTTGTGAAAAACTCATACAGGTTTGGAACAACTTTAGGGTGAGTAAATGATGAGTACATTTTCATTTCTGGGATGAACATCCCTTTAAACCCATTGCGAAATCTGGGGAAATCTTTCGCCCACGTGCAAAATTCACAATCTCATGGATTTCATTTGAAATGACTGGATTTTGGCAGCAGAAATTCACCAAAAAACAGTAAATGTGTCCGCGTTGAGAAAAGAGTTTTCATTTCATCTTGACTTTACTTGCTATTTTATATATATTATTTTTATATTTTCGTGTTCACTTTAAGTTTCATGATATACATGCTGCATAAGTTTAAATAATCATAATAATCTTTCCTTTTAAATGTAATGACTTAATTGATGAATTTGCCCTTTTCTAAATCACATTCCTGTTTTTCCTTCATTCATTCATTCATTCATACTTGGGGCATTTTCTGCTCTGTTGAGTTATCTTTCATCCTTCATTAAAAGCACTTCCATGTCACTTTCGACAACCTGAAAAACTTTATTCTAAAGAAAAGAAAAAAAACCTGAACACCTTGAGCACACGGTCCTGTAATTACACTCCGGATATGAATCACTCCATATGTGCTTCATGCGTATTCTCCACTGTAGACTTCCAGAGTACAATGATTCATTTATTAAATCATTTCATTCCTATTTTCATCACTCTTTTAAAACGGCCAAATCGCCGGTGAATTAGATTTCCCGTCATAGCCATGTAGAAATCAAAAAGTCTTATTCCTTTTTGATTGGCAGAGATTTCAAATTAGAAGAAGAGAATGGATTCCAGAAGTGATTCAATACGAGGAGGGGATTTTAAATCACATTTATTTCCATAGCCATATTTCTGTACGTGAGATTAAAGTGTCTCGCACTTGTGTTCGGATAAGTCATGGAGAAAAAAAAAGTGCCTATCCACTGTACTTGATTCCCGTTCCTTCCCTATACGCCCGTCACCAGCCGCAGCGTTCCTATGCATGTGAATAAACACACGTGATCACCCGTGATGATGTGCCATTTCAAACCCGGAAATCAACGTTCCTGTAATAGTGTATCTCAAAAGATGTGGTGTTTCGGCTTGTTGTTATTCCGAAGATGGATGTGGTTATTATTAGATGCACTGTTGTCATGCCGTCAATTTTGTTTATCCAGTGGTTGATTCTCTCTTTGTTTCTATTCCTCTTTTCCAAGACTGATTTTCTATTCATAACTTTACTGGATTATGCTATTGCTTTGTCTGTTTTCTTACCTTGCTCAATAAAGGTTGTGTAGATGGTGTACAAAGATTGCTCTCTCTCTCTCCTTTAACCCCAGAATGTTCTGGAAATGTGAAGCATGGTCTTATTTTGTATTTGCAGTCTCATGCACAAAGAGTGTGTGCACTTTCATTTTTGTGAGTTTGCATATAGGCACTAAAACGTACAATAGCAACATATAGCAGCATCTAAAACTTTAGAGACATACAAAACAAAAAGGCTTTGAGCTTCATACAATATTGAAGTCATAGCGAATTCAAAGCTCAAGAAAAAGAGTGCAAATGACATTACTTTTATTGGACCCATCTGTATTGCATTAAAGGTATTTTAAAATTATTAGTAATTTTCTGCCAGTACATTTTCTGTATTTCTATGCATATTTTTTGCAAAAAGTACACAATGCAAAAAGGTCACCTGAAATGCGGTAACCGTTGTCAGTAACCATTCTTATTTCATTGTAGTCTAATAAAATAAGAACATGTTCAGAATATCAGTACGTTCTGTCTCAGCCTGAGAAATCATATTTGGAGACATTGTGTGTGTGTCCTGGCCTTGTGCCCTGTGAGTTGTTGTTTGTGTTTCTCCACAAAACCATTGTGTAGGTGTTCTGTCGAAACGTCTGAAGATTCAGTAAATGGCCAAATGACAAAAGTGTGTTCTTCATGTTAAGAACAGATGAGACAAACTTTTCATGTAAAAAAATAAAATAAAATTAAAAAAAAAGTTCTTTTTTAAAAAAAAGTTTAGAAAAAGGTTTTTTCTTTTTTTAAAAAGAAAAAGAAAAAGTTTGCAATGTAAAAAAGTGGTGCCAAAGTTACAGCTTGCAGTGATATGTAGGGCTGCAGATAATCCGTAATATTCATATTTGATAAAGTTCATTAGTTTTTTGTGCTTTCCACAAACTTATAAGTGACGTCAATTTGTAATAGTAAATTATTATTTACATGAAGCTGCAATGGAGCACTTTACATTAAACGTTTTAATGAGGATCATTAGTATAGTTTCACATGGCCAGGTTGCATCATTAAATGCTTGGATATTTGAAAGCATCTTAACAGCATGATACTGATGCCAAACAAACATGGTGTTTATACTAAATTTTTCTTTGGCAAGTTTTTGCATGAATATTTTTAAAGTAAATTTCACAAACATATTTTTAAAGTAAATTTCACATATGGAATTAAGTAAACTCTACTTATCTAAATTAAGTGAAAGTAACTAAGAAAATAAGTAATTTTAACATGGCTAGTAAAAGGTTGAGTAATATCTATTTAGTTGAAGTTTCCTCAAACGATATAACGTTGAATTAAGCCACACTTTTAAAGATATGCTTTACTTAGAAATATCTAAGTAATTAATACAAGAGATATTGTGTGAGACATCATATACTATTCAGTATTTGTGCTTGCATGTGAACGCAGAGACCTCAATAATTGGTGGTCAATAGGCTACACAATTACGGTAACATTTGATAGATCGTTTTGGTGTTTGAATGTGTCATTTTGAGTAGAAAATGAACTCCAAATATCACAATATGGCAAGTTTACTAATCCTAACAACAAAAGCAATGATAAAACAGTGTAAATACAGCTTGAAAATCAACCTCATTATTATCCAAGGCCCAGTGCATATGGGAACACCAGTATCAGAAAAGTTGGGTAATTTTACTTGAATTTTGTAACGTTGATATTTACGCTTTCATTTCTACATGCTTGAATTGAGTACTAATATAGAATTTAATTTTTTATTTTTTATTATTTTTGCCTGAACTTTTTCAGGTAAATTACATTGTTTTTTTCTGTAGTATTTACTTCACCACAAAATCATTTTTATCAGTGTTTTATGACCTTTTATACAAAATGTCATATAAGTCTCAGGTCTCCCCAGAATCTGTGTGAAGTTTCAGCTCAAAATACCCCACAGATTATTTATTACCATGTTGTAAAGAACCATTTTCAGCATATCAGTCTACACTTCTGATTCTGGTTTTCTGAGCGCACAACACACCCAAAGCACACGCAGAGAAAGCTTGATGTCAGATGGCGTGTCCAGTGAATATTAAACTCTATTTAAGTTCTTTTTCATGTGTTATTGCGCTTAAACGGTCAAATACACACAAGATTATGTCAAACAAAGTTCACAAACACAGTCTGTGTTATGTATGTGAACTTAAACAGCAGGGAAAGAAATCACATGTGTGTATTAGATCTGTGTATTAAAGTGAAAGCAGCGTAATATACAGTACCTACTGCTGCATATGCTGTTGATATGAATCAAACAAAAAAAGAAAAACAGAAAATCACTCACTGCTCTTGACTGAATAACTTTAGTAGCTTTAATAAGAATACATTTTTTACTTGAATGCTGCTGTTAAATGCTCTGGAAATCCAGAGTTCTCGCGAGAGCACAAGTTGAATTTGCTCAGCGAGTTTACTCTGGCGTCGAGTAATGATGCTCATTAAATATGCCCTTGTATCCGAGCTGCACCAATCACATCGGGTTATCTGATATAGGTGGGCCAGAGGCGAGCTAAACAGATGACGACAGCGCTGTGACATCGAAGTCATTAGTAAACATTGCAAGATGGCTATGGAGGAACACCAGTGTTTAAAACGGCTTTGGCCGCTACAATGAACGAGTTAGACTTGGCTTTTTATCTAATATACGCCACTTAAAATATATCAATGTCATTGCATCAGACACAAAAGACTCAATTCCTGCTATTGCATGTTTAACTTTTTGGAGTTTCTGTGCCTTTATAAGTATATAGAGTTCTGATTTACTACAGAATTGTTTTATGCTTTGCTAAAAGAAAAGTGTTTTCCTTTCCAGAGCGAGTCTCCGGCAAGCTGAACAAAGATTTAAGTTGTGTCATCTTCATGTGCGAGTGTCTCTGGTTAGCAAGGTCATGTTATTTTTGTGAAATTGCAATAAATGAACTTTCCCACTTTAATTCGACTGCATTCGCTTTAGGGTTTGTCACAAGTGATATTTTATTTTTGCCATTTTGCAAAGAGGAACTCCAAATTGTACAGCCTGAAACAATAGCGTTACAATTCTCTCTTTTCTGCTTTCTTATTCATTAATGACCACATATATAACAATGCTGTGCTAACATTAGCCACTGCATACATACATCGGGAGATGTTTTTTTTTAATTATTTGTGTGTAAGGATTCTGTGTTTCCACAGATGTTTAATGTTTGGACAGATGCATTTTGGCCATATTTCACTGGCAGTCATTTATAAGATGGTGCTTAGACTATATTGTTCTTTTAAGTCAATTACAGCCACTCCAACAAAAAACAAAAAAATTCAAAGAATGATGTGCTATTAGCAGCAATAGTACTAGGATACAGAAACCCTGACAGTTATGAAACTCAAGACAGTTATAAACCCATAATGAGTTTTTGGATTAGATTTGTGAGCTCTCTCTACTAGAGTAAGTGAGTTTGAAGTGTTTAAATGTGCTGCTAAAGAACTGCACAAAACAGTAAGAAGCCTTTGTAAGACAACAAAAGAAAACATTTAAAATAGTTAAAGGGTTTGTTTCCCAAAAAAGGAACATTCTGTCATAATTTATTCACCTTCATGTCATTTCAAACGACGTACTTTCTTCTGTTGGAGATGGAGATTCTGCGACAAAAGCCAATAGAACCCATGAGAGAATCTGTCTAAACTGAAAGCGACATGACAAATCCCCGATGATAAACTGATGTCCTATTCTGACGTACTCCAAGTGCTTTCGCTACTTCTGACAAGAAGTATAGCCTGGTTAAAACCAGACCATTCTCAGTAGTAACTGAGTTATGGTCTGGCAAAGCTTCATTAATAACTCATTTCCAAAGGGGCGTCACCAACGGACGTCGCTCAAATGCCTCTGGGTGCAATTGGACAGACCTAAAACCAATCAGAGCGATCGTCATCGTGTAAAGCCATATGCTGCGTCCCAATTCGCCTAAGTTACACTACGCCAGAAAAGTATGTACTCTTTTTGTGAAGAAAAGGTATTTACTTTTGAATGTGTAGCAAAAAAGTAGGCAAGCTTTGGGACATACTACTTCATCATCTTTATCGGACGGATCTGTCGCATGCATCCTGTCACGTAAACTGCCCTGTCAATCATCTTGTCACAGTTAAAATCCTCTATTAAATCTAATTTAATTTCCTACCGTTTCGGAGAGAAATGTAGCAGCACGTTCATCTGCCAGTGGGTCTTTCATGGAGACTGTCCTCATGTGTTTGCAATTTGAATATAATAATGCATTTAAAAGTTGAACGGACGTCGCTCAAATGCCTCTGGGCACAATTGGATAGGCTAGACCTAAAACCAATCAGAGCGATCGTCATCGTGTAAACCCCGCCTCAACGTTTCTGATTGGTGCCGCGATTTCCACGGCATGGAAATGGCCTTGAATGAGCTCTTTGCCAGACTACTTGCAGAGCAAATCAAGGCAACCCGTCAAAATAAAAGTCCAGTTTAACTTCAAGAAATTGTGACAGAAATATATTACTGTTGTACAGTAGAATTTATCTACGTCTCAATGTAATAATAAAACTAAAACTAATAATAATAATAATTATAGTTATAATTAAAGTTTTAATTATATGTTTCCATGTTAACTTAATATGCTCAAAAGATTAATTAAATCAATGTTTTATGCCTCCATTTGATTGCCAGAAAATTAGTTGTTTTTTATAAATGTAATTAATTGGACATGCTTTTTGATTATTTAACCTAAATATACCATTAAAATGGAATCTAAAAAACAGAATTTGATTATTATTTTTTTTTTTATAAACAGAATGTGATTTGATTATTATTTTTTTTTTTATAAACAGAATGTGAAAAAAAAAAAAAGTATTTCATAGGGCCCTAAACATGTAATTTTTTAAAAACTTTTAGTAAATTGTTCAATTATATACAGTATGTTTCATGATTTAAATTAATTAGACATGCTTTTTGATTAATAAAATGTAATATAACCATTAAAATGGAGTCCACATTTTTTTTCAAGAAAATTCAGAAAAATGAAAATGAAACAAAATTTTAAAAACGGAATTTAGGGTCAAAATAAAAAGCAATTTGAGAAAAAATAAAAACAGATTTCATAGAGCCCACTTCTGATTATAAGTAACTTTGCAACATGTCAACTTATTATTGTAGAAAATTAGCTGTCAAGAAATATTAATAATCAATAATAACTTGTTATAATTGATTATGAATATTTGGATCAGTAAATAGAATTAACTTAATGTAGTAAATTTAATATTACAATCAACTAACCTGTTTGTGCCGTGAAAACTCTGTGTTAATTATTAATTCTAAGAAATGTACATTCCCGGGGCATGGAAATGTCTGTCTTACTGTACAGTACTATTCAGAGCCTGTAGTCAAAATCTATGATTAGGGACTCCAGTATGAGCTTGAGACACGGACAACTTTACATGTGACATGAACAAGATTTTATTAACTAGACTAAACACTTAAACTACTCTAACATACACACACATACATGCATGCATACAGTTTACCAAGGGAAAGAGAGCTGAAGCAGAATACAGGAAAGCAAGAAGTTATAGCATTGTTTGAAATTCAGCAGATCAACAGCCTTGAGCAAACCATCAGTTTAGTTCTAACACGCCTTTCTTTAAAAGGGGTTAAAGGGGATACTTAACGTATCAAATAATGACACTAAGTTGCAGACATACTTGCATGTCTCGCCCATTTAAATTAAACTGTCCTGATACAATTTGTTGAGGCTCCAGTTGATCTTTGCTGATGTTGTCTTGATAGAGAGAACCAGTGGGAGTCAGAGGATCTTTGGTGAACGTAAAGACAAGGCCACAGCCTGGCACAAGCTTGGGGGTCCTTAGAAAATGTCTAGTTCAGCATCATCTTCACATCAGGATTTCTTAAAGGAACTAAGAGGGCTGATCTTGTGATCAGTGATTTTTAAAGCGGTAAGATGTCACACCCTCTGGAGGTGTGTGAGCCAATAAGAAGTTTTCCCTTTGGAGGGAGATTTTACGGCCCTTTGTGTTCTAGCAGGGCATTTGAACATGTAATTTCATTGGGTGTTTAAGAAAAAGAATCTTCAAGATTCTTATAATACTAATGCGTCACAAAGTTAGCTAAATTAATGTAAATGAACAAATGGGGGACGAAGAGTTTATAGAGATCAGACTAAACATGCTACACAAATGATTTTGGTTAACCATAGTATGCAAGTCTGGAACATTGATCCAAAAGAGTTTAAAAGAGAGAATGAATACATAGGCCAAACCACATAAAAGGAAAATCATGAGATGGGAAAATTAGATAGGCCTACATGTTTATACATTTCTCAAGTGGTTATATATAATATGTAGGATTAAAAGGGTTTATTTCTCCTTCTCTGCAAGAATTAAGAGTCTGCAAGAGTCACAACTCTCTGCAAATTCCTTTTGGGGTCGTAAAAAGTCTTATCAGTCTTATGGCTCGTTTCCACTGAGCGGTACGGTTTGGGTCGGTAAACCATGAATCGGCTTGTGTTTCCACTGCCAACAGTACCCTTACTTGATAGGTGTGGTGTAGCCTATGCCGGAAAGAAGCGATCGACGTCATTTTCGCGCGAAGAAGAAAGTGACATAAACAGCAATGGATGATATACAGTTGATCTTGTTCTTGCTTCTCGACATGTTTATCACAAGAAGCCAATCGCCGACATTAGGCGTTTCTCAATACCAAGTACGCAAAGTTCGGACTTGCCAAGTCCGACTCAGGAGAAAGACTCCCGAAGACGCGAGTCCGGTAATTCTGCAAATGGAACAGAATTCTGTTCTTCTTCAAAGCGTCACTCAGCTCGCTCTGCTACTCCGGTTATCTCTGTATGTATATTTTAGGCAACAATAAAACTAAATATGTTATAAAACACCACTCTGCCTCTTTTCGTTTTCATTTAAAGAAATCTTAAACATTATAGCCACACAAATGCCGTTCAGGCAACGCGTATTGATTATATTCAATGCATGGAACATTAGCCTATTTATAACAAAACGAAATATAAAACACAACCCTGCCTCTTTTCGTTTAAATATCATATAAAAATATTAAACATTTTAATATAGTCTCGGCAATATGTGCATTTGTACTAAACAACAGATGTTGCAGTAAACAACATTACAAATGACAAAATGACAAAACTCAACCCAGTCTCTCTTTGTTAAATTTCAGTTTTATCAGTATTAGCCATTATAAAAGTATAAGTAAAAGGTACAAGAAGCTATACAATATGAAATAAAGCAAACAATTCAGTCAAACATACAAAGTCAGCGCTCTAGTCTAACCTTACAACGGTAAAGTTAAATA
>FLSR01000741.1:160160-177980 GCA_900092035.1 Leuciscus waleckii
GGTAAAAAAAAAAAAAAACATTGATCTCACTTCATTTTGATTATTTTTTCAGAAAACAAGGCTTAATATCTGAAGTTAGTGTGGGATATTTGTAGCTATTTTTACATAAGGCTGTTTCAGAAATAATTGAAAATATGATCATGAATATTATATTTTGCAAATGCATTTTCTACGTGCTGTCCTCCATAAGTCTCTGTTACGAGGGTGTGTAGGAAACATAGTATCAACTTTATATAGACGCAAGAATACCAAGTAGAAAATGTTGCTATGGCAACAAAGGAACCATTGTTTCCTGATTTCAAAGGGTGAATGTTCTGAGAGTGGCGATATTTCATCAGATCACATGAGCCATGAAAGTTCAGAGTAACTCACAGAAGTTTAGGAAATGTTTCCTCTTAGGCTTGTTATGGAAATAAAACAGGCGCTGTGATCTTTCACCAGTTTTCCCCGACAACTGTAAACAATTCCATGGTTATTCTTTACTGGCAGTTGCATTCAGAATCAAAGTAAAGGAGTATTAAAGCAGATTAATTGGCTCTGAGAGAAGCAAAACTGCAGTTTGATGTCAAACCAGGTACATTTAATACAAGCAAACTAAAAATGAAGCTCACTTGGGAGCCTTCAAAGAGAAATCAAGTTTTTTTTATGGGTTTGATTGCATTCATAAAATAACTGAACTTAAACCATGATTGGATAAAATGTGAAGGCAGGTAAATTGCGCCATGTTTTGACAAATCATCTTCTCAACTGCTATGATTTCTCCTCGCTGCAAGTGAAGCGCATTTAATGTAATCTAGCTTATATTTTCTTTTACCGTGCACAGTTTTGATTATGGTTTATGAGGATGAATGTATGTTGCATGTCTAATTTGTTTATCTTTTTAATTTGTACTGAAATAATAGACTTTGAATTTTTGACATAGCCATGTGCAATTATATAAATAATTGCATTTTATTATTAGCATGCAGCATTGTTTTCCCCTGCTGTCTGTGACCATCAGACCATCAATCTCCAGTTGAGAACATTTGAATGCGCTTCAGTAAAAATAAACCATCAAAATATGTTTTTGAGGCAAAATATGTGCTAATAAAAACAGCCTTTTTCATTTAAGGGGCAATATGTAGAATTCAGAAGCTCTTGTTATTAGTGACACCGGTGGCCGTTAAGTGAACTGCAGCAGCTCTTACTGCTCGTGCTCACTAACGTATGCAGGGCCTACAAGAGACTGAATGTGATTCATGGCCTAGATAAACTAACAGTGAATTTATTTTTTGTTCTTCGCTTAGAATTAGGAAACATCTTTGCAGATATACTGTTAACGATCTGATCCAGATGCCGTCCACGCTGCTGAAAGCCACGTTGAGATGAGTATGTAAATGAGTATGCGATGTGGATATGTTTGCACCAGCTCTGCGATTCACCAGAATCATGTCGACAGACGAGGTAATTAAAATCAACTGTTATGATATGATTACATTAGCCTGGCTAACGTCAGACCTCTTTCTCATTGAGACGTGGTCTGGGAACCTCATGTTCATTTTTTCGTATTTGAGGCGTGGTTTACGAATGCCCAGAGCCGTTTATTGGGCGCTACGAATGTCTATCAAATGTGCCTGTACGTAGCTCATAGCCATCGTTTCAATTATACCAGATGACGTATGTAGAGCAACAGAAATTCGACGAGGAAGAAGACGATGGCTGAAGAAGACTAAACTACTTAAAACACTATCTAAGGCTGCATCGAAAGGTAACTTCGCGTCTGCTGCCATGTTGGGTCCATAGATATAAACAAACTGCTTCGGTGTGTCGCATAGACGTCGTCATCGTTTTGCTGCTCCCTCCCCGTTCTGTGATTGGTCCCCTCGCTGATGCGAAAATCTGGTCCATGGTATCCAGGCTGCCTAGCAGCGTGAATAAAAATGTGCTGCGCTCAAGGCAGCATGGAGAAACCCAGGCTATGATTACATAGTATATTTGAAACTATAGACTATATATAGATCTAGCTATGTGAGACTATTTAAATGAATCCCTTTTCTTTGCATGACACATTGACATTACTGCACAGAATGGCTCTTTCGGCATTATCCTGAACATTTTTGTTATTGATTTATATAGCATTTATTAATATTTTAAATTAGCTTTTATTTGTATTTTTATATTTTCAGTTTTCAGTTTAATTATTTAGTCATTTTATGTGCTTTTGTCATTTTAATTAGTTTTTTTTTTAAAGCTAAATATTTCCATTGAGTTTCAGTAATTATTTTTTAGTTTCAGTAATTTTACTTTAGCTTTATCTTATTTTATTTCAGATCAGGGTTTTTTTGTTAGTTTTTTTGTAATTAAGTTTGTTTTTCCACCTAATATTGAATTTAATCTATTTTTGTATAGGCCTAATTACCGAAAAGTTTAAGTTAACAATAACAACACTGGTTTGGAATTACATGAGGGTAATATAAATAATCAGATCCTTTTGAAAAAATGTGGTCAAACTAAAGACATTTTTCCTCAGTATAAGTTTCTGAATCTGAAAAGGTGACTATTTTGTTTCCAAATTTAAACCAACCTAACAATACAAGCAACAACAGGCAATCATTTAGTCTGAATTTGTGCACTAATGTAAAACGCAGGGTCCTTTACTCACCCTACTGTGGAGAGGAACTGGTGGAGACTGGGAGTTTGCGTTTGATTGGTCGGTGTCCTCCCCCCAGACGGCTTTGAGTGTGTAGATGAAAGCTCGCGTGGTGAGTTTTGATGATTGCGAGGCAATGGTGAATAAAGGAGCCAAAACGCTGCCGCACACCAATCACAACCTAATCAACATGAGCAGAATGCTATGTGCTCAAAAGGCACAGCACTGTGTATTCAACTGCTATTTATAAAAGATCAAATGCTGCCGGCCGCTCACTGATATTCCGGTCAAAGCACAGAGCTGAGTTGTTTATTAGACGGCAATTTAGATTCGACCCCAGAGTTTTTGTGTCCAACTTTTGCTGGCTACTTATGACCCACTTTATATGCTGAAGTGCACACACACATATAAACATACAGTAGCTGCACATATTTTGCCACACTGATTATTTGTATTCAAAAAATTAATCAGAATGCACATGGGAAGGGGGGGATTCTGGTCATGAGATTCCTCCCAGTCAACAAGCCTATCGTGTCGCTGCCATAGAAACATGAGAAGAAATACAAAGTTCTGTCATGAAACTCTAGATGGTGCAGGCTAATAGGTCTTTAAAGGTGCATTGTGTAGATATTTAGGAGGATCTGTTGACAGAAATGCAATATCATATACATAACTATGTTGTCAGTGGTGTGTAAAGACCTTACTTAATAAACCATTATGTTTTTATTACCTTAGAATAAGCCATTTCTATCTACATACACTGTAAAAAAAATTCTGTTAAATTTACGGTAAAAAACTGGCAGCTGTGGTTAGCAGAAATTTACAGTAAAAAACTGGCAGCTGTGGTTACCAGAAATTTACAGTAAAAAAAATGGTAGCAACATTTTAGGTTTTACAGACTTAACTTAAAATTTACATTAATAAACCGTATTTCATTATCAGATATAATGTTAATTTACCGACCTATTGAAGTATTAATATCTGTTTTGTTCCACTGTAATACACTGACAACCAACAATCACAGCAGACACGTGATCAATCACAGAGTAATGAGTCACATGATCAATCACTTCAGTAATGAGAGTCACATGCTCAATCAAAGCAGTTCTTCCACAAGAAAGTTAATACTAATATATATAGAAGCTGCACAGTGTCATTCACACAAACATTAAACACCATCATGGTAACACACATGCAATTTTAATTAACTAATGTACATAACTGATTAGAAAAAAACTAAGAAAACTATGACGAAACAGTTATTTCAACAAAAATGCATCAAATGTGAAGTGTCACGCAGGGAATTGTGGAAATGTCAATTTACAGTTTTTCACTGTAAATTATACAATGACTTGTTCGTTTTCACTTCCAAAAACTGTAAATTTAACGATATTTTACAGTAAAATTACATTAAATGTACCATTAGATATATCACAGTTATTTACCTTATATAGTAAGGAAACTTTCTGTTAACCAATTAACACTTTTTCACTGTAGCATTTTTACAGTCTTTTACTGTTAAAATCACAATAATTTTTTACAGTGGGTCCCCTTACATTAAAATAGCCATTTTGCGCCAACATGTGTCTACAGTGGCCCTAAACGGACAAACGCGTTTCGTCGCTGTGTTGTTCTTCATGCAAAGAAGCTAGCTAAAGTCAGTGAATAAAACACTGACACAATGATGAACAAGTAACAATAATATTCGCAATAACATATAGTTTTTACTGAATAATTAAGTGCTCAACCTTCAAATACTTGGGTAGCATTTGCCTTAGCAGTGCAGCCCACTTTCAGAAACCCTCCATCTCTTGGATGCAGAGCAGTTGAGCAGTCATTTCAGTGTGTGAGTTTCTAAATCTCGGCTATGTAAACAATATTTCATAATTCACAATATGTGTGGGACGACACTTTTTGCTGGCAGGCTCCTCGCTTAAAGGTGAAGCGTGTGATTTCTTTGCAACTAGCATCACTGTTGATCGAGCCAATGTTTCTGTGCCGGGCGTTTTAACAGATCAATGTTTTGATAGTGACGCAGTGTTTATTTCTTTCAGGAAATCAACTTAACATTCTTTCTGCATATTAAGCTGAAAAAGGAGAAGATTACACACATTACTTTTAACATGATTCATGGTGATCCAAGCGAAACATTCATCAGATATCAGTAAAGCTTGAATAGCAAGCAATTATTCTTTCTGAACTCCTGTATCTTGGAGACAAAGTTTGTTTTGATATAAAACAATAATCACAAAAATGCTTTTGTTTAACATTTTGTAGTTGCATCTATTGAAGGCAAGCAGCCATACTAACTAAATATACATTTCTGGTCATATTGTCGATGAGATATCTTTGTGTGATATAAGAAATATAATATATTCATCATTGAGAGTCTGTTGATTCATGCTATATCAGAAAAAAAAAATACTTTTTACTTTTTTAACGAGTGAAGGGCTACACTACAGTACATGTAGAATTCCGAAACTCTTGTTATTAGCGACACCGGTGGCCGTTAAGTGAACTGCAGCCAGCTAGTGCTCACGTAACGTATACAAGAGACTGAACGTGATTCAAGGACACAATAAACTCACGGTGAAGTTCTTTTTCGTTCTTTGCTTATGTAAAAAGAATTTGGAAATACTTTTGCTGCGATATACTGTTAACGAACATACAGACGCCAGATGAATCGGCCTATGTAAATATGTGCGGCGCCTGCGCACTTTCTTCCTTATAAGAAGAGCATCTGATCGGACCGTCGTAGATACATTTGCACCAGCTCTGCTATTCACCGGCCTCAATTTGACAGATGAGGTAATTAAAATGACACTGTTATGATAGTTTGATTATAAAGTATTTGAGACTATAGATCTGACCATGTGGGACTATAGTTTGATTTAATCTTTGCATGACACATTGACTCACAGTACAGAATGACTCTTTCATTATTGCCCTGAACATTGTAAGCAACTAAGCATTCGTGTCATAACATGTGTCATTGAACAGAAGAGATGCTCTCGGGAGTATGTGTAGCCTAACCGTCACATCCTTTTGATTTTCCCGGCAAAAACGACCCGAGACCTTCAAAATTCATAGACAGGCTTTCATAGACAATCGGGGATGGGCTTTTTTTAATTTATTTTTTTAGGTTTTGTCAACAGCTGTTCACACATTGACAATAAAAAAGCAATTCATACATGAAACTTCAGTTCTTACATTATATATTGGCCATTTAAATTTAATTCACTCTGTTCCTTAAGTCTTATATAATGCAGAAGACTTAAAATGTAGTGCACAAGTCTTGGACTGTTTGTAGTTTTATGTATACTTTTCTGAACCTTATATCTCTTGTTGTTTCAGTATGTAAAAGAACAGCATGGACATCCTTCAAAACATCTCAGAAGAAACAAGGTCTCGTTTTGTACTCACATAAGGCTGAGCAAATTACAGTTTGGGCGAAATAACCATCTAAAAAGAGCCTGTAAAATATTTTTAGTGAGCATACAGTGTTTTCTCTCAAAACTAGCACTCATCTGCATTTAAAGTGGGCATATTCCAATTCTGCTCGGTCAACATGGCAATGAAGAGGTGTTTGGCAGTTGAACACAGCACTTACAGTTCATGAGTGAATGATTATGTGATATTGTTCAGTGTGCTGGAAATGTGATACTGTATCTGTCCTCAAGCTTCACTTTAAAATGTATATCCCTTTCTTTCTTTCAAATTTGAATATGGTAAAAATAAATAAGACAACAATATATGACATATAAAATAGTAAAAAAAAAAAAAGAAAAAGTATTGTTATGCAAATAAAAATATAAAAAAAACATTTTGGGAAAAAATGAAGAACAGTTTTTGGTGATTGGAAAAAAGCAGTGTGAACACCAGTCAGTCAAATTTTCTTTTTGAGTGAAGATAGGATAGTGGGGAAAAGTCTAAATTTGAGTCCCAGCAATTTGGTAAATGGAATTAGATGCCAGGAGGAGCAGTTGTGAGCTTTCAACTTTTATTTTCTTCCTATTGACCTTTGAAAGTTGCCATTTTTCTGACATAAATAGCTCACAGTTAAATGGTGGCATCTCTGCATGGGTCTAATAATCCACATTCTGGCACTGAGAACATTTACAGCTGGTGTTAAACTGTGTTGACCGGGATTATGTTCTGTTTTGAAATTTTTTTTTCTTTCTGTTTTGCGTTCTGTTATGAACTGTAATTCTAGTATCCTTGATATACTATTATATTTTTCTAATTTTTCAAACTAGATTTTATTTCCATTTTTTCATTTTAGTTCAAGTTTTTGTAATTTTGTCATGTCATTATTATTTTAAATATTTCTGTATAGCTTTTATCAATTTAGTTTTAGTTTATTTACTTAAACTAAACAAAAATGAGAAATGTTGCCTTTACAACTAAATAAGAAATAAGAAAATAAGTTTTTTTGTATTTTATTTATTTCAGTTAATGTTTATTTTATAAGTAGTGAAAAACATGTTTTGGTCATAGATTTAGTTTATCATAATAGCCATGGTTATGAATTATGGCTTTATGAAATTATTGTTTATGGATGCCACTTTTTCCAGTACTCTATATAAAAATATAGAATCACTCAACAAATGGCATTCATATTCATTATGCAGCCTTTGCATGCATTGTAACTGAGACATGCAGGAAATTGAAAAAGTACTGTGCGATTGTGTGTCTTTCTTTTTCAGAAGGAAAAATGACATAGTAAATGATACAATGTTAACATTCATGGGATGGAATGGGATTCCGCCAGGTTGTCACGGCAACCCACAGACGCAAACACCTGTGAATTAGAAGTGCTCGGTTAATGAGAGCCAGAACAGGAGAGCGGAGAGGACAATGCGCTTTGTTTCTTCAAACCACCAATTAACACAAACCTTCTATCAAATCACATAGAATTAGTTCTCCGCTCAACAATTCTGACTCGTGCTGGGAAACTATGCTAAAGATTCCTATCAAAACTCGTCTTTTCTAAGGCAGAGTCTCTATTAAGTCTCTTTCCTTGATTATGGGTTTCTCTGCAGATGCAGATGTACTTCTTGATGGGATCGGAGTTCACAGCAGATTGACTAGGAAAGAGAGTAAACAGTATTATGGGTTATGCTATGAACAGACAATAGACAAGGATAAATGAAGAACCTTTATTGACGTCATAACATGCTTTTCAGAGAGAAGCTATTATGAAGGTGAAAATTTATGTTACTGGAGTAATGATCCTGAAAATTCAGATTTGCATAACAGGAATACATTTTTAAAAGACATTCAAATTGAAGACAGTTCTTTTAAATTGTAATATTTCACAATATAATTTTTTTTTACTATAACAACTGAATGCAGCCTTTCATGAATAAGAGACTTCTTTCAAAAACATGAAAAATTATTCTAAACTTTTAACGTCATGAATCTGGCATGAAGTTTAAAATGAACTTTTGGCATGCACTCATTTGGAAGTCAAGTAGCAGATGATGTGTATATTATGTAGGCATGGATGTGTCAATGTGGGGGCGGTCATTAATTTTAATTATTTTATAAAGTGACAAAAGTGCAGAACGAGTCATTTTTGCAGCCTACTATCAATGAATTATGTTTTTGGACTAGTGAAGAAGTCATGTAAATGTTTTCACACACAGTCCTGAAATTAACTGTTTATCCCAAAAGATCAAGGGAAATTGGATTCCTTATGTGACTCCTTTGAATCTTTGTCTCTTTGGATTAACCACGAAAACCACAGGTGCATTGCAAAAGAAATTGAAGCATCTGTGAGATGTGCACTATACTATAATGAGTGTGACCAGGAATATGCATTGCTGCAAATTATTTAGGTTCACCTCCATGAGTTTAAATGGATTGCTTTCATACTAATCTGTACCCGACTGAGCCTGGGTTCTCCCAAGGTTTTTTTTTTCTCCATTAGGTCACCTGATGGAGTTTTAGGACACCATTAGGTCACCTGATGGAGTTCTAGGACACCATTAGGTCACTTGATGGAGTTTTTCGGTTCCTCGCCACTGTTGCCTTTGGCTTGCTCAGTTGGGGATATTTTGGGGATATTTAATTTAAATTTATCAATCAATAAATTCCTCTTGAAACAAACTTTGTTGTATTATTTAAATTTAATACTGTGAAGCTGCTTTGATACAACCTGTATTGTGAAAAGCGCTATACAAATAAACTTGACTTGACTAGTACTAAACTACTACAGAACCCATGATTCTTCGGATCGATGTTAACTTTCAGCCCTGTCCCTGCGCAATTAGGACAAATTAAACCACCGATCAGTTCATTCAAACGCGCTACATGAACTATCAGCCACTGCTGTGTGGCGCTTTGATTACCTCCGCTGTCTGAACACTCCTGTTTTCCGAATGACAGTTTACGCATCGACGCACTATGTGATGGCATTTCATCATCTTCTGTCTTCGTTGGTAATCCCTTGTGACTTCTTGCTAATGACAACTGTTTTCGGGTTTTCTGAGAGAATTTTGTCACGGTGTGACAAGTAGCATATGGAACTTATTCCTGCTGAAGCAGTGTTCCCGTTGGGACACTTTGAGTGTAACACCGTCCCCAGGCCTGCGTGTGCGTCTGTTGCCATGACAACCCCAAATGACAGATTGACAACAGGTGTGGGGAATTTACTGTCCATTAGATTGAAAGATCTGAAAAAAACCAATACATTTACCCGCCCATAGACCCTCCCCTCGAAGAAATCAGGACAGAAGTGTTTGAAAGTGGACAAAAGAGACGGATTAAAACACCAGGTGTAAACGGGAATGTGTCTCCCTCGTCTACTTGTGATCCGATCGTAATACCAGATGTAAACAGGGCCAAACTGACCACAAAAAGATGTGAAAGTGGCCTACAACTCTGATCTAAATCACTCTGAGTTTGAAATCAGAGTTTGTCTCTCTGCAAGAGTCATACTTGGGTAGTGACAGAACGCATTACAAAAATGAAAATGTTCAGTGTGGCTTCAGCGCAGAAGTGTCTCCTAATGAGCGTGCTGTGCTGAATGCGACTGTTTCACTTAGACAGGTTGATAAGCCTCAAATAAACACATGTCCATCCGTCCTTACAGCACCTCAGCTCTGATATCTGCACATGTCGTCTGTACTTATAATTGGAAATTTAGAAAAGACAGGGGGAAAAAAATGTTTCTCCTGCAAAGCAATGAGACTAAATTGATGTTTGGATGTTTCTCTTACAAAATGTCCACATATGCATGGGAAGGCACAATGCATGGGAAGAATTCTGCATAATATGTCACAATTATCTTATTTTGCTTTGTAATTTGAAATTTGTGACCCTGGACCACAAAACCAGTCTTATGGGTCAATGTTTTTTAATTGAGATGTATACATCATCTGAAAGCTGAATACATAAGCTTTCCATTGATGTATGGTCTGTTAGGATAGGACAATATTTGGCAGAGAGACAACTATTTGAAAATCTGGAATCTGAGGGTGCAAAAAAAATCAAAACATTGGGAAAATTGCCTTTAAATGTGTCCATTATGTACGCGCTTTTGCTGCATCCACTCATAAAAATACATTTTTGATATATGTAAGGTAGGAAATTTACAAAATATCTTCATGGATCATGATCTTCACTTAATATCCTAATGATTTTTGGCATAAAACAAAAATCGATAATTTTGACCCATACAATGTATTGTTGGCTAATGGCAATGCCACAAATATACCCGTGCGACATGTGACTGGTTTTGTGCTTACCTAAACCTCTTTTAGATATTTTCCCCATCTAGCAGTGAAATTATATTTGACTACCCAGTGAATATTAGTTTCTGTTCCTTTCAACTCCGAGGGCGTTTTAACTCCTACGGTGGCCGTATTATTCCAAGATTAACATGGCTTCCAGTTCGACTTCGTCCAATTGTGCCTTTAAAACTATTCATCCCCTGTGATCCGTCGCAGCACAGATTTATGTTACAAGGTAAACAATACTTTTTCACCATTGACGTGAGGAAAAGTAACGCAAGTTATACTAGAGGTCGTTCTGGCGTTATGCACAACCATGCTATGGTTAGACAAGCAACTATAAAACTTTGAATTTACACAAATAGGCTGAATTACCTTCAGGCAACTTCGGCGTCAGTTTTAAAATCTTTGCTCCTCATGAGCTTTTTCCATCTGGGAAAAGTTACTCCAGTATTGACTTTGGTCTTGCTGATTTGCCTGTCGCGTTGACGTTTTAATTCTCTCTTTCGCTTCCTTGGCGACTCTGCTACATGTCCTCGAAAATAGGCGTGATCCTCCATCAGCAATCTTTCAAATCTGCCGGCAGTCGCGAGTAATCTCCCCCTCACATTCGTCTCTGTGTCACTGAGTGTAAAGCGCGAAAGGCGAAGCTTGAATTTACAGGTATGTCCCTCTTTGGCTAATGTAGTTTCAAGATGGAGGGGCAACATGGCGACCGGCATTCAAACCCTTTTGTCCAGAGGCGAGAGACTACAGCCAGTAGGAGGAGCTCGTTCCGCATGTGTTCAACCCGCCCATAGTGGGATCTCACGATAAAACGCCGTCTTTTCAGTTTCCAGTCGACTAGTAGCCTAGTTGTATCATTTCTCCCGATACTGCCCTCTGTAACCGGTAGGCGTGGGTTGGGAGTGTCCTCGTAGGGCAGCGACGCAAGTGCATTCTGGGAGTTGTAGTTTTTCATCCACATGAGCGAAAAATACATTTTCTGGCTTTTCTCATTCTAGAAGGCACCAACTTCTAAACTAATTTCACATTTCTACTACATAAATGACCCGATTTAAATACAAATTCATCTTTCCACCGGCGAAATATCCCTTTAACTTAAAATTGCTATCAGGATGTGAAGAGACTTTCAACGAGCATGACAAAAAATGTTTAAGGAACAAATCACCTACCCTGGTGACCCTTTAAATGCATTATGCAGAATTCCACAGATTTTTCCCTGTAACAATCACACTTCATAAACGCTCTCTCTCTTCTCAATCAATCTCTTTCCCCCCAACGCAATTAAGTTGCTCTCTGTATTTCCTGTGTTCACTGAAATTGCTCAAATAATCATTCCGGGAATGTTTTGTCCTCCTCATTAGGAGACGCGTGAATGTCGTTTACACACTCGTGCGTAAGACGAGTGGCCCATTTGCTGCGACTGTCACTAACCTTTCCAGCCCTTTTTAATGAGCCTGTGTGGCACATCAAAACACCTCCGTCTCCTTCTACATGTGGAGATCTTTTCCCAGAGATGCGAACTGGGGTTATGAATAATCAGACTGTTATTGCTCGGAGGGAGAGCAGAACGCTAGAGCCGCGTCTGGTAAATCGACCATCAAATATAGCTAATGCATTCCAGGAAAAAATAGAGATAAAAGATGACAGGAAGGAAAATTGTTGTCTTATTATACGTTTCACTCCCTTTCCTGCAAGAATGCTTGGAAATTTAAGGCTGGAGGAATAGTGCTATGTATTTTATTTAAATCAAACATAGCAACTGATACAATCTGAATGTGATTTATAAACAAGCAAACTCATTTAGTTTGTTCTTCAGCTTCCTGTTTAATATTTACTTTTTCTGTTCATATGACCACAGCTCTGAGGAAGCAAACTGCAGATTAATAAGGAATGATACCTGTGGTGTGAATAATACAGACGCAATCGAGACAATGCAACGTTATGTATGTGTGCACGTGACAATGCATTGACTACTTCACTTACATGATAAAATAACAAGGAGCACTATATTGGATTTGTGTTTTCGCTGTAAATGGCGATTTTAATTTATAATATTATTTTTTTAAATGCACTACTGTTATTCCTATTTTTATTTTAGACAAGGGTGGATGAGTAACTCTCAAGCCTAACAATCTCTAACACATCTTTACCTTGGTAAAAAAAAAAAAAAAACTTTTTTGTATTATTATTAATATTATTATGTTTTACATTTTTTGTTGTATTTGATTATTTTCATTACATTTTATTTATCAATGAGTGCTATTAGTAGATATTAGAGTAAACAGCTTAATCTACTAGAGATCCACCGATATAATTTTTTTTTACCGATAACCGATAATTCTTTGAAAGCCAATAACCGATATATTAGCTGATAAATCTAAATCCAAATTTTTACATAATTTTTGAGAGCCTGATTACAAAAACAAAAGTCGCTGTACCGTACATCCGCCTTGGCCCACCGATATAATTTTTTTTTACCGATAACCGATAATTCTTTGAAAGCCAATAACCGATATATTAGCTGATAAATCTAAATCCAAATTTTTACATAATTTTTGAGAGCCTGATTACAAAAACAAAAGTCTCACCATTAAAATCCATGTCCCCAGCACACAATTATTATGATGTTCTCATTATAATTATGGAGCCTATGACAGACTTGCGCTGCACTTGTTGCACTTTAGAGATTCCAATCATATTTCAAGCAATTCAAACTATCATGGCAAAGCAGTTCACATGCTGTCTGTGTCTCAGCGAAGGAAATAATCCATCATTTATGGGCTTTATATCAGCCAAATTTTCTTACCGGGCCGATAACGATAATAAAATGAAAAACGAACATATATCGGCCGATACCGATATGGTTGCCGATATATCATGCATCCCTATAATACAGTTATTTTTCTCTTTCAGATCAATACTGTCATAAATCTTGAATAGCGTAGGTTAAAGTAAATTAAACTGTTGATAATCTGTTTACCTGTTTTAGTGACAAACATTTGCAGGAAACTATTACCATGAGTACTGAGGTTGGGTACTGCCACAATAACGGCAAAATACATGTGAAGTATGTGCAGCAGGTTGTGCACTTTCAATGCACTGAGCAAGTATTTTGAATTATCATACTTGCAATTTATATATCTTCCCTAACTACAAATGATGAGGTTAACAGAAGCAGGTACTGAAGTAACATCATTAGATGAATACCTCTCTCCAGCTAATCTCTTCTGTGCCTGTGTTAAATCAGCTCTGCGTTTCTGATTGTGACTTATTTGTGTGTGTATTTATGTCTATTGGGAGTTAATGGGCGTTATGTTCCAGAAGGGAGGGGCTGAAAAAGTCAAAGGGATTTGTGATGTCAGCAGGAAAAGAAAGTCGGTTTAGTGGTGCAAGTTGTTGTATTTTTTTAAATAATATGCAACAAATAATCACTCACAGTAATATATATTTTAATTTTATGTCACATGGAAACTTGTTTTCGTTGCATATAAAGGAAATACACTGCTGTAAGTTTGGGGTTAGAATGATATTTTTAAAGAAAATAATACTTTTATTAAGCAAGGATGCGTTAAATGGATCAAAAGTAACAGTAAAGATGCTTATAATGTAACAAAAGATCCCAAACGACCCCAAACGTTTGAAAGGTTCTGTATAAAGTGAGAGAATCACGTTGACTTGCTGTTCTCAGTGCAGGAGATTTTACACAAGATTCAACGCAATAATGAAAATAAAGATGCAGAGGCGTATAAGCATTAAAACTAGACAATTTACCGCCCTATTTTTGTGCACATAATCAAAACCCCTGTGTTGAATGTGTCCCCACACTTGTCAAGTCATATACGCTCCGGGTTTTGGGTGGTGGAAGCATGCTGGGAGAAATATTAAAACAGGGAAGCTCTTTACACACACGTTTGATGGAAAGAAATGAGCATATTCCTCTTAGCATATAAATAAATCAATATTTCATAGTCAAAAGATCTGTTTGACTGGTGCTTTATTTTCTAAGTTGAACTTTGTGTTATGAATATAGGGATAAATCAAGATCCGTCAGAGAATATGAAGGGTTTGCCTTGGGATTGTTGCTGTTTGCATAAGAAGTGAATGAAGGTTGAATATCAAATTATGCGAGGCTCAAAGGTTTTCATAGATTCATATTTGAGAGTAATCCAGAGATAAACAATTCCAGACAATAAGATGTATAATATAGTGTATTTATTATCATATTAAGAAAATGATGGCTGCGAGCTGGAGCTCCTGTCACGCTGCGTCCCGTATCGCTGTGTTATCGCTTCTGGTTCTCAACAGGGAAAAGATGTTTCTTTGCCTTTGCAAGTTGATTTGCTGCTACTTTTAGCTGGCGAAGTTGGAGAAATGCTTGTTCAGGGTTTTATTGTATTCATCAAGGAGTGCTCTAGTGGATATTAGTTGTTTTCACTGTACATGTCCATTTTAATTTATAATATTATTTTTGAATTACCGATAGCAACTTATATTCCTATTTTTATTTTAGACGAGGGTGCATGGGCAACTCTAATGGGAAAAAAGCCTAAAAATCTCCTTAATTAACCATGGTAAAATTCATTATTTTATTTATTTTTTATTTATTTGATTTATCAAGGAGCGCTAGGGTGGATGGGTACCTCTTGTGGAAAAAAGCCTAATTATTAATTGTTATAAATATATTAATTATTAATTTTAATTAGAAATTATAATTTTTTAATGAATACATTTATTCTTAAAAAAAAAAATTCTTCCACCAAGTAGTTCATTTGCCTAACTGTGGTCAGTTAGGAATGTACATTATTAATTACAATTACACTTTTATCCAAATAGCTTAGGCCTGCAGTGCATTCTGGGTATATATTTGAATAATTCACATATTCCATGGGAATCGAAACCATGACTTTACTTCAACTTTAGCTTTAAATCTACAGGAATGCATTAATATTGAATGTGCATTATCTGCTTTTTTTATGGCATCCAATCAGAGTTGGAACTGTCTGTTTTAGAATGTTAATTAACTTTTAGGTTAATTTAGGTTCATGTTACATTGATAAATTGCTCTGGCACTCTTTGCATTCCTTGCCATTTTCAACATCTGAAATAGTCTATTGAGAAATTCCTCCTTTCTTAGTCGTCAAGTCAGCTTTATTTATATAGAGCTTTTTACAATAGATCGTTTCAAAGCAGCTTTACAGTGATAACAGGAAAAATAATGCAACACATTTTGTTTCGGCTGTACCGCAGATCTAGAAGAAAATAGTGTCATAGTCCAGCTTATGTAAGTTCAGTGATGGTTCATTTTTGTTGTAAAAAAGTTTAGTTCAAATTTAGTTCATCTATACAGCCACTCTGGAGAAAACAGTGCAGTTCTCATTTAATGGTATCAATGCAGGCAGATTAATAATAATGTTGAATATTAAGTGTCCCCAACTAAGCAATACATTTGTGAAAATGGTTGTACAATATTAGGATGCACTTCAAAAAAGAAAACAACTCAAATTGCATAGCATACAGTAGGCCTATATATACATTGGCTACATATCTTCAGCTATCTTTCAACTTCTCCAGTCAGATCTATGGAAGTAAAATAATGCCAAATGTTTTTGAAACAAAAAAGCAGTCCTGAAGTATTGAGGGAAACCCTAGTACTGAAGCACATCGCCACGATATAAAGTTAAGGAAACTAAACAACCAAGAGAAATATATGTTTACCTCAGATTTAACGTTTGATCTGTACATCAGCTTTGGGTAATAACATTATAATCTCGTTCACGATAGAGAAAGCTGCTTGCTCCATTCCTGTAAATTCAATTCAATTCACATTTATTTGTATAGCTTTTCAATGCAGGCAGATTAATAATAATGTTGAATATTAAGTGTCCCCAACTAAGCAATACATTTGTGAAAATGGTTGTACAATATTAGGATGCACTTCAAAAAAGAAAATAACTCAAATTGCATAGCATACAGTAGGCCTATCTATACATTGGCTACATATCTTCAGCTATCTTTCAACTTCTCCAGTCAGATCTATGGAAGTAAAATAATGCCAAATGTTTTTGAAACAAAAAAGCAGTCCTGAAGTATTGAGGGAAACCCTAGTACTGAAGCACATCGCCACGATATAAAGTTAAGGAAACTAAACAACCAAGAGAAATATATGTCTACCTCAAATGCAACATTTGATCTGTACATCGGCATCGGGGGAATAACATTATAATCTCGTTCACGGTAGAGAAAGACGCATGTAGGCTACACAGGGACCGTGAAACATAAAAACAGCCCTCATAATAATCACAAATACACTTTTCTGTAAATCAGTTTTTATGAATGAATGGCTTGCTCTAACTGTTGCTCTGGTCTTCGTCAACAACACACGCTTGCACCCCCTGCTGGTGAGGTCCACTAACAGCAGATGGATAGTATGCTCGGCAATCTACTGCTTTTCCTGCAGTTCCTGGATGTCAATGTTGAATTTACTGTCGAATTTGAACCACTGAATTTGTGCAAGCATGATTAATGCAATGCATATTTTTTTAAGTAGTGCAATTCAACAGGCTTTTTAGTTTCAAAAACATTTGGCATTATTTTACTTCCATACAGATCTCTTATTGTAATGCTCTTCTGTCCGATTTTAATCCGTATGCCACAACAGAAGCAGAATAAGTAATTTTGCATCAACCTCTTTTTTTATTTCCCTCACGTTGTGAACGAGTCAAACTGCCAGAGTAGATTGAGTCGTGGCGCTGTGAGATGCTGTCACTCTCCTCCTTCACCACGCTCTCCTTGCTCTCACACTGACATTTCCTTTGAAGCGCGTGATGGCGGAGTATTGAGAACATTGTGACGGTGTTTGTCAGATTCATAATTTCTCTTTCATGTCTCCCCACTGGCAGCCACTCAGGACAAGCTTTAATAACAATACGAGGAGGACGTGACGAACTGATTGATTTGTCACAAAAGCACAGAGACATAATATTTATTTATTCCTATATCAAGACAGTCGTTTAAAATCCCAGCGTACTGGACTGAATCAAGGCCTTTTGGTTTAGCTTTAACAAGTTAAATTGAAGTCGATGGGCTGAAATAGAGAAGTTTGTAGGCGTGTGGTTGTAAAGTGCCCTTAAATGTGTCCTGGAAGGTTATAGCGTACTGCTGTGATTGAAGCAGCCTTGTACGGTCTTGTCTTGTCAAAGCTTTGGCTTTGTTTTCTTTCATCTGTGCACCATCACAAGCTCCTTTTTTTCTCCTGCTGTCACGAGCCTCTTTTTCATCACAACCCCTTTGTTTCTTCCTCTTCGTTCTTTTGCCTTTGTCACATTAAAGTTAGGGATGTCGGTATCCAAAAACACATTTCCTCAACCTGCCACCTTTGACAAACGTGCACTGCTGAAAGATGAGTGTGTGTGTGTGTGTGTGTGTGTGTGTGTGTGTGTGTGTGTGTGT
>FLSR01000741.1:180121-200470 GCA_900092035.1 Leuciscus waleckii
TAGATAGATAGATAGATAGATAGATAGATAGATAGATAGATAGATAGATAGATAGATAGATAGATAGATTAGATAGATAGATGATAGACAGATAGGTATATAGATGCTAGATAGACAGACAGGCAGATAGATAGACATTCTACAGGTGAACAATAAGCGTTATTATAGAGAGAAAAAAAATGCATTTGTTGATTTTAGTTAAGCTGACATGTACCTTGAAACAATGTTCTTGTTGCTATGACGATAGAATGGGAGCCATATTATTTTCCATTTCAGCTAACTATCTAATTAGCTGTTGAGTGCTGTTGGTACAAGTTAGCTGCATGAAAACAATAATTGGCTTCACTATTAAAATACTTTATTTATTCTACTTCTGGATGACTGATGACTTTGAACACAACAACATTCACAGTTTAGACAGGTTAGGTCAGTTTGGAGAAGCTTAAAATCAACATTACATATTTATTTACCTTAACATTTATTCATTTAGCTGAAGCTTTTATCCATTGGACTTACAAACAAGTCAGTATTCACAACTCATTTAATTTCTGTAACCTATTCGGTACTTCTAACTAATTTCTAACATGACGATTCAGGTAGGATTGCTTTTGATTTCATGTTGGCTTTAAATTGCAAGATGGTCTTAAAAAAAAAAAGAAAAGAAAGAAGAGCAGCGCTGCATGGTCTGTTAGTACAGGCTGGTGAAGCTGGTTATTGCTCAAGCCAAGTAGACCAGGGGCCGGTTTCACAAAGATAGACTTTGACTATGGCTTAGATATAGTAGATAGTCAGACTTCAGATAGACATCTCAATCAGACTTTTCAAAACAAAAAACATGGCGGATCTGGTGCATTCACCCGCTCAGTGCAGTTTACCCCAGCGGATAATATGTGTTTGTTGGAGGACTATAACAGTTACAAGGACATTTTACTTGGGAAATTTAGCGGAGAATGTAGTAACAAGAAGAAATGTTTAAATTATGAGCCATTTTCCCTTTTCTGTTTGTAATGTAACTGATTGTTACTGCTGTTGCCAAGGTAACACAGAGTCTTAGACCTAAGTTAGCCTGGGGGTAAGGTGTCTTTTTTTGGTCTAAATTAAGTCAGTTTTTATTTTTGTGAAACAATCTAACTTGCATTAGACTAGTCTATGAGCAAATTTTAGACTTGTCTAACACTATAACCGCTCTAAAATAGCTTTGTGAAACCCGCCCCAGCAAGAAAGTGCCTTATTTTGAATCCAGCAATATAACTGGTGACCAGCTCAAGCAGTTTAAATTTGGTATTTTAGCAGAGCAATATCGCAAGCCATAAGTAAGGCCAACATACTGTATACACACTGACTAAAAATCATTTGCAGATTGACCAAAATTACCTCAGTATGAATCAAGAGTGAAGAAACAGTCCGGGGTGAAGTGGCTAATCAAACGAGTGTGGTTCTGAAGCCACCAGCCCTCGACAGCAGGCTAACGCTATTAAAAGATCTCAGTGAGTCAGAAGAGAGCCGCGCTGCTGCTGAAGGGTGTTTATGATGGAGCTCCAGTATTTATAGTCATCCATCACGGAAAATCTGCTGGGGCCTCAGTGCTAGATGATCGGAGCCGAGCCGAGCCGAATGCCTGCCAGATCAGAGCGCTTCTAAACCATTCTGCATAATGGTTTATTGCATTAAGGGTGGAAACATATGGCAATTGTTATGCTTTATTTGCATGCGGCGGGACAACCTGTCACTCAAATGAGATCGACCAATAACCATGCAGTAAATTCCTCATGGACAAAATGAAGCCCCACCTTTTTTTTCCTTGTTCTAGAAGCCGTTTCAATCTGATATACGTCACAATAGAGAAGAACAGACTATCGCAACTTCTGTTTCATGCCGGCTATAACACAGGTCCACTGGAGGCGAGTATTACTGAACCCAAGTTCAACTTGACTTGACATTAACTTGATCAAAAACCATGAAATAAGAAACTCTCCAACAGCAGGTTACTTTGATGAAGCTAGACAAGATACAATGGAAACATTAGGGCTATTTAGACAAGACTATTGAGAACAAGAAACAAGTGTGAACAATAAACTTCAACTTCAACTTCAACTTTATTTGTCCCCGAGGGGCAATTAGTTTGCTGCAGTAGCAAAAGTAGTACACGATAAAGACGATCAACCAATCATAACATGACTCATAAGACAGGGAAGATCGCATAGGGCAAGGAAGTCACATGACAAGAAACTAGCAAACATGACTGAGAATTTCACAATAAAAGACATGAAACATAAATGTGAACCAAAAGCCAAAACCAAACGTGACATCGGCTTTAATAATACACATTTTAATAATACATTTTCTGTTTTAAATCTGAAAAATTTATGCTTTAATTGTTTGCAATTGCAACAGACTTGTTGACTGTTTAGTGATTTTATTATAGTTTTTGTTAATATTTTGAATTAGATTTTTTATTAAATGGATTCTGTTTCTGTATGTTATTTTAGTTAAAGTTTTAGTAACTTAATAATTCTGTTGTGTTTGTCATTTTCAGTACATTACCACAAGTTTACGGTTATATACATATATACATATACACTTTCCAGTTAAAGTTTTTTATTTCAATTTATTAAATTTGTTATGGTTTTGGTTTTAGCTAACGATAATAACTCTGGTTGTTGATGGTTAAAGCAGCTTGAATTGGATGCTGATGGTATGTGTGTGTTTATTACACAGATCTGATTAACGCCTCTCAGATGAAAGCTGTCTCGCTGTCTCTCACTCTACAGAGAAGGTTCGGTCCGCAGGGAGACCTGTCCTCCACACTAACAGCTGTTCCTGAGGGAACGTCCACTGAGGAGGACACACATGAGGATTTCAGGAGAACGTGGAACAGAACCAGGACATTTATTGGCTTACAGTGGGTGTTCTGTCTGTAAAAAAGCTGCTGGTGGTAAATTCAACGTAACAGTCAAACTTGTCAAAAAAAATGTGAGTGGGCAAACATTAATTAGCCTATGGCATATACTTATACTTCTATATTTCTGCAGTGGTAATAACCTGTCTACACTGGACGCCAGAGGTGCGGCAAGTATGGTGTTAGAAAACGCATGCCTACGGTGGGATGTGCCGTGAGGAAACACGTAAAGATTAAAATATGTGAAAAATTCACAAACAGCTCAAGATCACATTTGGGAGTTTCTTCAACTATGTGCACTTTTTGAATCTAAACTTGCCTAAACACACTTTCACATTCTTACTAGTTTCATTGGTAACACTTTATTTTAAGGTGATATAGTTACACTTATAGTTACTAGAGTAATAACAGTAAATTATGCATACTTACTAGTGACTAACCCTAAACCAAACTTAACCATAACTTTATAGTAAGTACATGTAGTTAGTTAATATTACTCAGTACTTATTTGAGTAAGTACAATGTAACTACGTCACCTTAAAAAAAAGTGTAACTGTTTTATTTGTTTAATAATTAATAACTGTTATATGATACCAAAAGTTCAGTAGTTGGTAACAAGACCAAAACTTTACAGTTTTATTTTGTTATTTGGTTTTTTATTATACGGTTAAATTTACTATAGCAAACACAATTGTAACTGTTTTATTTTACCTATTTGAAAATTAAAAATATGAAATAAATGTAGCCTTCAGATATCGTTCATTTATGTAAATATTACATTAAAAGGATCAAATGAACAGTTGGTAATAAAGTTTGTAAAAAAACCACATTTTACATTTGTCACTTCCAAAACTTGTGTTCATAGCAGCATGAAAAATAAAACTTTATTCAAATTATGAATGGGTTATATACAAAAAGCAAGTGAAGTTATATAAAGAAAGCAACAACAGAAGCTTCAGTGTTGTGTGCGGACAACTAAGCTTTGAAATACATGGTGATCAACTTAGGTCATATTATTATTTGGCAATAAATAGCTTCAGCTTTATTGAAAATCACTTCATGAACAATTTCAGGCCGTTTTCCATAATATCTTTTTGCGGTTTGAAATAGATTTTTATCCACTTTCTGGAGATGACGGCTGACCCAGAGTTTCTTGAAAAGGCAAAACAATGTTCATCATATCACAGTATAAATACAGCATGAATATTGATCAATAATATTAACTGCTTGATACCAAGAGCTTGATACAGTATTAATCAATTGCACAAGATCAGTCAGCTGTTAGCTGAACACTGGAGTAAACTTTTCTTGTTCTATTGGCAGGAAACAATATTTTCATCCTGAGCTGAAGGTCAGAGGTCACCTGAACCCTACGGTGTGTGGGTGAGGTCAAATGCTTTTTATTCTTGTGCGCTTTGGTATTTGTGCTGGATATTTTACAAGCATCTTTGATTTTAGAGTCTATCGTTCTGGCAGAGAAGCTAGTAGTGGGGAACAGATGCAAAACCAACTCAAAAGTGCATCTAGAAAGGTTCCAAAAATGTTCACAGAGACATCATAGAAAAACCATGATTGGTTCCCCAAAGTACCTTTCAGTCAATGGTTCTAAAAAAAAAAGAACATTTTAATCATCTAAAGAACCTTTTTTTCCAATATAAAGAGATTTTTGTGCAGTGGATCTTAAATGTTCTTTATGGAACCATTGATGCAAGAAATAACCTTTATTTTTAAGAGTGATTCTGGTTTGTTTAATGATTTGCTAGATGTGTCAGTTTTTCTATAGAACAATGCAAATGTCAACCATAATACATTGATTCTGACTCTGTTTTGTCCAGTTTGAAACAATTCTACACATAAAGTTGTCATCCTGATAGATTAAAAATATATTTTTTTGTTTAAGTGCTTTCAGATGAGAGGATCAGTCTTTCTCGTATTTTTCTGCTTGTTGCCACTTTGTATTTAAAAGGACAGTGACTGGGAGAAAAATGAATGCTTTCAGTTTAGAAGCATTAGCAAAGAATAAATTCACCCAATAAAACTAATTGTCATTTTACTTTCTCTCATGTGTTTCCAAACCCATATAACATTCTTTCTGCCAACACAAAGGGTATTATTAAGAATATTAACAATATTCTTTCCCAGACAACAAATGCATAGTGACAATTAAAGGTATAGTGGAGGATTTTCCCGAATTTTAGAAAAGAACCGCCCTCTCCATTTTTGAAAAAATGCACATGCGCAACACTCTACCTGCTCCCGAGAGGGAACGCCTATTAAACGTGTGCACGAGAGACGGCTAGCATCGCTAATCATAGCTTACATTAACTTTTACTAGCAGTGATTTTAAATGGATTTCTCCAAATAGCATGCCAAACTTTACCTGTCGAGTAGAAACTTCGCGACTGAGGCATCAGTGGGAAGCCCAACCTGTGCTTTTAGCGCACGCCAGCGTGTGAAATATTCTCCCAAAAACACTCTGGTCTTGTTTCTTTCTTCAGAGGCCTTTCTCTTCTTGTCATACAATTCGTAGACACTTTTTCTCTTGCGACCCTCAGACATTTTGAAAAAACCCGGTGAGAACGGCGAGCTTCAATGAATGGCTGAAACCGTAGCTCACCACACATATACACCTGAAAGTGCGCATGCGCAGAAAGCGAAAACTACCTAGGGACGAGCACGTACGACGGCCTTACGCAAACATATCACCAGAATGATTGACAATTAGGAGGACCAATAGTCTTGATGATCCACCCGGAAAAAGAAAATCCTCCACTATACCTTTAAACTATGGAATAGTCTCGATGATGAACTGAAAACATGTAAATCTATAGGTAGCTTTAAGAAATTATCAAAAAATAAATAAATAAAACTGACTAACAAACAATTCTGTCAAACACTATTTGCGTTTACATTGAACTTATAATCGGATTGACGGCTCAATCGGACTGAAAAACGATTGAAAACGTTTTTTGAAACGATTGAAAACGTTGAAAAGGTTTTTACATGAAAAACCTTCATGTAAACACCTTAATCGATCCGATTGAGCTTGATCCGAATGGAATTTCGATCGGATTGAAAGGGGTGGTTTACTCCTTTTGTAATTCGATCGAGAGAACATGTAAACACTTGATCGGATTGAAAACCGAAACTGAAAGTACCGCGCATGTGCAATGACGTTGAAATAGCGTAATGACGAGCGGAACGAGCTGTTCTTCCTGTTGAATAAACTGCCATATAAATGAGTGTCCCGACATTATAAACTTCTCCTTCACTGTGAAGTGGAGCACGACAACGTCCCACCAGTCCGTGTTTCGGATTCTCATCCACAGACGACTGGTTTGGGCATTTTTACTGCGTGATGATAAGCAGCACGGCAAAACGGTTCATATGCTCATTCTCCAAATCATGACCAGAGAGGATACATATTAAGTCTGCTGTTTAAAACAAATAAAGAACCAATGTAGCAGAATTATGTGCGAACAGCGGGAAACTCTGTATAATTGTCCAGTGTGCGCATGTCAAAAACTAATTTCCGATTTTAAGCTTGTGACATATAAACGCGCACATCAACCCGATTACTTTATTTATCGTTCATGTAAACACTGCGTTCGGATTCATCAATCGGATTGATTTCATTCTGATTGAAACATAGGTGTTCATATAACGTAGCTACTAAAAGGACCAACATCCCCATCAAGTGATTTAGTCCAAGTGATTTGTGTTCTTCGTCTTCTGAAGCCGGACGATGTTTTTGTGCGATGAACACACTGAAATAAATCATTCAATAGGCTGAATCATTTCCATTACAGATTTGCGCACAACTTTTGCGATTTTTTTCTTCTAAATATAGATAAAAAACGATTGCGAAATGACGACGTTTCCATTAACCGATGTTATGTGACTAAAACGTCATTTTTTTTCCTCTCGCGATAAGTCATTCCAAAAATCATGGCAATGGACGTTGGTAGGTTTATATATATCACAGCCACGTACCGCACTATACATTATTATTATTAATGGAGGGAAACGTAGGCGTGTTATCCAAGCATTAATGGCAAGGAACGACCTTATACTGTGAAGTGGCACATATGAGGTGTTTCTGGGTGTTTCTCCCCCATTTCTGCTTCGAGGTCTTGATTGTGGCATTTATTTGAGGTTTAGAATCCAGTATTCCTGTAATTCTCTTGTCTTTTATGAATTTAATAAAGAACTCTGTCTCGTATTCTGTCCAAACACACCGCGTCATCTACGTCAGGTGACCTGTAAATGCGCAAATACTGCTTCCATTGCGTTTTGCGAAATATTACTTTTTCGAATTGCCTGAAAAACCACCTCATGCGAGCGTAAAAACTTTTTTGCGATAAATGGGAGTTTTTGCGAAATTAAAGTGTTTCCATTGGTCGTATTTTCAATTCGCAATTTCAATTTGCGCAATTTAAGGGTAATGGAAACGCCGCTCTCATTTGCATGCATGTGCATATTTGAATTTGGCAAATGACAGCATAGACAAATGCAATTATTTATAATACATGTGCTAACTGCTCAACTGTGGTTCTGGCAAACTGAAATCAATCTAACAAAAGCGGAAGAACCAGGAGAAACCAAAACTTGAATGTCTTAATTGGTTCAATTGCACTGTTGCATGTTGGGTACCAATCCACTTTTCATCACGTTTGAAGGTCCAGAAGTTTTAGGAGATTTCGTACTCTGAGAATCACTCAGTTTAATCATACAAATACAGCAGTTTTCATGAAGTCCAACATGACCATCTCGACTTAAGCCTGATAGAACAGGATGTCTCATTAATGTGTCCTAATAATGAAGTGTTTACCTTACTTAGAAGCATCAGGATCTTCCGTTCTAGGCAATGAAAGCACACACAGCATGTATAAATAACCTAACACTAACAAATGTTTTGTACAGACAAATATGTCTCTCACAATGTTTTTTGGGTTCCTTGGATTTGTTGGTGAGCTAGAAAAGAGGCTAATGAGAATGCATTTACCTGTGGCTTCGAGCCTAATGAGTCAAGATGTGCTGCCAAGAGGGAAACTTGAACATTAGGATGCAGGCTGGTCAGGACGATGTTCCAGCTCTACATAAACAGCTGAAGCATTAATATTACATTAGAATGCTAGTGGTGCGGTCAATGGTGTCCAATCATTTTTGTCAACTACTTAATTCCCGCCTCCCCTGATGGATGGAGTGATGGATGGATGGATGGATGGATGGATGGGTGGATGGATGGATGGATGGATGGGTGATGGATGGATGGATGGATGGATGGATGGATGGATGGATGTGAACTTGAGTTTTTCCCAGCTGTTCACCTGTCAATGGGAACTGGTTGCATTTACCGTGCATATCAGCACCAGTGCTGACAGGTAAGTGTCTATTTCGATGGATGGATGGATGAACAACTTTTTTTTTTGTAAAAATATGTTTTTGTTTAAAAAAGTTAATGTTTTTTAGGCCTGTGTTACATGGATGGGTGGAGTGATGGATGGAGGTTCATGATAGTCAGGTTAAAGTTCACAGAATAGTTTAGATAAAGCATAGTGAAAACAATCTGATTTTCTGCTAACATTTGTGAAATCTTAGCAGGTTAATCCATGTTATGTAAACTGTTCTCCACCAGAGGGCTTGATTGAGCAGGTGTTAGGGTTAGAGTGAGGGGTTAGAAATGAAAACTAGAATCATTCACCGGGAAAATCATAGATGGAGCTCTACTGCCATCTAGCATTCACACGCGAACTTTGCACTGATTCATGGATTTATAAAAGAGTTATTATTAAAGAGTGTGATTTTAATTATGTAGATTTAATTGATGGAATTTTTAATATGTAGTCATGTTTTTTTATTAAAGGTTATTAGTCAACAATATTTATTTTTGAACTCATGATGATAGATAGATAGATAGATAGATAGATAAAACCAACAGTGAGCTGTACTAATGGATGACTGTATTGTGTAGTGGTAGGCATGCAAATTCGGCCATTACCCAGTTCACAAAGGACCATTTGTAAGTGCAAATTGGTGTGACTAACTATAGCAAAAAAACAAACTAAACAAAAACATAATTTAAAGTTACAATAAAGAAAGGAAATAAGTATTACTTTACTTCTACCTGTGATTGTTTTTATTCTGTCCTGTTGCTCATATATATACACATTTATTTATTTATTTTTGTCTCTGGGGTAGGTGGGCATAACTTATGTTTGGGCCGGGGTCAATTGGTATGTGGGTTGTTTTTTTTTCTTTGGTGGGAGTTAGTGTTAGGGTTTTGTAAGTCCAATCGACAGGCCCGCCATTCCTCTGACCGCTTAAAATAGAAAAGATTATGGTAATAGGTAGAAAGCCTAAATTTTTTTATTATTATTAATTTAAAAAAAAAGTTTTTAGGTCCTGAAATCCATCGTAGACACTGAAAGGTCAAAAATGTCAAGCTGTCTGCCAGACGGTGAAAATATAAAGGTGAGTACTTATAATATAATATAATGTTTATTTATTTATCATGTGGTTATGTATAATATCTTACAGTGTTTATTTATTTATTTCTGTGTCCAGGTTGTAACAGACAGGAAGAGGGATCTGATGTTGTAATGGTACAGCAAAATTGAGAGCGCATTGATTGGACGGCAGGAGACACACTAGGAAACCTGCACTTCAGACTGTACCATGAGGGCAATAGACTGGTTCCTCTTCTGCCAAAACTTAACAGCAAGGTAGAGGTGAACTGGACCGCAACGTTACAACTGCCACATTTATGTGTCCCATCTCAAGCACAGAGAGAGCATCACTACAATGTGTCTTTCCACGACCAGCACACGGTCAACATGTCATTCTTAATTGTGCCTCGTCCAGATGAGCCTGACTGTTTGTGGGTCAACTATGAGAATAAAACAGACTGTCAAAATGCTGAAAGTGTGAGTACTTTAAGTGTGTCTGCGGATGACCTGTATAAATAATCTCTGGCCGTAAAAGAAAAAAAAAGTTCCCAACTCAGCAATTGTAGTATAAAACATTTATTTGTAACATTTATATATATATATATTCAACGTCCTAGCAGCATTCATGAAAAGGATGATATCTTCTTTGAGTCTTTTCTGCAGATTACGGAGACGCTGCAAAGAAAAATATTTTTTTTTTCAGAATAATTACAATGTTTACATACTATACATAAAATATATATACTTGATACTACTAAAACAAAATACCTTGAATCTGTGGACTTGATTCATGGCTGGATCCTGGTTCACCACTGTATCATTTCGAGTCAAGGATTTTAACAGCTCACTGAACTGCTCCTGTGCTGTGGTGGAATGAGCACAGATAAACCTAGACCAAACCGATCAAGTTAAACCTCTTTTCCAACAGATACACAATTTGATAAATTCAATTAGCCTGGGAAAACGCAGACAAATTTCAGGCAAATTTAGTTTAACTCTGGAAGTTAGTCTGGCGAAGAGCCCATTCATGTTCATTTCCAATCCTTCCATATGGAGGCACCAATCACAAACGTTGAGGCGGACTTTACACAATGACAATCTTTTTATCCAATTGCGTCCAGAGACATTTAAACGACGTCCGTTGGTGAGGCCCCTTTGGAAATGAGCTGTCAATGAACCTTCCCCAGACCCTTCTCAGTCCTACAGTGGGGAGAACAAGTATTTGATACACTGCCGATTTTGCAGGTTTTCCCACTTAAAGCATGTAGAAGTCTGTCATTTTTACCATAGGTACTCCTCAAATGTTAGAGAAGGAATCTTAAACAAAAATGACATAAGTATTTGATCACCTACCAACCATTAAGAATTTTGGCTCACACAGACCTGTTAAGTTTTTCTTTAAGAAGCCCTCCTGTTCTCCACCCATTACCTGTATTAACTGCACCGGTTTGAACTCGCTACCTGTATAAAAGACACCTGTCCACACACTCAATCAAACAGACTCCAACCTCTCCACAATGGCCAAGACCAGAGAGCTGTGTAAGGACATCAGGGATAAAACTGTAGACCTGCACAAGGCTGGGATGGGCTACAAGACAATAGGCAAGCAGCTTGGTGAGAAGGAAACAACTGTTGGCACCATTATTAGACAATGGAAGAAGTTCAAGATGACGGTCAATCTCCCTCGGCCTGGGGCACCATGCAAGATCTCACCTCGTGGGGCATCAATGATCATGAGGAAGGTGAGGGATCAGCCCAGAACTACACGGCAGGACCTGGTCAATGACCTGAAGAGAGCTGGGACCACAGTCTCAAAGAAAACCATTAGTAACACACTACGCCATCATGGATTAAAATCCTGCAGCGCACGCAAGGTCCCCCTGCTCAAGCCAGCGCATGTCCAGGCCCATCTGAAGTTTGCCAATGACCATCTGGATGATCCAGAGGAGGAATGGGAAAAGGTCATGTGGTCTGATGAGACAAAAATAGAGCTTTTTGGTCTAAACTCCACTCGCCGTGTTTGGAGGAAGAAGAAGGATGAGTACAACCCAAAGAGCACCATCCCAACCGTGAAGCATGGAGGTGGAAACATCATTCTTTGGGGATGCTTTTCTGCAAAGGGGACAGGACGACTGCACCGTATTGAGGGGAGGATGGATGGGGCCATGCATCGCGAGATCTTGGCCAACAACCTCCTTCCCTCAGTAAGAGCATTGAAGATGGGTCGTGGCTGGGTCTTCCAGCATGACAACGACCCGAAACACACAGCCAGGGCAACTGAGGAGTGGCTCCGTAAGAAGCATCTCAAGGTCCTGGAGTGGCCTAGCCAGTCTCCACACCTGAACCCAATAGAAAATCTTTGGAGGAGCTGAAGGCCTTATTGCCCAGCGACAGCTCCGAAGCCTGAAGGATCTGGAGAAGGTCTGTATGGAGGAGTGAGCCAGAATCCCTGCTGCAGTGTGTGCAAGCCTGGTCAAGAACTACAGGAAACGTATGATCTCTGTGATTGCAAACAAAGTTTTCTGTACCAAATACAGTAAGTTCTGCTGTATCACACACTTATGTCATGCAATAAAATGCAAATTAATTACTTAAAATCATCCAATGTGATTTTCTGGATTTGTCACTTACAGTTGAAGAGTACCTATGATACGGCAGTGGCTCCATGAGTAAGACACCTAACCCCATCTGCTCCGGACGAGCTGGTTGGCGCCTTGCATGGCTGACACCGCCGTCGGTGCATGAATGTTAAAGCGTTATATAAATACAGTACATTTATTTACCATATGATAAAAATGACAGACTTCTACATGCTTTGTAAGTGGGAAAACCTGCAAAATCAGCAGTGTATCAAATACTTGTTCTCCCCACTGTAGGACTGAGAGGGTCTGGTTTTAACCAGGGTAAAAGTAAATGGTTTTGATAAACAAAAGAAATTGACTAACGTTCTAGTAGGTTATGTCCTCATCCCTCTCAGTCAATAGACTCACAACGGTCGACACCATCTGTTGGTAATTGTTTGACGTTTTATACGCCTGCAAGGCTAAAAACATCTGACAGGTTTTTTCAGCACCGATGGTCTGTTTTATGTCTGACAACAGAGAGGAGCACGACAGACCTTCTTTAATGGATGTTTGTGGATTCTGGTCTTCACTTCTTACATTCTCTGTAAATAATTCCACAAACTGAATCAGAAAAATGTTTGCATCAAGAGTGAGGAATAGGCATTTTTATTAAAAGCTAGTATAAATAAGCACCAATTTACCTCCAATGTTATCATCCCCTCCATCAAGTTTTACGGTTTCCAAGTGAGGATCACCTTGTTTCAGCTGCTCCTGGGGTGGACTTACAGGTGGAATCTCAGCTTTCGCTAGAAAAGTAACAAGAACAAAGGTTATTAACAATAATGGATAGGTGAAATAAGGCCCAAGTGTTTCCTGTAATGGCTATACTCTATTTACTAGTCGAATGTTACCTGTGTTCTGCCCAAGAGCCTCTTGCTCCTCCCTGGACAGTGAATGCTCTGGTTTATAGCCACAACCTTCACCTGTTAACTCCAAGCAACGCTCATCAAAATCTTTCTTATGGTGTGGTCTGATGAACTGATAAAGACCTTGATAAAAAGATAGTCTGTTAAGACTCAGAGGTAAAATTGCAAACTTAAAGTTGATTTCACCTATTGTTTCACCTTTAACACTTCAACAACCATAATGCACTAGGCATGTTGCCGGCTAAGGCCACTCCCACTATTCTGCTATGGTTACGCTTGACCAAAGTCAAATAGCACCTTGCTTTAGTAGGAAATACTTCTTAGAAAACTTTTAGTCATAATGGTGTCAACTTGTATTGTTCCCTCCCAGTTGTAAGAATTTAAAGAGTAAATGTTTAGCGGGAGTGAGTTACTTCGGTTTCCAGTGAACGATCGAGAGCATTTTAGGCAGTGGCTAAAGGCTGCAAGAATCAAAGTACAGAGAGAAACATGGGAAAAAATATGGATATGATGAGATTCCGCACCTCTGAGCAATCCGTGTGTGTCCCGTATGAGCGGTTCAACCACATTCGCCAGAAAGTTACTCAGGTCATCGGTTGTCTTGTACAAGTGTAACGCCTCCATGATGATCCTGAAATTCTCATTACTCAGGCATCGTCTCAGCTCCATCATGAAAACATTGCCTGCTTTTTCAGTACAGGAATCCATTGTTTTCTGAAAAAGCAGAAGACAGAATACATCTTAGATAGATGTATAGATGGATGGATGGATGGATAGATAAACATATTTACAGTACGTTCTGATTTTGTAAAAGAATGTGAATTTTTTATTTGAACATCTGTTAAAATAATCCAGTTTCTGTATAGTCATGTTATTGACAGCATATTTAGGTCTACATACACAAATGGAACTAAAAATCACACAGCTCACAAAACTTCAGTCAGGATGCCTTACCCGGTGTTGAACCACTTTAATTTTCCGTTTCCCACCCCTCGATTCACGACCCAGACGTTTGTCATGCTGGAGGGAAAGAGAAGACAAGCGACTCGCCTCCAGAAGGTCACAGACCAATGAGAGAAAAGAAAATTAGCCACATAGTTATGTTACAGCATGTGATAAATCTTACAGACTAGCACAATGAGCTAATCTTAAGAAAGTACAAAGATTTGAGTAACAGATAAAAAGGGATCAAAGGTGTCCCTGATCATGATTTATGGGGTAATGTTTTACATATCTCATATGTTATTCCAATTCCTCAGAGAAATGTGATGTCTTGTGCCTAGACAAGGGTTTCTCACAGTAAGCTATCATGAATTCAGAAGATCTGGAAAATGGGGCAAACTTCGCATGGAACTACTTTTTTTATACTTTTTTTGGACCATACATCAACATCATAAGGAAAAGAAAAGAGCTGCTCTGACAATCTGCATTACATTCATTAGATTTTAAACAGTAGAGAGAAAGTAACACTGGTTCGGAAAAAAGTGTTTGAAAGTGGACAAGCTCAAAGTTTTAGACCTGTATTTAGCCTCATCCACTTGTGATCCGATCGACCAAAACGCACCAGCTGTAAACAGGGCCTAAGAAAATCTTTCGCAATGTAATTCTTGTCTTACCCTTTCTTCCCCAACCATGGTGTCTTCCCTTCCTTTGTTTTGTGTCTCATCTAGGACGTTCAGCAGGCTGACTGGTTTTTTTTTAATGTCCATCTCATATTGAATGAAAATTTGGGCATCCCCATCACTTCCAGACTGCTCTTCTGACTCTAAAACAACACAATCATTTTTGCTGACTTGTCAATTAGTTAAAAATGAATGCGTCAAAACAAATTATGAATGATCAAATCGGAGGGCTCTGTTTCCGTTAAATGATAGAATAAGCTCCAAGCATTATCTTATGTTAATGTTTCATTTGTTCAGCTGGGTTCAACAGTGTCCGAATGAGACCAAATTATAACTTATTGCTTAATTACTTGACTTTTATATTGATTAATGTATAAAAGTAATTAGGGAATCAATGGCAACATACATTTCCAAGACCTATTATGTCTTAATGAAAAACACATTCATCCAAGAAAAAAAGTTAAATAGAGGCGATCTCACCTATGTTTTTCCTTTTTAGGCTGGGGACGTGGGAGTCTACTGGTTTGGCCTTTCGAGATGTGTCACTGAGCCAGACACTCTTATGAGGACAGCCGGAGCCTCTGTTGAGCGGCCTGGTGTCTGCCTGTTTCTCACTGCTCTCTGCTTTTCCTTTCCTAACAGGAACTGGTCTCTGATAAACAAATCAACCAATAAATGTGCATGTCAGCTCCTATTAGTGTGAAAAGGGCCTTGCAGATTTTTAGGGTAGACGAACAAGAAATAAACATACTGTTTTCTGCGCCGTCCGAAAGAAATGAGCCACATCACGGACCATGGTACCGAAGTTATCATAAATTTTAACATATGGCCTCACCAAGAAGGAAGCTGATTACGGGCTTCGGTGCCACTGAACCTGGATTACAATTCCAGAAGATTAATATTGGAGTGATGCTCTCCAGTCAAATTGGGAATTGCTGTTCTAGTAATTAGCGCTGACCTGTGATCACAGAGGAAGATGGCTCCGTAGTCTTCTCTGTGGCGGATCACTCTGCCAATGGCTTGATTCACAGCTCGATAGGCCTGCTGTCTGTACCACTCCTGCCCGGACAGATACTGAACAACAACACAGACCATAAGAACCTTTACATCATGATCTTAATCATCATTAAGGTAATCAAAAAAAATAAAAAAAATAATACTAATAAGAATATTTATTTAATAAAATATTTGTAAAAACATTTGAAGATCATGGTATATTTTCTTTTGTTTTTTCAATGAATTATTAATACATAAAAATCACTATGTATTGGGGAGTTGTACCACAGATAATATCTATTAAAAGGTATTATCTGATAAGAGACTTCCTCTCTATTATAACATATTTGATAAAACAATTTCTTTTGAAAAAAGATTTTAGGATTTTGTGATATGGATTTTTTTTCTCTAAATTAATTTGCATTCACTGCACACACATTTTACTTGCAAACAAGGATAAAACAGAAACATAAAATGGTACATGGGTACAATATCTGCATTCCATTAAAAAACACAGTTGAGCATTTTGAAGAGCAGGTACCTTCACTCCACTAATTTTATTTCTGCACATCTCATCCAGATACTGCATTTTAAGCACCACTCTGGGGTCCATCATCGGGGGGAAGGGAAGTCCAGTGACAACAACACCTCGACAGTACGTGTCAGCAAAATCCAACCCTTCGCTTGCCTTGGGGAAAGATGGAAAACAAGAAATGTGTTGATATTACTGGTGTCGGTTCATAAAAGTAATCTTATTGCATCAAATATTTATAGTCTCACCTTTCCTCTACATACAGCGAACAAGCTTCCTCCGCTGGAGTTTGGGTCTTTCAGCTTGGCATAATAGCCATCAATCACCGCAAGAGAATCCAATTTCAGAGCAGCACTGACTGAGAGCTTGTGCACATCAAGCTATGCTAGCATTTTGTTAGCATTATATCAAATCATACTGAGTGGTTACCTCAGTAAAAGTGCCTTTACCCCTCGGTTCAACAAACATGGGCTTCACTTTCTCAATGCGACCTGCATGTCCACTAGCCTGAGAGAGTGAAGAGGATTGGTGCATAGTAAATGAAATGCTAAAGTTGGCAAAAGATGAACAAGGTACAGAAATTTTCAAAGAAACTTAAAAAAAAAAATTTTCATTAATTTAGCAATAAACCTAGCAAGAGTAAGAAACATGCTGTCTAACTTTTAAACAAATCATTGTTTTAGTTCTGTTCAAAAAATCATCAAGATTTTTTTTCTTCTCGAAATCAGTCTGAATCAAAATCACAACTCATCCCTTAAACTGATCATCTCCAATTTGAACTGGTCAGTCAGCGTCAGCAACATACTGTATATCTTTAATACGGTCAGACCGAACACACTTACCCTCCAGAACTCCAGAGTCTTATCCATCACCGGATATGAGGGGAAGAACACCAGCAGTCCATGAGGGACCAGCCGTGTCAGATTGACTGCAAACCCAATCATATGAATATCATCATGCTGATCATCAGATCATTCCTGATAAGAGTTTAAGATCATCTGCTGAATTTGTATAAAGAAGTCTTACCAAGAGTGTTTCCCATAGACGACATGTTTTCAGGAACAAACCTTCAAAAACAAAAGAGCAGTTTACAAGCCTCCTAATGGCTCACATTTAATCTTTCCCGAGTCATATAAACCGTGGGTCGCAAGACTGAGTGAGTAGGTTGTGGGGATGTGCAGTCAAATAAACAACAACAAATGTAATTTAGTTTTTCAGTTGCGAGACTTATTTTGAAAGACGTGCATAAAAGCTGATGACTCTTCTGTCAGTTTAAATAAAGCGTGTCTGAGAAAAACTTGTTGTCCTGCTTCAGTATCTGTTGTCAGGCTATGTCAGAGCCATTTTTTGACTTGTTTTGAACCTCAGAAAAACGAACTTTCCTGTCCTGTCAGCCATTACACTGCACTCACAGGGTGCACTGCGTACGTGGCACACACTATATATCACTTGGTTATAAATAAAGCACAAAAAAACAAAAAATGTAACGTCATAGTTATGTTGTCAATTAGTAAGCCACAAAATTACCAAAAAGTACCAGAAAATTCCATAACTGGTACTTGTGTTAGCTGGGAATGGATTTGCATGCAGCTATGATGTTCATTCTATTAACCAGGAGCAGTTTCCATTTCATTAACAGTTTATGCTAGTATTGTTTATTTACTATGGTAACTGTTGTTTCTGTAACCCCAAAATGCCACTTTGTTTTTTACTTTGTGTCATTGTGTATATTGTTAAATGACTGTGGTGGCTCACACCATATTGTATTTAAGGGATGGTTCCCCCAAAAATGGACATTCTATCATTACTCACCCTCATGTCGTTCTAAAGCCATAAGACTTTCGTTCATCTTCAGAACACAAATGAGATCTTTTTTGAGAGATTTATGTCCATCCATTGACAAGTCTAAACAACTTCCACTTTGACGCTTTAAAAAGTCCATAAAGAGATCGTAAAGCTAATCCATATGAATTGAGTGGTTTAGTCCAAATTTTCTGAAGAGACTCAATTGCTTAATTTGATGAACAGATTGAATATTGGCTTTAATTCACATATAAACATTCATCACACATCAGATATGGTAAACAGAGGCTCGAGCATGTTCACTTGACGTGAGAACCAATGAGGTTCATTCTCATGTGTTACGCAGGACGTCTGAGCTTCTACTAGAACCAATGAGGTTTGTTCTTGCACGTCAAGCAGGTTCAGTTGAGGTTCTGTTGATCAATGTTTATATGTGAATAAAAGACTAATTAAATCTGTTCATCATATAAAACGATCAAGTCTCCTCAGAAAATTTGAACTTAAACACTTAATTCATATGGATTAGTTTTACGATCTCTTTATGAATGTTTTTCATTAAGATCATTGTGTTCACTTCATTTGTGTTCCAAGAATGAACGAAAGCCTTCCAGGTTTGCAATGACATGAGGGTGAGTAATGACATATTTAAAATTTGGGGTGAAATAACCCTTTAACAAAAACTATTTTAAAACTGCTATTAAACAGCCTTACCTTATAGGCTACTTTCAGTAGCAGTATTAGTCATATCCTTAAAATTAATGTGCAGGTTAAGTAAAGTCTGATGGAATTTTTTTTTATGTAAAATTCTTACAAAAATTGGGTCACGGGTTTAATGACCATGGGAGAATGTGGATCCCATGGCCAAAGCAGTAGAGAACCACTGATATAAACTTCTTCTATGGTACTTTTTGGACCTTGACAGCCTATGGTCAAATATATATTTAATTTCTCAGATCAAAATAATAGCACCTGGGTTTGAAATAGTAAGTGGGTGAATAATAAATGACAGTATAAAACAGAGGGTGTTGATGTGACTAAACAGTCCTTGATACACTACACTGCTCGAAACACTCACCTCCTGTCAAAGGCCGTGCTCAACTTCATGCCGTCCGGACCTTTTTCAATGATACTGACGAAAATCTGATCAGGCTGGATGACATGAAGATTCTCCAAGGATACAGGGAAAGGACTGCAGAAAATCAGCAGAGAATTAGTATCCTACCTGCATCAACTCATAAACCTCGGCAGGGACAGCTAGAGGAGAAGAGCACGAACATTTGCATTTCACAGGTGAAGGATGAGAGCGGCGAGAGAGTTCCACTGGTCAGAATGATGCTGCGTACTCCCTGTCCGAGCAGCTCCTGCATGCTGAACCCCGGAGAAAAGCACCAGTAACTCAGCACATTCCCTATAAAATATACACACACCATTTCAATCTTTCCTAGCTTTGGCATACAAGTTTGACGAGCAATATCACTTTTTTTCAGGATTTCACTGTGGAAGTGGTTTTCATGTGCACCAAGGTGAACAAAACATATAATAGTGAAGCAATAATACACATTTTGGCCTGGGTTTGCAGACAGGGCTAGATTAAGCCATGATTTGGCCAAGACATTTAAGTGGCATTCATAAACACGCCATAGAAAAAAAAATAGAAAAAAAAAATTGGTCAAGTATATTTGTATAGTGCTTTTCACAATACAGATTGTATCAAAGCAACTTCACAGTATTAAATCAAAATAACACAACAAGGTTTGTTTCTAGTGGAAAAAACGTCCACGTTTGGTAAGGCTGATCAATAGTATTATTGATTGATTAAATTAAATATTTAATATATTATAATTAAATATAATTAAATATAATATGGTGTGCATTTTGAGACAAAACAACAGCACTGACAAGTTGCTTTCAGTTAAAACAGCTCAAACATGCATTATGGATTAGGCTTAAGCCTTGACTGTGAAACCAGGGAAATACATTTCAGATTCTCCATGACTGAAAAATGACATAAAAACACCCAGAATGTGTGCTCCAGTCAATAGCAATGAATAGCAAAACACATGAGGTGTAGCAAAGTGTTGAATAAGAGTCTCAAACCTTGTTTCTTTGTAGAAGAGGAAGCCCATAAATCAGTCTGCTGTTTCGTCGTGAAGTTGTTGGTGAATGGATGAATGTGGACCTGATCTCAGACACAAATTTGTAATTCAGAAGCAAGTGGGGCGGGGTGGATGAAAGACGAGTATTAAAGGAACTATCGTCTGACATACACTACAACATGCACAAGTTTAGGGTCAGTAAGATTTTTTTCATTTGGAAAAAGTCTTTTGTTCAACAAGGCTGCATTTATTTGATCAAAAAACACAGTAGAACAGCAAATTTCAATGTATTTCTTTTAAACAGACATTAATCCAGTAATTATTCCTGTGATCAAAGCTGAATTTTCAGCATCATTACTCAAGTCTTCAGTGTCACATGATCCTTCTGAAATCATTCTAATATGATGATTTGATGCTCAATGAATTTTTCTGATTATTATCTAATATGTTGAAAACAGTTAT
>FLSR01000741.1:200670-212618 GCA_900092035.1 Leuciscus waleckii
ATCACCAAATATTTGTATCGGTATCGGCCTTAAAAATCCTTTATCGGTTGGATATATATATATATATATATACACACACACACAAATATATAAACCACTTATTTATATAATGTTTAAAATATACATTTTAAATAGAAATATCGACGGGTTTTTGCCAAACTAACCAGAATTCAGTGATTCCACATTAAAATCTGTTTGCTAATGTCTGAGGGCTGTTCCCGCAGCAGTCGATCCACGGCTTCAATGGCAGAAATCAGGTCGTGAGGGGAGAGGTCAAAGAGGTGGACTCTTCACACATCTTCTCCTGAAAATGTACACAAACAGTTAATAGGATATAAAACAAACAACAATATATAATGGCTATGAGGTCTCAAACAACATCAAAACACTTACAACATTATGAGCTTCATCAAAAATAATCACAGCTCCTTTCAGCTCTATGTTGTGTGCTCTTCGACTCTGTGAAATTAACAGAAATAATATATGTGAATAAAATAAAAAACTTTTATCCTCAAACTATACATATCAAATCAAAAATAATAATAATTAAAATATAAACTAAATGTACAATGTCATTAAAATGTCAGTAAATAAATTATTTAAATAAATACTTTCATTAAACAAGGACACATTAAGTTGATAAAAAGTGACAGTATTTCTTTTTAATGTTACATATTTTCTACTTCAAATTAATGCTGTTCTTTTGAACTTTCTATTTCATCAAATAAATGTATTACGCTTTACACAAAAATATTAAGCAGCACAACTGTTTTCAACACTGACAATAATCATACATGTTTCTTGATCATCATATTAGAGTGATTTCAGAAGGATCATGTGACACTGAAGACTGGAGTAATGATGCTGAAAATTCAGCTTTGATCACAAGATTCATATTTTGAAATGTATTAAAATATTTCATTTAAAATGTCTCACCTTTGGGTCAAGCAGGTAGTTGTAAGGCATGAAGATGACATCAGCGTGTTGTTTGATTGAGCGGGACAGGTAGTACGGACAAACTCTATGGGAACAAACAGTCTGAGCAATGTCACTATTTACAAACACTCAAAGAAAAGATTCCCAATGAAATCAAAAACACTATTTCTTTCAGTGCTTCAGTCAAGGCAATGATAGTGTCTCACCTTTGCTTTTTGCATGTTTTCACAAGATCCTCCACATCCATGATAGTATTCATGATTTCTGTGTTTTTCTCTAATAAAGACCCAAACCCAAAAACATAGTCAGCTATTTCTCGTAGAGTCGTACATTAACAACTAAAACCATTATAATTGAAAAACTGTATCTAATACAATCACAAATCTCTATTGACAGGCCACCAATGTTAGTCTCATACCGTCAACATTGTTGTAGAAGACACAGGAGCGGGACGACACTTTTGCTCTGCACATGTGGACCTTGAAATAAGGCATAATGCCTTCATTAATTTGGTGTTGAGATACAGCCTCTGGTATTTTAACTGTCTGTCGTCACACATACTCACAGTGAGATACTGATCAGCATACCTTAATGTGGTTACTCTCTTGACGCATCACTTCCTGGTTTATGCAGAGCTGTTCTCTAGATCCCAAAACACAAATATTTGGCCTATAATAAAGAACAGTACCATCTGTTAATAATATTTGTAAATAAATTAATACTTTTAATCAGCAAGGATGAATTAAAATGCTCAAAAATGACAGTCAAGACATTTATATATAAAAAAAAATTCTCATTTCAAATGAATGCTGTTTTTTTTTCTATTGATAAAATAATCCTGGAGAAAAAAAAAGGTCGACAAATATTAACATTATGATAATAAAACAAAATGTTTCATGAGCATCAAATCAGCATATTTGTTTGTGGTCAATTGTTTTTACTTACACACACACACACACACACACACAATCTTTCACACACACACACACACACACACACACACACACACACACACACGCAGCACACTTACAAACATAATAATTTATGAATGCATATAACATAATAATTATTTATAATAATCAGTTATAATTTTTATGATAACCAGACAGTTGACGGCACCCATTGACTTTCCTCTACTATGGAAGTCAATAGATGTCTTCAACTGTTTGGTTACCAACATTCATCAAAATATCTACATTTGTGTTCAGCAGAGGAAAGAAACTTGTACAGGTTTGGAACAACTTGAGGGTGAGTAAATAATTATAGAATTTTCATCTTCTGTGAACTATCCCTTTAAACATGTGATGTTAACTCAGATAGCTGACCTGTAGGATGTGTTCTTGAGCTCATTTATGACCTTGCTAGCTGGGAATGGGTCCTGGAGGCATATATGATCTTAGGAATGTCCGTGTCATAAGCTAAAGTAAAAAAAACAAAGACAAGACAAAACTCATGATAATGAAACTTGGTTCTTGAAATATAATTCCTATGGTTGTCCGTAATGTCAACTGTCACTATGATTTGGTTTATAATTTCGACAACAATGTAACTTTTGAAAACACAAGCAATGTTTATAAATGTTAATGAAAATAAATCATATCAATTTTGAATCAATAAATGAAGGACAGTACTTGGAGTGTCTTTGTTGGTGACTGCTGTTCCCCTCGATGACATTGGTCTGTCAGGGAACAGCTCCGCACCGCCCATTCTCTCGGCTATCTTGCGGTCAGAGATTGTGTCTTTGAAGTTCTCTCTCCAGCCCAGCGCTGAACACAGCAGAGAGAGTGTTTTACCAGTACCAGTGGGACTTTCAAGAACACCATTGACTTTCTGGAAAAGAACAAGTGCATGTCATTCTTATTAATAAAAGAATAATAGAACATGTGTGACCTTACAGGAAGACTTTCAAATCTTTATTGCATTAGATTAAAGCACTACAGCCTTCATATTATACACTAATCAAAGGGTAAGTAAAACAAAATCTCATTCTACCTTTGATAGAATGTCATTCTGCCATTGCATTTTACCTCTGATGGAAAAAGTGATTTAACTTTTTGGAAACAACAAAAAGTGGCAGACTTTTGTCTTTTTTGGCTATAACCTGAGTAGTAAAAGTAGGTTTTTTTTATTTTGAGGGTGAATCTTTTAAAGTTTTTGAGCGTATTTATTTTAAATTAAATTCAAATGTATTTGTATAGTGCTTTTCACAATACATATCGTTTCAAAGCAGCTTTGCAGAAAATGCATGCAATTCAGTTATCAGTTATGCATTTCAGAAATGTACATATACACATTTAAGTTACCTAATAATGTATTAATTTAAGGCAGAACATTTAACCGGTGTTGAGTATAAATAAATGTTGCTTGCAGTGCAGTGCATGAGGGTTGCACACAGTGTGGTGACTGAGATTCTTACATTCTGCAGGCACTCGATTACTTTTCTCATGTAGTCCTCCTGACACGGGTACGGAGTGAAGGGAAAGTCCACAGTGACTCCTCTTAGCTTAATAAGAGGCATTATCAACCAAAAGACACTGATCGCTCACATGTAAAGAGCAGCACCAAAACACTCTTAAAGGTGCTCTAAGTGACGTCACTTCTTGTTTACGTTCGAAGTATTGTCAAAAAAAAACAGAGGCTAGCTAGACCCTCCCTCCTCCTCCTCATCCGCTCACAAACCCCACCCCCAAATCCTTCTTGCTTCTGGAACAATTTGTTATTATGTTTCAAAGTGCCTGTTAGCCCAGTTAGTTGTTTCTTTGGGCCACAGACTGCGTCTTTTAACAGTGTGTTTCGGGGACAGGTAAGTTAGCTAGTGGATAGTGAGGAGATGTTTGCTGCATGTGACAATAAATGTTTTAAAAAACGCTTAGAGCAACTTTAAGCAAAACAAAAATAAAAAAATAAATTTATACTTTAAAAAATATACTTTAATGAACTTGAAATTGTCATCCGAAACTAATTCTACTGAAACGAATGTAAACAAAACAATCTGGCCGTGGTCTGTGAGACGCGACATGAAAAGAAGAAAAGAGTCAAATGATGATACAAACTTTCACAAATAATGCGTAAAGCCTTTACATCTGAAAACATTACCTGTGACAAATATGGCGCTGTCCTACTGGATAGGCAGGTAAAACTTTCTGCGTCCGGGGAGGAAACAATTCAAAAGGTAAATAAAAATCTCCACCATTCCGAGCAGCACTGAACTCGTTCGAACCGTATAGATGAACACTCTCCCCGCTGTATATTCCAGACGTTTTCGTTGAGTTTTCGCTGAGAAATGAGCCCAAATCCACCAGCCGCTATTAGAAATGTGGCCGCTATTGACTCGCTCAAAGTAAATGAGTGCGGCCATGTTTGTTTATATTACAATGTCTCACGTGATTTGTCCGATTTACTGCAATCTTAAAAAAATAAGCAGCACAACTATTTTCGCTTAGATCAGAGTAAAAAAAAATACATTTGACTATATATTCACATACAAAACATGTGTGAAAAAAACATTTTACTTTCTAATAATAGCAGTTTCTCACCCATTGGAAATCACTGTTTTATAATTTATGTATTTATATAGTGTTAAATGTCAAGTTCACAGGTCAGCACCAAAGGACAATTTTTAGTAGGCTAAAAAAAAGTGAAAAAGAGCACCAATGTACAAATATATGTTTATCTTTGTGTCAATATTCATACTTGAAACACACCAGATACCAAACCTTTGTGTACAGAATATCACACATAAAGTAATCTGTCTTTATTTCTTACAGTCTCTGTCTCCACGTGATGGAGATATCACGATATCCAGAGGAGGATAGACATGTAAGTTCTTACTTTTTAGCATGTTGCTCATTTATTTTTGTTCATTGTTTACAGCGAGTTCCTCTTCACTGGAGCGGTGAGATTTGGAGAGCCATGGCTGGTATGTGCTCCACTTTATAAAGACTTCATCAGACTGTACCGCTCTGCTCTGGACGCAGGAACAAACCCTTGCCACATACACACTGACTGAGAGACGCAGACACAACACGCCTCTGATGAAGTTCAAGTTCATGGAAATATGTTCAGCTGTCCATTCATATCACCTTTCACCTCACAATCCAAAGAAATGAGAAATAATATTTAGGCTGTTTATGATATATTCATTGTATGTAGTTATTAGAGCCTCACACGTGTTTGTCTTTTCCAGGTGTTTGTAGCAGGTGACCCCTACAGGTAAGTGCACTGCAAGTATAATGGACAAGCCTGATGAACACCGTGATGTTAAGCCAGTGATCCAGGGTCTGCAGAAGTTGAACCAGGAGGCAGTGCCTATTGTCTGTGTCGTGTCTGTTCAGACATGGTATTTTTAGTTAAATGATATATTGTCAATAAGAGAATGTATTGTTTGTGTTTAATAGTATTCTTGTAGTCTCTCATCCTCCTAGCTAGAGTCCAATGAGTGTAATGCTCCAGTTATTCTAAAAATGAGATGTACATCCCACATGTTCGTGGCAAAGAACGTTTCAAAATGTAACCTAATTATTTATATTGTCCTGGCTGAAGCCATTAGGGGGACAGATAACGGGGAGTCAGTCTCATACTTATTCAGTCGTGTCCTTTTGTAGTTCCCCTGTATGTTCCAGGTACAGGTGTAACATTGTCGGCAGGGTGTGGCCGTATGATGGACAACAGACAACTCTCCTGCCTGCCTGATGAATACAGCGATGTGAACAACAGAAGAAGCAAGTTGACGAAAGCGTTTATGGCAAGTATTCAAGAACCACATGTATTTGATGAATGAGGTTCTTGTTGTTGTGCCCATATTTCAGGACTTGAAGAAGACTTCAAGAGTCTTCTACTTTCAGTTTTGGCCTGACTACGCCTGCTCAGCAACGTGCACGACTGCTACAACAAAAGCATCCACAGCAGTCGCAGGAAATGGCATTGACGTCGATAAATGGGACTATTTCGCCAGGGATTGCTATCATCTGGGAATTTTTTTCTGTCTAGGGCAAAAACCTCTATATGAATGAATATGTTTGTGCAGTGCAACACAACACAATGGCCACACACCAGGGTGTGGACACTTCCATGCTCCGTAGCGCCATCTGGATCTAGATCCAGTGCAAGTTCGGGATTCGACGAAAGCGTTTTTGGCAAGTACCAATACCCAAATGTCTCCTGCTATGGCACATCAATAGAAAATCAGTTTAAAGGCTGACGTTCGAGGTTGTGGCATGTCACGATGCACATCTGTGGCCTGGCCTGTGGTAGTTTCTGGGATGGAGGTAGTCTACAGGAATAACATCGATGATGTTGAGAGATATCTCAATTCTACATGCAAATGCAGAAGCGACTGGTGCAGGCACTGACGAACACAGGACGTGAAGCCCGTGATCCAGTGGCTGAAGCGGGTCGAACCAGAAGCGGGTCCTGGCTGAAGCTATCAGGCGGTCACACAACGGGGATCGGTCTCATACTACTCTCCTGCCAGGCTTTTCTGCCTTGCAACAGATGAAGCAAGTTGACGAAAGCTTTTATGGCAAGTACCAAGACTTAAAGTTTTTATTTGATTTATTTATGGTTTAACTTCATTTTTTTCTTTTATTAGGAGGCACAGGGGGTAAAATTAAAATGATGCTATCTAAAATCTTATTGTGATGAGAGATGTTTTCTTTTTGACCACAGGAGTTGTTGCAACCAAGGCCTTTGGGAAGGAGTAAGAGGAGGTACCAGGAGGATGGGTTCGATTTGGAACCATCTGTGCTCCACTCTGTGTTCGATGGTACTCCAGTTGCCCAGACCCACAGAAGAAAGATGAGGCGCACAAGTCCAGATGAAGATGAGCAGCGAAGACGAGCACGCGGACGTCTCCCAGTACGGAAGCGCAACCAGGTATGGCACCTTAATCTTTAAGATTGAAGTGAAGTGCACTTTAAATTATACCGGTACTTTGACTTCTTTCATGCTTTTAAGACATTTAAAAATCTTTGCTTAACAGCTTGGGGACGAAAGTGACGACTGTGTTCCCTCTCAACCGTGCATTATCTGCCAAAAGTGAGGATGAAGATGAGCAGCTTGGGAGCACACGGACGTCTCCCAGGGTGGAGGCATAGACTGCAGCACTTGGACAGACTTCTGCCAGGTGTGACATGCACTTCAGACATGCACTTCAGGTTTTTTTTTTGAGTTGTTTGTAATAATTGCCATTTTGTGTTATGCACCATTTATGTATTTGTGTGGTTGCTACATTGGTTCCTGTCATCTTGCCAATTTTAGGGAGAGGCCATTCTAACCCCAAGGAGGAGATCAGGGAGATGTTCTGGCCTTCTGGATACAGGCAGCCCAGGCCCTGCGGAGAGAGAGACAGCGCAGCCACGCAGATTTTTATGTTAATCTTAAAGATAAGCCGGCCTTTAAACTGATTTCCTATTGATGTGCTACAGCAAAAGACATTTCAGCTACAATAGATCACATTGTCTTTTGCTGTGCACATCAATAGGAAATCAGTTTAAAGGCCGGCTTATCTTCATGTCTGATGCAAAAACTGTATTCTATATCGTGCAGGTGAAGGGTAAGGAGAGATTTGAAATGCTGAAGAAGATAAACGACAAGTGAACATATTTTCTTCTGAGATCGTGACGTCACCGTGCGCCCACTGAAATCATGAAACTTATATCGTTCTTTTCAGTTCGTCAAGACGGTTCCAACGAGCTCGGTCTGTTGAGTTTTGTTTCCGTTGAGTTTTCGCTGAGATATTTGCGTTGTGATTATAGTTCTTTAGTGCTACGAGCGCAGCCATGTAAGTTTTTGTTGCAAAGCACTCTGCGATATGACGTCTTTGCTTCTACCACGCTATTGTTAATGTGGACAAAAAAATGTCACTTCCCATAATGCATTGCAACAAAAACAAACATGTTGGCGCCGCGCTAACACGATCATTCACTACATCCTATCTGTATGTCACTCATTCTAACTTATGCACAATGCATTTAACCATCGCTTTTGAAGCTCTGCCGGATGTCGGATCTGCAGGATCAGAATACACTACAAGGGCAACGGAAAACCAGGTAAGTGCACTGCAAGTACAATGGACTGGACAAGGCTGCCGTCTGATGAACACCGTGACGTTAAGCCAGTGATCCAGGGGCTAAAGAGAGTTGAACCAGGAGGCAGTGCCTATTGTCTGTGTCGTGTCTGTTCAGACATGGGTATTTTTAGTTCAATGATATATTGTCAATAAGAGAATGTATTGTTTGTGTTTAATAGTATTCTTGTAGTCTCTCATCCTCCTAGCATAGAGTCCAATGAGTGTAATGCTCCAGTTATTCTAAAGACGAAATGTACATCCCACATGTACGTGGCAAAGAATGTTTCAAAATCCTAAAAGGGTAACCTAATTATTTCTATGGTCCTGGCTGAACGATTAGGCAGTCACATTACGTGGAGTCAGTCTCATACTTATTCAGTCGTGTCCTTTTGTAGTTCCCCTGTATGTTCCAGGTACAGGTGAACATTGTCGGCAGGGTGTGGCCGTATGATGGACAACAGACAACTCTCCTGCCTGCCTGATGAATACAGCGATGTGAACAACAGAAGAAGCAAGTTGACGAAAGCGTTTATGGCAAGTATTCAAGAACCACATGTATTTGATGAATGAGGTTCTTGTTGTTGTGCCCATATTTCAGGACTTGAAGAAGACTTCAAGAGTCTTCTACTTTCAGTTTTGGCCTGACTACGCCTGCTCAGCAACGTGCACGACTGCTACAACAAAAGCATCCACAGCAGTCGCAGGAAATGGCATTGATGTTGATAAATGGGATTATTTCGCCAGGGACTGCTATCATCTGGGAATCCATCCCCACAATTTGACGAACAACAAAATGGCCACACAGCACGGTATCAAACTCTACTGTTCAATTATTATCGCATTATGGTCTGGGACTTTTGTCAAGTGGAGGAGTCTGTTCTCCCAATATTTCTAAACTCTAGTATACCACAGTCAATGTGATTACAGTGTATTTTTATTTTCTTTCTGTCTATTGCAAAAACCTCTATACAAATGAATATGTTTGTGCAGTGCAACACAACACAATGGCCACACACCAGGGTGTGGACACTTCCATGCTCCGTAAAGCCATCTGGAACTAGATCCAATGCAAGTTCGGGATTCGGTCAGGCGTTTAAGGCAAGTACGAAAACCCCCATGTGTTCGGTGGATGAGGTTTTTGTATTTGCTGACTACTCAGTGCAGTCGTGACATTCAGGTCAGAGTCACAGCCCAGAGAGAAGTGCATATAATATGTGTATATATGATCTGAAGCTTGTGAAGATGCTTGTAAAAATGCAATAGTTTTTGTACAGGCATTTTAGACAGCACAGTCTTCAAGTAAATTTATGTTGATTCAGACTGAGCTTCCATCAAGATCATCTAGCCCTACAATAGCAAAGTGTCAGTGAGCAGCTCCATCACAGATATTTTCTGTTAAAGACATGTGAGCAGTTACTCTAACGGTGTAATACTCTAATATATTCTTTATTTATTAAACCGAATTTGCAGGTGAGTTCAACAATGCTGTTTTTTTGTTTGTTTTTTTTTCCCTCAGATTCCATGGTTCCGGCAGAGAGAAGCTGCTGGGAGACTGTGTCATAATCTGCGTGCCCTTTTTGGAGGAGGCCCGTCAAGAGTCACAGGGCAAGACTGAACCAGCAACTGCACATGTTGCAAATGTCCGCTTGTTATTTTGCATTTTAATGTTGCCCTGTGTTCTAGATACAACAATCCAGCAGTGACGCCCGGATGGCCTTTGAGATGGTTGCTGAGAAAAGAGCAGATTGCTGAACACGGTAAGCAATCTGAAGTCTAATGAACAAGATGGTTATTTGTAATGTTGCTACTCAAAGCAGTCATTCATTGATCTTGTAGACATGAGTCTGCTGCGTCCACGAGCCGAGAGCAGAGGATGGATGAACAAGGTTGTCCCTGCGAATTCCATCATCCGCCCCACCAAGCTACTGTGACATTAGACGTGATTGCAGCCTAGATCAACCTCTCACACCTCTGTTGGATGACTATGATGGAGGAGACAGTCCCATTTTCATGAACGCACCCCAATTCCAGTTCCCCCACTCCCCACTTATTCTGAGGTGAGTGTAAAGTATATTCGCCTAAGGTGCGGTCACATTTACCTTTGCCTAGTGAAATTTCAATAAGAATTTGCACGTTTGGGAGTTTGACATGAGGGTGGAAAAGTTATCCAACGCAGATTTTGCTCATGGTTAAGTTGGTTACGTGGCAACGTGGTGCTGACCAACCATAGAAATTTTACCAAAATAGCACTAATGTGATTGCACCTTTAGTGTGTACAATGTGAATACCAGTCGCTATTGAATATCAACATAAACTGATCTAATTTCAGCAGCTCTAGAACTGAACTGATGCCCATCATAAAAGGCTTTTTTCCCCTTTGTATTTTGTTATCTTATCCATAAACTGTGTGTTGTGGTCACATGTTAACCTATTTTACATTCAGCCCTGCAGATTTTAATGTGTAATTATAATTACAGGTGGAATCTGTCTTCAGGTTCATGCTTGGACCCCAATGAGCCGAGCCTGTTGTTTGTTAGAGAGGTGGATAAGGTGCAAGAGTACTTTAATGTACTGACAAAAGTACTGACGGAAACGAAACTCAAAGCAGACAGTGCTCAATTATTGGAAAAGTCTCAAGAGGTCAGTACTGTGTAACAAACACATCATGTAACTGTCAACTGATAATTATCAGATAGGCTGTCTTCTGACTGTAACAGCCATTTCTTTCTCTCTTTAAGGTTCATGAAATATTATCTCGTCCAACAGCATCCACACCAAAGACAAAAGTCTCTTCAGTGACTGCAGAGACTTCATCAGTCCTTTGGACAGTATACGAGCTGGTATGTTGAAAAAGGTCAACAAGGAGTTGACAAGGTATTTTTAACTCCTTTTATCTATTAAACCAAAATCACAGGTGAGTTCAACATAACTTTTTTTTTCAGGTTCCATGGTCACGGCAGAGAAAAGCTAAATAACTATGTACAGAGAGAAGCTGCCGTGCCTCTAGCTCGTTTGGTTTGGGTGTGGGGCCCCGGTGAATTTTGGCATAATCGGCGAGTTGAGAAAATCACATTTGATGCCGTGTCACTGTGTTGCACATTTTTTCATAGAATCAAAACATATTAATATTTTGTATATATTAATATTCCAAAATATTTTTTATTATTAGGTCCCTAAATCACTCCCAGACACCAAAAGCCCAAGCCATGTACCATCCACAGAAGAATGAAGCAGACGTTGAAAGCACAAAGGTGAGAGGGTAGATTTGGGTGGGGCTTGTGTTCAACTTGAGTGCGAGTTAGGTTTTGACTTGGGTGGTTTTGACTTGGCAGGATCTCACCCACCCACCAAAATCTACCCATGTGTTCCCTTGTCTGATGTGTCATGTTGTCATTATTTATTGTTTCATTGTTCACAGGTGTCCCTTGTCTTGTTATTAGTCTTGTGTGTATTTAGGCCCTCTGTTTGCCACGTGTCTTTGTCAAGTTTGTTTCACTGTTTGTTAAGCGTCATGGTTTGTTCCAAGTTCATGCCACGCTGTGCTTTTGTTTTATGATTGATCTTGGTATGTTTATTAACAAACTGCACTTGGGTTCTCATCAACACTTGCCAGCGGATCCCTTACACCTGTCTTGGTTTTTTGTTTAGTCCTAGCAGGTTCTTCCTTTATGGGCTTGCCGTACTCAAAGATTGTCAAACAATCTTAAGAGTGGCAAAGCTGGAAGTAAAGAGGATGGCCTGGGTATGGTCAGAAAACTCGGTGACAGAGAAAGGACCATGCATAGGCACTTTTGCACCCTCGGTTAATATTGAAATAATGTTCAGATTTCAACCACAAAATAATGGTGTTAATATTGCTTCAACATTACAAAGTGATGTTGTTTTTGCATCACTCTTGCACCCTCAGTAAATGGTGAAGCAATGTTGAGATTTCAACCAAAAA
>FLSR01000742.1:8353-22209 GCA_900092035.1 Leuciscus waleckii
ACTGTGAATAAGAATACAGGACACTAATATATTCTTTAATAAAACTTCAAAAGATGTCAAAAATCACAGAGGGTTTTCAACTACATTAGTCATGTTGCCCATATCTTGTGACCTACCAGCGTCAGTTACGTTGCTTCACTGCCATTCACAAATCCTCTCCTGTGGCGTCATGAGATAATAAAGTGTCCATCGTATGTACACTTCAGAATCTTGTCAGAAGAAGTAGGTCATCCGGGTACTTTTTGCCTACTCTTTTATGAGTAATGTGAATTTGGACATACTTCTTTTGTCACTGTTTTTTGCCTACTTTATAGTAGGGAAGTATGTGGTTCCGGCTGAAGCCAAAGTCAACAAATAATGACAGGGTAAATGGGAACAGAACCAAACAAAACAGAATATACACGTTACTGTTTTTTGCCTACTTTATAGTAGGGAAGTATGTGATTTCGGCTGCAGCCAAAGTACATTTTTCAAATTTTGCTGTTGTAGAACATGGACAGTACCAGCTAAAAGTTTAAACTGGGCCCTCATTAAATTATGGAATAATTAAAAAGAAAAATATAAAAAAATAGGCCTATTTGTGGAAAAAACATTTAATATTTGAGTTACATAAAAGCTTTATATTTGTTTTCTCCTAATTGTCCTTGAAATAGTGGTCAAGAACCCCCCCACCCCCAACACAAAAATGGTTTGGCCACTGATCAAAATTTGATGTTGTCATTTAATTTGAATTTCAGTAGGCTACGCTCAAAATGTCCGGTCAGCACAAGTCCGGTGCTCAGAAAAGGAAAGAAAAGAGAAGAAGAAAATAGAGGCCTGGGAGATTTTCTAAACAAATATAAAAAAAAAAATCAAAAGCGGTGACGGTGAAGCTGGAACTAGTAAAGTCAACGTAGAGCAAGGTAAGAAACAGCGCAGCAAACGCTTACGAGCCTTGTCAGGAGTTTTCCTGCATTGACATTTTTTGGCGGCCGCCAAAGCAAATTTTTGTCCTGCCAAAGCCTTATTTGATCGGTAAGTGATGTAGAATAAATGACTGCTGCGCCTGACAGGGCGATAACGAGCAGAGAAAGCCCCGGCCGCGCGCGCGCACTCTCACGTCTTCAAACAACACGTCGAGCGCTGTCTTGCTCTCTCTCCCTCGCGCATATTAATCAAAGTCAATTGGCATCTAAGATTATCTCGTCCCGGGCCCAGGCAAGACTGTCAGCTGGCCTGGGGAGAGTACATGGCTTGCCCTGCTGTTTTTTAGGCTTGCTAATGCTAACGCTACCAGCAGCTCTGTGTGAGAGAAACAAGCTGAGGCTACCGTTAGCCAGTGCTCTGCCTCTGATATTTATAATTGGCCTGTTAGCTGTTATGAAATATACCTCTGAGTCTAGCCTATAATGTCACAAATAGGGAGGGGCAGAGAATTTGGCTGAACTGTATTTTCAAATCCAAGCTGACAGATTACACTTTGGATTGTGGTGCTATGATATTAGTTTTTAGTTTGAATAAAAATAAGTAATCACAAATGTAACCACTATTATGTGCCCATTGCATATGTTTAACAATATCCTACAGCAGCAAAATGAGAAACAATAATGGTTTGCCCATGTTCAGCTGCAACACAAAGTGTTACATTTTATTCATAAACTTCCTAGCCTCAATAGAGTAGGTCTCGGCTGGGAGAAAACATCACCCAGACAGCAAACAGTCATTGAAACTAGGCTATGTTAAATCAACATTCCGTTTTCAACATTAAGTCATTGAATCAACATCGAACTCTGATGTTGATTCTACATCATTTTGCACCCTGTTTTAATATTGAAACAACGTTGAAATCCTGTCCATAGATCAACGGAATTTCAATGGTATTTCAATTATCAGGAATATTGAAACAATGTTGAAATTTGAACTGAACTAAGGATCAACGTGATTTCAATGGAATTTCAATCGTTTTTAAATGTTAATTTTAAATGTAATGCCATAAATTAAATAGCCTGCTTTATCTACAGCCAGGATGTTAAAAAGTAATGGAACATTTAATTCACTATATTAATTCCATTGCATTACACTATAAGTGTTATTATTAATAAAGTATTCTGTTCAGTGCAAAAAAAAAAATTACACTATTATATATCAAGAGTCTTCAGACAGATGTATAAATCCAAAGTTTATTTACAAATGGGCAAAATGGCTCCTTTAAAACATATGCCAGATGTGTAAAGGTCAAATTATCACATTCACGAGGTGTTGCACAGAAGGAAAAAATTAAATGCAAAAAATAATCAAATTTGCCTAGACATGAACAAATATGACAGGTAGATTTGAACAAGATTGCAGAAAACTACTTGTTGACAGTTGTGTATCATCCATGAATGCAGTTCCTCTTTGTCCCATCAGCGAGCAGGTAGTAGTCTTTGAGTTTATTGTCATATCAGCATCACCGGCAGCGAGCAGGTACGCTGTGTGGTCTCTTTAATGCAATCAAGGTGTTCTTGTATGCTGGTCCCTGCCAAAGACAAAAATAACACAAAGTCAGCTCTCCAATTGGCCGTCTTTATATTAGTTTTCCACAATACAATCAACCCAAATGGCAATATTTTTAGGCAGACAATAGGTCCAAATTTACCTTTTTGAAGACAAGGTGTTGTTCAGCTTGATATGAGGACATCTATCCAGGTCTCTTGCAGCCTTGTGGTGATGGTAGAATCAAATCAAGGAGGAGACGAATCGATGCAAGATCGCTGCCCCATTCTAAATAACAGATGTGACAACTTAAGCAAAAAATGCATGAACGCGTATAGATAATCTTTTTCTGAACTATAGTCTAACCTGAATCATCAGTTTCATCACCTTTCATAGCAGATTCTGCAGAGTCGATCAGGTCCTTGAAGGTCTTGGGAGAAGCCTTTTCAGGAACTTAGCTGAGGTCTTCTAACCAAAAAAATAAAAACAAACAAAACAAAACCATCATCAAACAGTTACATAGCATAATGACAACCATATCTCTCTCAGATGATCCATTCTGTTCAGATGATTGTGTAGTCACAGAGTAGTGCCGTTCACACCTGGCGTTAACATTCATCTTGGGTGACGCACAAGTGAACAACTCGAAGTACAGGTGTAAACGCACCCAAGATGCATTGAGATTCGATGTTCTGATGAGGTCTAGGCCACGTTCTTTTATTAAAGGGTTAGTTTCACTCAAAAAAATTTATTCTGTAATTTACTCACCCTCATGTCGTTCCAAACCCACAAGACTTTCTTTCGTCTTTGAAACACAAATTAAGATCTTTTTGATGAAATCTGAGAGCTTTCTACGCAACTACCACTTTGATGCTTCAAAAAGTTCATCTTAAAATTAATCCATATGAACCAAGCAGTTTAGTCCACATTTGCTTTTTCTTCTGTTTATGTTTGTTGATTAATGTTTATATGCGAATAAAAGTCTAAATTCAATCTCATCACAAAGCGAGCGAGTCTCTTCCGAAAATTTGGACTAAACCGCTCAATTCATATGGGTTAGTTTTATGATCTCTTTATGAACTTTTTGAAGCGTCAAAATGGTAATTGTGTGGACTGTCAATAGAGGGACAGGAATCGCTAAGATTTAAAATATATTCATTTTAGTTTCGAAGATAAACTAAAGTCTTTTCATGACATGAGGGTGAGAAATGACAACAATTTTACACTTTTGGGTCAACTAACCCTTTAACTTTTTGTTATAGTGTTTGATGTGTCATCATGAATTATGGCAATCAAGACACATGTAAATTCCAGGTCTGAACAAAGGCATTGTGTGGTTGCCCAGTTAGGTTTAAATTTGTAAATTAAAATTAAATTGTACATTCGTCATGTAATACAATGTGTACTGCACAAAGAATAAAATATAATGACACTCACAATTCTGGATTCATCTTCAGCATTCTGTTGCTTTCGTCTTCATGTCTGTTGGTTGCTTTCTGTTGCAATCTCATGAGAGGAGCTTTCTCACTTGACTAGTCTAGGCCAAATCTTTTGAAAAATGATTTGAAAAAAAAATATGTCAGTTAAGGCTAATATTTCCAAAATTCAGTAATGTAATACAGTTTAAATTAGGGCTGTAAATATGGTAAAATAATTGTGATAACCCTTTCTATAAAGCATGGGTGTCAAATTGTAAAATTATTTATATTTATATATTCACACATCTACACTTGAATATTCACATATTCAAGTTAACCCTCTGAGGTCTGAGGGGTTTTTGGTGTCCTTGAGATGTTCTGACATGCCCTGACATTTGTGCTTTTTTCAGTTGCTTATAAACATATTAATGGCAAAAGTATAATTACACTCTATTTAGCACAAACAGGGCTACCATAATATGTGAGCAACATGCATGTACATGATTGTATTTTTGAGAGAATAATGTTTATGCATGGTTATTCAAAAAACTAAAAACTAAAGTTTCTGAAATAAGACCACAAAACACATACTAAATATGTGACAATAAGACTTTTGACTAATGGATGTCATTGCCTAGAGTTTTTTCTTCAAAATGATGTGAAAATCATCCTGCCCTTATCATTCACATAACACAATACATTGATTTAAATATTGTAAAACACTTTTTGTTTGTAAAAGCAATATGCGCAAGAGGCGTCAACCATTCAACAGCATCATGCATATGTAGTGGTTCACACCTCAGGAGACAATGGGGCCCGCATACTTAATGAGCCATTCATTCAGGTGTGTCACCTATAGACACAAGAAAGAATGCAAGAGCAATATATATATATATATATACGTTATTCCACATTAACACTTGAGAAAGGATAACTTAGCCTACCTCACTCCTCAGCGGGATGTGCTCCTCATATCAGCACGGAAAATTTTCTCCATAAGGTAGGCTATATTATGCCTCTTTGTTTACAGCTGATGTGGGGGCGTTTCACAGACTGAAATGGTTCTCAGAATTTGCGTTTGAATAGCCTGCGCTCTCCGGGGCGTGGTCAAATTACTTTTGAATGGCTCGTAATCAGCTCGACTGGGGTCGCTCTCTTTTTATACAGATTACAGAAGCTGATAATATTTGTTTTTTATATAAATTACTTCATTTAAAAGAAGAGATTTCAAGCTTCATGCCTGTGTGTCTGTATGCCTGTTTGACTGAGTATTCGCTGAGTTATTGTTCATTTTCGGACGCGTTTCAGAATGGACTTCACTGGCAGAGAGAGGGCAGAACTCGCTTCTTGTTTATTTTTCTTTATTTGGCAAAAAGCACAACTCTTTGTTTTTATTGTGAGTATACACAAAAATAATACAGATTTAACAGAATCGATTGATGTATGAAACTTGCTTGTAATATCAAAGTCAACAGAGCAAAATTAATTTCTTTTGAACTGAACTGAAAAAAATCCAGCAAAACGCGCGGGCGCGTTTGTCGACCTCAGAGGGTTAATAGCCACAAAACCTTGTGCATTGTTCACATGGAGGCCTGAAACAGTTTAAATATGCATTTAATCTGATTATTAAATACATTTATATAATTTAAACGAGTAAATTGAGTGACAAGGCATCTTAAATTAAACTTGGTGTACTACGTTAGATTTTAAGACATGTTTAGAATGTATTTTACCCATAATTTATTAATGATATTTATAATGTGAACAGAAAATACAGATTCTTCATAATAATAAAATACATACAGATAAATAGTTAGGACAAAATTTATCCCAAAATAACATGCAGTATGAATTGATAAAGAATGATCTCAAGCTAAACAGGGTATGCAGGAATCCTGAAGTTAATTTCAATACCTTTTTAAGACTTTTTGAAGACCTTCTCAAAATATTTTAAGACCTCATCGCCACTTCAAGTTCTAATCAGCAACAAACCTTTAACTTAATAAACAGTTGTAGTTGCAAATAAATCTATAGAGCACAACCATACAACAGAACTCAGATAAGCTCGGAAGAAACAAAACTCAAAAGAATAAATTAAAGCAAAGGCAAGGTTTATTAAAATATACATTAATTAACAAAGAGCAACACTGAATAGACTGATTCAGACTCCTGACATGTGCCTCAGTTCATTTGATTTGCTTTCAATAACTTTATAGTTTGCTCCAGATCATTGAGTTTTTATTTGTCTTCTCCTCAAGGTGTTGGATTTGGTGATCAGTTGGGCCATTAATGACACAGATTTTCCCTCAGCCTGCTCTGCTAGCTGATCTTCATCTTTTTGCAGTGTGGCGCACACCTCTCTTAAGACTTTTCTCTTCTTTTTCATAACTTCTAACTCGTCTTCAGCTTCTTTCCTCTTGAGGCTCTGTCTGGTAGTCTCTTTTTTCTTCCTTTCTTGTTCCAAGTGAATCCTGTACTTTGACCTCGCAGAGGCTACAGAAGCCAGGAGCTCCTTGGTCAGAGGTACTTTTAGAACGCCCCACAGGCACTGAACTTATCACAAATCAACCTCAGAGCCTCGATCGACTCTTCAAGGATGTTGCAGGTTTCGACCTGCTTGTTGACTGAGAATCCTCTCTCTACTGTGGCTTGACCATGGGACGGAATTAAAAGGCTCTGACAGAACTTTGACAACTCAGGGTAAGACTTGCTGAGCGCTGAGTGTAAGAATACGTCAATCCGCTGCTGCAGTGGCTGAAAGGAGAGGAAACACTCATATCTAGCCTCAACAGCGAGGAAGCTCTCAAACTGTTGAACAATCACATCACCTGCAATGAGAGAATTAAATAAGTATTTACTAATGTGTTAAATTTCGTAATGTGCCAATATTAGAAGACATACAGTGACCTATCAGCTTCTACTCTCTTTATACTATTTTTCCTAACCAGCTGAGAAGCCTCCCCAGATAGCAACATTGTTTCGGCCCGGATACGGCCCACATCTGGCACTTGTGGAATACGGATCTGGCCCACATCTGGACTTGTGGAATACGGATCTGGCCCACATGCAGCGTGGAATGACGGCCCTTGTGTGGCCCACTCCTGTTTGCCTGATCTGGGCCACAAGCAGGCCATAGCAATGCCACATGTCAGCCAAGAGCAAAGAAATAAACCAGAACTGGACCTTATCTGAGCCACAAAGTCTGTGTATATTAAATATGGAGTCATCTCAGCCTTAATAAGCCTGTTAACAAGCAGAATCACTGAAGGAAAGAAGAGAACAGAAAAAGAGACGAGCAGAAACACAAGAACTACAACTGACTTCAGACACAGTCAAAGATGAAATCCACTGAAGAGAAAAGAAGACATTAAATCTGTGAAGATCTCAGCAGAGGAGGAATAAACAACTCCACAAACAGCATTACCAGCTTCACTTATTACTAACCAGACTGACTTTATTTCATTTCCGTTTGAATGAAAACAATAGTTGTATTTTAAAGTCACCATGATGGTGGTTAGCGTTTGCTTTAGTTGGACTCTTGACCCTTGACTCTTTAATATAAAAATTCTCTGGCTGCTATAATTATGTGTTTATAAAACACGTTTGTTGCAGCAAAAAAGCCAAGAGAAAAAGAGATCAGGTGATGTTGGCTGTTTATTGATGATGATGACATAAACAGCCAACATCACCTGATCTCTTTTTCTCTTGGCTTTTTTGCTGCAACAAACGTGTTTTATAAACACATAATTATAGCAGCCAGAGAATTTTTATATTAAAGAGTCAAGGGTCAAGAGTCCAACTAAAGCAAACGCTAACCACCATCATGGTGACTTTAAAATACAACTATTGTTTTCATTCAAACGGAAATGAAATAAAGTCAGTCTGGTTAGTAATAAGTGAAGCTGGTAATGCTGTTTGTGGAGTTGTTTATTCCTCCTCTGCTGAGATCTTCACAGATTTAATGTCTTCTTTTCTCTTCAGTTGATTTCATCTTAGACTGTGTCTGAAGTCAGTTGTAGTTCTTGTGTTTCTTCTTGTCTCTTTTTCTGTGCTCTTCTTTCCTTTAGTGATTCTGCTTGTTAACAGGCTTATTAAGGCTGAGATGACTCCATATTTAGTATACACAGATTTTGTGGCTCAGATAAGGTCCAGTTCTGGTTTATTTCTTTGCTCTTGGCTGACATGTGGCATTGCTATGGCCTGCTTGTGGCCCAGATCTGGCAAACAGGAGTGGGCCACACAAGGGCCGTCATTCCACGCTGCATGTGGGCCAGATCCGCATTCCACAAGTGCCAGATGTGGGCCGGATCGGGCCGAAACAATGTTGCTATCTGGGAAGATGCTGCACTATCAAATATTCAAACACATGACAATTAAGACTAAGAAAATATTCAACGATGATTTAAAGAATCAATATCAAAAAGAGAATTGTTTGACTTTTAGTTGATGTCTATCAGCTCTGAGATCTGTATACTAACTGTCCATCGGCACATAAACCTCAACAATATCTCCACATTGTCTTGAGAAAATCAACCAAAAAATTATGATCTGGCTATACACTGATGTTTATCCAATCAAATGCTCTGATGAGTGAGAAAGTCCCTCCCCTGAACCACCTGACACTGACTAGCAAGTAGCAAATTAGCCACTCATGTTCAAGACTGTGACGTAACTAAAAACTACTGGATATTTATAAAATATACAAGCCCATTGACACGCCTCACCCAAACTTCCTGTTTCAAAAGGAAATACATCAACATACCACAGAAAACTGTTCATTAATCATCAAAAAAATAAAATAAAAAAATTAATAAATTCACTATAAACATCAGAAGAAAAGGAAAGACTTTTCAAAAAAAAAAAAAAGAAAGAAAGAAAGAAAAAAAAGAAATTATGCTTCAACTAGTTGCTTTAGCGCCTCAGAAGTTGAAATGTAAGAGAGACTCACCGTGAATCATGAGCAGAAAGAAGATCAGAGGAAGAGGAGGAGCCATTCTGACCGACATCAGCATATCTATAATACAGCATTAAACATCACTTATATGCTCATAAACACTATTCATCACCCTAAACAGCTCTTAGTGTTAATAAGATCTTTGCACATCTGAAGATTATTAATGCTCAACATCAGTGTGTGTAAATGATCTGATCATTAGATGAACAGAAGATATTTCTCATTGAATAGAATAGAATAGAATAGAATGACTGACTGATTAACACATGCACTTTTGAATCTAAAGATCGATTAGTAAATGATGCTCTTACCCGTTTCACCAACACTCATGACCAGTGACAAATGAACTGAATAAAACCAGCGTTGGGTTTTTATGTGGTCAACACGTTATATTTAACACAAGGATATGACACTTCCACCAGCGCTGATAGCAGAGGCAAAGTTTAAACATCGCAACATCAGAGACAACATTAGACTGTCCCACTCCGGCCCTGCTGTGAATTAACAGCGCTCAAAGTCGACACTCAGAGGCTGTTTTCCCAATCACACCCTATACCCTCATTCACTATTCCCTACATTAGTTCACTTATATAGTCCCCTTGACAGAGTGAATGAAAAGAGAGTGAATTGAGACACTGATGAACACCTGATAAGCAGAATCTCTGAAGGACAGAGAAACAAGAACAGTAAAAAGAGAAACACAAGAACTACAACTGACTTCCAGCAACACTGAGTATGTTTTTAACATTATTTAACATTCGTACAAAAGTTATTGTTGAGAATTAACAGATATTTAGTTGTTGATGTTTTATTGAAAATAATAAAGTTTGTTGTCACCATGATGGAGATCAGTATTTGCTTTAGTTGGGCTCTTGACCCTTGACTTTTTAACATTATATTATCTCTGGCTGCTGTAACTGTGAGTTTTTTAAACACATTTGTCATGGCAAGAAAAAGTCAAGAGGAGGATAATAAGTGTTTTTGACTTTGTGATGATTACATAATCATCCTGGACATGTCTGATTATCTTAACTAATGAATAAGCATTGAATTTGTGGATATTTTGTATTTATCATACTGTATATCTGTTAATCTACAACATGAAATAGAACAATGTTTCTGTAATTAGTTATTCTGAAGAATATTGAAATCATATAGTGCTTTAAAACATTTTGGACTCCTGCTAGACTTAGACACACACAGACATAAACAATCAACACATGAATCTCAACAATGGTGACAATCAAAAGTCTCATGTCGCAATGCATGCTGGGTTCCAGGAGAGCATAAAACTCCCAGCATGCACTGCTGCATGAATAAATAAATAAATACAAATAAATTATTGCCACCATTGATGAGAGACATATGCAGATTTTTTATATCTCTGTGTTTCTACAAGACAGTGTAGTTCTGTTTCTTTTTTAGGTTGTGCATGATGTGTTAAATAAAAATCATCATAACTTATTACTGTAGTTTCTCAGTGGTGGGAATAATGTAACACTTTTGATGCAGAATTAACAACTGAATGTGATTTAATGAATGAACAGGCTATATGATGATTTTGTCATCATAATCAATATAACCACAACCATTTACAAACTGTGTGTATGCACAAGCGTGATTTGAAAAAACACAGTTCAAGCAGTCAGATAAAAATCTAATGATAAAAAGTCAAGGGTCAGCATCCCAACTAAAGCAAACACTGACCTCTATAGTGGTAACATTTTCAATAAAACATCTCAATAACAACTTCTGTAGATGTATGACAGAAATAAAGTCAAACTGAGTGTAATGTTTTGTAATGGCTGGAAGTCAGTAGTAGTTCTTCTCATTCACTTATTTCACTTATTCACTTATTATTCAACATATTAACTTAATTATCTCACTGCAACACTGTCAATGTTACTTTTACTCTTTGTAGTGTGGATTTCCCTGTGGGGTTGAAAGGGTTAACAGTGTAAGATAAAAAATCAAACCCACTGAATGTGTTTTAACAGAATAAACTGTAGTTATAAAACAGGTTTATACTGGCAACACTGTTGCCAGTAGTTTACTGTAAAAAGATTTTTGTGGGTCACCGTTGTGGTGAAGAGTAGAGCCTGTGCTTCAGTCCAGGAGAAGATCTCCAAACATTGATGATATGCTGCATGTTGCTTTATTTAACAGGCGGTGATTGTGCAGTTGCTGGTCCACTGGCAATCTTTATGTTCAGTAGTTTTTTATGGTCTCAAATGAAAGAAGTTCACAATAATACTTTGCTCACATTATTTATGCATTATAAATTTTAGTTAATACATTTAAATGGCAGTTGGTCAATTGAAGGCAGTTGGTTTCTCCAAGTGAAATTAGTTAACTCAAGTTTTAATTTAGTGCATTTTACAGTAACATACTGTAGATAACAGTAAAGAACTGTACAATTAACAGTATATTTTACTGTAAAAAAACCTGGTAAGGTCTAACAGTGTGGCAAACAGGAGCGGTCCGCCCAAGTGCCATCATTCCACGCTGCATGTGACCCAGATCCGCATAGAGTTAATTAAGTTATTAACCCTCTGGGGTCTGAGGGTTTTTTGGGGTCCTTGAGATGTTCTGACATGCCCTGACATTTGTGTTTTTTTCAGTTGCTTATAAACATATTAATGGCAAAGGTATAATTACACTCTATTTAGCACAAACAGGGCTACCATAATATGTGAGCAACATGCATGTACATGATTGTATTTTTGAGAGAATAATGTTTATGCATGGTTATTCAAAAAACTAAAAACTAAAGTTTCTGAAATAAGACCACAAAACACATACTAAATATGTGACAATAAGACTTTTGACTAATGGATGTCATTGCCTAGAGTTTTTTCTTCAAAATGATGTGAAAATCATCCTGCCCTTATCATTCACATAACACAATACATTGATTTAAATATTGTAAAACACTTTTTGTTTGTAAAAGCAATATGCGCAAGAGGCGTCAACCATTCAACAGCATCATGCATATGTAGTGGTTCACACCTCAGGAGACAATGGGGCCCGCATACTTAATGAGCCATTCATTCAGGTGTGTCACCTATAGACACAAGAAAGAATGCAAGAGCAATATATATATATATATATGATTTCAAGCTTCATGCCTGTGTGTCTGTATGCCTGTTTGACTGAGTGTTCGCTGAGTTATTGTTCATTTTCGGACGCGTTTCGGAATGGACTTCACTGGCAGAGAGAAGGCAGAACTCGCTTCGTGTTTATTTTTCTTTATTTGGCAATAAGCACAACACTTTGTTTTTATTGTGAGTATACACAAAAATAATACACATTTAACAGAATCGATTGATGTATGAAACTTGTTTGTAATATCAAAGTCAACAGAGCAAAATGAATCTCTTTTGAACTGATAAAAAAAAAAGCGAGCTGGTATCGCCGGCGATACCGCCGACCCCAGGGGGTTAAGTGATCAATTGATTGACAATATGTATATAATTTGAAACAACATCTTCATTTATGGCTTGTTTTACAAAAAATTATCTATTTCAGTTCATATTATTACAAAACCACAAACTGATATGAAAAGCAAAAAATCTAACTGCCCAACTAAAGGAAATACTGATCACCATAATGGTGACCAAACATTTTCAATAAAACATTGACACCTAAACCTCTGTTAATTCTCAAAGAGAACTATAGACAAATGACAGAAATGAAGTCAGCCTGGTTTGTATTTTCTTTTCAGTTGATTTCATCTAAGGCTGTTGTAGTTATTGTGTTTCTCTTTCCTTTCGTGATTCTGCTCGTTACCATCAGGTTTTTTGAAGGATAATGTGGAGTCAAGCATAATACTGAGATATTTAACATGAGAGACTACTTGGATGATCTTTCCAGACACATAGACTTTGGGATCTTGAAATTAACTCATTAGCCTACTAACCAGACTGACTTTATTTCTGTCAGATGTCTACAGCAGCTCTTATTAAGAATTAAAAGGTTCAGAGGGTAGAGGTTTAGATATAGATGAATGATGCTTGACCAAGGAGAAAAATCTATTTGTTTAAATCACCATCATGGTGATCAGTGTTTACTTTATTTGGGCTCTTGACGCTTGACTCTTTTTAAGTTACTTTTTTTTCAGCCATTGTAGGTGTTTTCAGAAAACATTTCTGAATTGATAAACCAGACCAATCTGTCTACTTTTTTTTTACTGGTCAATTTTGAAATTTGGGGATATTTGTCTTCAATAACATGTCTTCTTTCAGACTTGTGGTGAAAAAAAGTCCGAAATACACATTTAGGTCTTTATTTTACTACACTTTGTCTTTTTGCGTCTGTAGATTCCTCATAAATTCAACAAAAGTTTGTGTTCTTAATCAACATTCTGCTCCGTGATCTCTGCCGTCATCCTGTCATCACATGCACCATTAGGAAGCTCTCTCTCTTCTGTACAATCCTGTCGGATCCAAATATGGTAATTTCCTTTTTATCAGCAACCAATCGTGAAAGTAAAAGGACTGAATACGCAATCTCATTGGCTGATGTTAAATCTTTAAAGCCCGTTTTCTAAAAATGACTTTTCTCTCATACTCAATTCAAACTCATACTCCAAGTCAGAAATCTCCATTTCAAGCACCTATATACACCAAACTTTCCAGTCTTGTACCTAGTTATATTATGAAGACATTTACAGAGGGATTTGTAAATATATTATTCCTAGCCATTTTATTCCAAAAAACATGGCGAAAATCATTTTTTTAAGGCTATTGACAGTATATTCTGATTTACAGGATAACAAAAGTAGATATCCATAAATCCCTCTGCAATGTTTTTCCCATCTAATATGTGAACACAAGGAAAACTATTTTTTTAACCTGGCTTTATCCAATACTCAGATTTCGTTTTTTAAAATATATGCAAATTAGCGCATATTTAATTAGATATTGCCTAACTTGCATATTTAAACATTAAATTACAGAAAACTTGTAATACATTTTTTCTCATCTTAATGTAGGTAATCAACTGGGAAAGTTTCATGGTGATATCTGCTA
>FLSR01000743.1:8561-19464 GCA_900092035.1 Leuciscus waleckii
GTCGCCTAGAGTTTTTTCTTCAAAATGATGTGAAAATCATCCTACCTAATCATTCACATAAAACAATACATTGATTTAAATTTTGCAAGACACTTTATGTTTGGAGAGGCCATATGCGAGTGGGCGTCAACGATCATGCATATTTAGTGGTTCACACCTGAGGAGACAATGGGGCCCGCATACTTAATGAGCCATTCATTCAGAAGAAAGAATGCAAGAGCAATATGTATATATATATACAGTATATATATATATATATATATATATATATATATATTCTACCAAATTGGTTCACAGTTGGAAGCATCTCATTTTATTTTTCCATGTCTAGTAATTGTGCAGTTAATTCTCATACTGTATTTTCAGTTTTGGAATATGTATCCTCTCCCCAAATTTGTCACTAATAAAACACAATAAAAATTATTTAAAGAAAAGTTTACATCTACCTTGAACATGTATTTTTTATTAAAAGGTTACAATTACAACAACAATTCAAGTGCAATCTTTCTTTGTAAAAACTAAAGTATACATTTTATATCATACATACTGTATTTCAAAGTTAAGAATTCATTACTTTGAATATAGCCTAGGCTACATTGGGAAAAACACTAATAACATATTATTTGATTACTTTATTTTTGACAAAACATACTATATTCAACATATGAGCAAAAATTGGCAAACAAAAGCTTATTTGAGGTGGCAAATATTTTACAGTAAAAATGTATAATCTATCCAAAACTAGTGAACGAAATGTTGTCTTTCATATGTCTGTAACATAGGTCTTTCGTTTATATAAGAAATATAAATGTTAATTTGCAGTTTAATACGTTGCTTATACAAATACATTTTATTTCAACATATTTCAGTCATTTTTACGTCTTTTTGCGAGCGCACATCTCTGCCATTCATTCATCCACACACAGAAACGCGATTCACTTGAGAATGAAAAAAACGTACCACAGTATTCTCAGGATCCGTTGTTCCTCGAAATACCAGCGCCGCGAGACGGTGTAAACAAGTAAATGATCTGAACAAACTTGATGTGTTTTCTCAAGCTGATATGTGGGCGTTCATAGTTTGTATGGGATCGTTTACGTTTGAATAGCGCGCGCTCTCCATGGGCGGAGTCACATTAAAAATAATTAGCTGAGAAGAGAACGACTGACATCTCTCTCTCTTTTCATACAGATTACATAAACTGAGAATATTTGTTTTTTATAAATATTACTTCATTTAAAAGAAGAGAATTCAAGCTTCATGCCTGTGTGTCTGTATGCCTGTTTGACTGAGTATTCGCTGAGTTACAGTTTGTGCTGTCTTTAAAGTTAAATGAATGGGTTAAATAAGTTATTCGTTGGAAAAGTTAAAACATTAAATACATTAAGTTAAATTTCAGAAGTTCATGCTGTGTGCTGCTCTCTACTGGTCAGAGTTAATAATTCAGTGTAGCACTCTCTACAGTAGAACTCTGTCAGGCAAGAAAGTCAGTGCTGGATTCATGTTGCTGAATTTATTTCTGATACGCTTCTGCCTTGGAGACTATGTGCCTGTAAGTAATGTGTAAATCATTTTCAATCACTTGCATTGGTAAGGAATGTCATGTTAGAAACGTTTTTATGTTTGTAAAACATGTTGCTTAATTGCTTTGTGGCTTGTAGGTGAACTGTGTTTTCATACAGTAGGCTACATTGCTGCTTGTATTCAGTAGGCTACAGTGCTTGTTTTACACTTTGATAGGAATTTTGTAGTAACATAGTTATATGTATGGATATGTTCATGTTTTGTGTACTGATTTATATTCTTATTTTGTAATGTTTCAGTTTTACAAAACAAAACAACAAGAGGAAACAACTTCAGTAAAATACAAGAAAAGTCAAGCCTTGTGTGTTTATTGGAGGATTTTTGAATGTTCACTGGCTGTCTAGCTTTGCATAAGAGATCGCATTGCAAGGGCAGCACAGTAAAAAGGCACCAGCACAGCGGGCTCTAGCTCAAGAAAACATTTCTCAGCAAACATGAGTCTACGCTCAGGAGGACATTATCAAAAAAAAGACACCACTATGCAGCAAAACGAAGCTAGTGGAGAACAACAAGCAGAGGCTGCAGATCAAACAACCAAAAAGCATGGGCCTCCTGAACAATTTGATGCTAAGTCACAGTCATCAAGAGCAGCCTCCAGAGTCTCTCGGCGATCAACATCAACAACTTCTTCAGCCACAAAAGCCTATGCCAAAGCAAAAGCTGCCCAGGCTCAACTTGTTTACGCTGAAAAAGAAGCTGACATGAGAAACAAAGAGCAGACTTGGAAGCAAGCATGCTAAAGCAAAAGGCTGACTACGACCCTAGTCTCTATCTTCTCCAGTGCCAAAGAGCTGCTGCTGCAGCTGAAGCTGAAGCTGAAGCTACAGCCTATGAGGAAGCAGAAGTTGAAAGAGAAGAACTCTGCTATATCGAAGACGGGCCCCTCAGTTCAGTCCAACGCACTACTGAGTACGTCCAACAGCAGTCTGAGTTGGCCTTTCGGGAGCTGAGTGCAAAGTACGTAGCTGTGGAGTCACGTGATAGAAAAATAAATAAATTGGAAACGCCTGAGGATAAATCGGCGAGTTACCAGGGTATCCAAAACAACACACAGCCAGTTTACAAAGACATAAAAGAAGAGGTATCAATCAACCTACATAGTACTCCGAAGTACGCAGCCATTCCTGAAAATAAATACTTACCTGAGCCTCAAGGTGCACAAGACTTTGCAAATTATCTTATCCGAAGGGAAATGGTGGCTGCTGGTCTTCTGCAATTTGACGACAAACCTGATAATTATTGGTCATGGAAATCCTCCTTTCTAAGTGCTACCAAAGATTTGAACCTCTCAGCCAGGGAAGAATTGGACCTAATGACAAAGAAGTGTGCTTGGGAACAGTTCACAAACCATCAGAGGTCAACGTCTACAAAGCCAACATACTGCACAATGGTCGCACATCCTTTCTGAGGCCATGTCCTTACAGCATCCACGTGAGGAAGACTACAGTGGCATGACACAGCATCATGGTCCAACCTTCCCTACATGTGAAAAGGACACAAATCTCATTATGAGTGCAGACAACCTAGGATGTTCAGTGTTTGACAGGTCAAAGGATGATGACAAGCCTGCACTATCTATAGATGACAAAGCTTTCCTGGCCATCATGAATACAGAGGTCTATCAAAATAAAGGAAACAGCTGGGTGGCACCTTTACCATTCCGCTTTCCAAGACGGCGCCTTCCAAGCAACAGGGAGCAAGCTTTGAAACGGCTTTGCTCACTACGAGAATGCTAGAGAAAAAAACAAAAATGAAAGATCACTATATCAAGTTCATGCAGACCATGTTAGATAATGATCAAGCTGAGACTGCTCCACCTTTAGACAAAGATAAAGAGCATTGGTACCTGCCGACATTTGATGTATATCACCCGCAAAAGCCAGACCAGATACGGGTTGTGTTCAATTCAAGCGCTGAATGTGATGGTACATCTCTTAATGACATGCTGCTCAGTGGACCAGACTTGAACAATACCCTGTTGGGAGTTCTTATGCAGTTCCGAAGAGAACCAATAGCCCTAACAGCAGATGTACAGCAAATGTTTTATTGCTTTGTTGTCCAAGAAGAACACAGAGATTATCTTCGGTATCTCTGGTATGAGGACAACGACACCAGCAAGAATGTGGTAGAGTAAAGGATGAAGGTCCATGTATTTGGAAACAGCCCTTCACCTGCTGTAGCTATCTACTGCATGAGCGAGCAGCTCAAACAGGGGAAAAAGAACATGGTTTAGACGCAAGACAGTTTGTTGAGAGACAGTTTTATGTTGACGATGGTCTCACCTCAGTTGCCACACCTGAAGAGGCAATAGATCTCCTCACACGAACCAGAGAGATGTTAGCAGAATCCAACCTGCGACTGCACAAAGTGGCATCAAACAGTAACCAGGTAATGGAAGCCTTCCCAGCAGAGGACCGTGCCAAGGATCTAAAGGATCTGGATCTCGGAGTGGATCCTCTTCCGCTTCAAAGGAGCCTGGGGCTCTCCTGGAACTTGAAAACAGACAGCTTTACATACCTGGTGTCCTGTGAAGAGAAGCCATTTACACGGAGAGGCGTGTTGTCAACGGTCAACAGTTTGTATGACCCTTTGGGCTTCGTAGCTCCCATAACAATGCAAGGGAAAGCTTTAGTCCGAGATTTGTCATCTGAGTAGAGTGAGTGGGATGCTCCTCTACCCCCCAAAAAGGAGGCAGAATGGAACCTGTGGAAGAACTCATTAAAGGCTCTTGAAGACCTGCACATACAAGGTGCTACATTCCAGTCTCGCTGTCTGCAACACAGAGAACAGAACTGTGTATATTCTCAGACGCTTCTACAGTAGCTATAGGAGCTGTGGCCTACTTGAGAGCAGTCGACACTGACGGACAATACCATGTTGGATTTGTCATGGGAAAGTCGAAATTGGCTCCTCGCCCTGCCCACACCATTCCACGACTTGAGTTCTGTGCAGCTGTGTTGGCTGTGGAACTATACGAGCTGATCAGGGATGAGATTGACATTGAGGTAGAAGCTGTGAAGTTTTTCACTGATAGCAAGATTGTGCTTGGCTATATCCACAACTCTACAAGAAGGTTTTATATGTACGTCTCCAACCGAGTAACTCGGATTAGGAAATCCACATGCCCTGAACAGTGATACTATATACAGACAGACTTGAACCCAGCAGACCATGCAACCAGGTCTCTACCAGCAGCCCAACTCCAACTCAGCAACTGGTCTCAGGACCAGCCTTCCTGTATTGTGACAAAGCAGCAGAGTCTCCTGAATCTAATCTCTTCACCCTCTTTGAGCCTCAAGCTGATGATGAGATTCGTCCTGAGGTTATGACTCTGACAACAAGGGCATCAGAGTCCCAGTTGAGCTCAAAACACTTTGAACGATGCTCAAGCTGGAGAACACTCCATCAAACCGTAGCCAGACTCATTCATGTTGCTGCATCCTTCAAAGGAAAGACAGACAAGGCAGATAGGAAGGGATGGAGGTGTTTTAAGGAAATGTCCAGCAGAAGGGAGCTTTCACAAGCCAAAGCTGTGATTATTAGATCTGTCCAGCGCGACGTCTTCAAGGAGGAAGTGAAATGTCTTAATGAAAGACAGACATACTCCAAGCAAAACACACTCAAGAAGCTCAATCCAGATGGTCTGGATTGATAAAGATGGTCTGTTTCGTGTCGGAGGTCGCCTTTCTTCTGCTGATGTGTCGAAAGAAGAAAAGCATCCACTGATCATCCCACATACCCATCATATTGCCACTCTACTTGTGAGACCTTTCATGAACAAGTAGCTCACCAAGGACGTCACATTATACGGAAGGAGCAATTCGAGCAGCTGGATACTGGATAATTGGGGGTAAGTGTCTTGTGTCTTCTGTTATCCACAAGTGTGTTACCTGCCGCAAACTACGAGGGAGTTTGGAGGACCAGAAGATGGCAGATCTGACTGCAGATAGACTCACCCCTGAACCTCCGTTCACCAGTGTTGGCCTTGATGTTTTTGGGCCATGGACTATCATGACACGTCGCACAAGAGGAGGAAGTGCGGAAAGCAAACGCTGGGCTGTGCTCTTTGCATGCATGTCAACCAGAGCTGTGCATATTGAGCTGATTGAAACCATGTCAACGGACAGTTTTATCAATGCTCTAAGGAGGTTTTTCTCTATTCGTGGTCCAGCAAAACTTCTGCGGTCTGATAGAGGGACTAACTTTGTGGGAGCTTGTAAGGCGTTGGATATGAACACAGTGACACAGCAGTAAGGAAGTACCTCAAGGAGACAGGATGCTCCTGGGTTTTTAATCCCCCTCACGCTTCTCACATGGGCGGCTCATGGGAGACTTATCGGAGTTGCCAGGCGCATTCTAGATGCAATGCTGCTTCAGACAAAACCAACCCGTCTCACACATGAAGTCCTGAGCACTTTCATGGCTGAGGTGATGGCGATTATAAATGCTAGACCCCTTGTGTCTGTATCCACCGACCCAGATATGCCTGCAGTACTCACCCCAGCTATGCTCCTTACTCAGAAGACAAGTGCTATTGTAGCTCCCTCTGGAAACCTTGGTATTGCTCAGTTGTATGCAAAGCAGTGGAAGCAAGTCCAGTGTCTTGCTGACACTTTTTGGAAGAGATGGAAAGGAGAATATCTATCTACTCTGCAGAGCCGCCGGAAGTGGATAAAAGACAAGCCGAATGTAAAAGAAGGAGATGTTGTCTTGTTAAAAGACAGCCAGGCTCACAGAAATGAATGGCCAATGGCACTAGTAGTCAAGGTTTTGCCAAGCAGTGACAATAGGTCCGCAAGGTAGAGGTCAGGACTGTGAAGGACGGGACAGCTAAGGTGTTTCTAAGGCCCGTCTCAGAAATGGTAGTCCTTCTTTCAGAGACTTTGTGAAAGTACTCTTAAGTATGTTGCTGTCAAAAGACGTTCTCCCTCATTTAGTAGGATCTGTAGTGATATAATGTTGTTATATCAAGCGGGGAGTGTGCTGTCTTTAAAGTTAAATGAATGGGTTAAATAAGTTATTCGTTGGAAAAGTTAAAACATTAAATACATTAAGTTAAATTTCAGAAGTTCATGCTGTGTGCTGCCCTCTACTGGTCAGAGTTAATAATTCAGTGTAGCACTCTCTACAGTAGAACTCTGTCAGGCAAGAAAGTCAGTGCTGGATTCATGTTGCTGAATTTATTTCTGATACGCTTCTTCCTTGGAGACTATGTGCCTGTAAGTAATGTGTAAATCATTTTCAATCACTTGCATTGGTAAGAATGTCATGTTAGAAATGTTTTTATGTTTGTAAAACATGTGCTCTGTTAGCTAGCAGCACAGCTATAGCTAGCTCTGTTTTTTAATTGCTTTGTGGCTTGTAGGTGAACTGTGTTTTCATACAGTAGGCTACATTGCTGCTTGTATTCAGTAGGCTACAGTGCTTGTTTTACACTTTGATAGGAATTTTGTAGTAACATAGTTATATGTATGCATATGTTCATGTTTTGTGTACTGATTTATATTCTTATTTTGTAATGTTTCAGTTTTACAAAACAAAACAACAAGAGGAAACAACTTCAGTAAAATACAAGAAAAGTCAAGCCTTGTGTGTTTATTGGAGGACTTTTGAATGTTCACTGGCTGTCTAGCTTTGCACAAGAGATCGCATTGCAAGGGTAGCACACAGTTCATTTTCGGACGCGTTTCAGAATTGACTTCACTGACAGAGAGGAGGCAGAACTCGCATCATGTTTATTTTTCTTTATTTGGCGAAAAGCACAACACTTTGTTTTTATTATGAGTATACACCAAAAAAATACACACTTACAGGATCGATTGATGTATAACACAAGCATATAAGCTAAAAATTTATATTTTTAATTTTTTTGCACTGATAAGGAAAAAAACGAGCCGGTTAAGATTGGGCTTATATACCAAATTGAGATTTACAATCATTGGACGTTGATTAAAGTACCTCGAATGAGAATGAAGAAGAAAATGAATAAGCCAGATCCTGGGTGTCTGGGTCGAAGAGGATATCTACACCGCAAGAAGAACTTTATAGTATAAGGGATTTTTGTGTTTGACATATTCTACATAACTTTGACAATAACAGACAATGATGAACCAATTTCATCCACACACTTGTAACAATGTTTGATGTTTGATTAGGGAGGATTCGAGTCTTTTACTTTCTCCATTCAAAGAAAAAGAAAAAAACAACTGAAAGAAAGAAAAATGTATGGAGAAAGATGTTTGGCTCGAATGCTCTTCCGGAGTGTGGTGGCATAATTTTAGTCATGAAAATAAGAATGAGTGACTTAATTCAGTCACAAAGGTAATTTAACGGAGGGGGACTGAATTTTGAAACTACACTCTGGAAAAGGATAGTGAATGTGGGGCTTAAATAAGCCCCAGAGGAGGGAATGTTGAAGATTTTATTATTTAGAAAATAGGTAATTTAGCGGTATTTTTTGTACACTATTATTTCTTTTTTGTCTGTGGGTGACTTTTGCTTGACTTTGGAACCTGAGAGCAGAATGTGTTGTTGCAGCAGAGAATTCTATTTCAGTAATGTCACATGGTACAAAACTATTTCTCAAAATACCTATAGAATGTATTACCATCTTTGGGATAAGGATGTAGTATATATGTTAAGCTAGACATGGCTTGAGAGGCGTCTTTCTGCAGAAGGGCACTCGGCTTTGTTTGTTAATAAAGTCTAATATTTCTGATATCAAAGATCTCTGAAGTCTTTTCCCTGAAAAGAAAGAATTAAACTACAACAATGGCGGGACAGGATACGGCAAGCCGATGACTGGAGACAAGACAGGAGTCAGATGACGGGACTGGTGAATCGAAGATGAAGTTCAGGTAAGGAATCTTCAGATAAGTAGAGGAGTCTGTACGTTCAGGTAAGGACGAGACCAGACAATGAAGTGAAGGGGAAGTGCGTATAAATAGTGTGCGTTGATGATGATGTGCAGGTGCGGTGAATCAGAACTCCGGGGAGAGTGAACGAGTGGGCGGAGTGTGCAGATCTGGTGACTCCGTGACAGTACCCCCTCCTCCACGGGCGGCTCCTGACGACTGGATAGGACGACGACGGGGTCTACCTTGGGCCCTGGGAGCTGGCCGATCTGGGTGTTCCGGGTGGTATTGTGTGAGGAATGTCGGATTGAGGATATCATAATGGCTCACCCATGACCGCTCTTCAGGATCGTAATCCTCCCAATCGATGAGGTATTCCAGTCTGGGACCACGTCGTCGCGAGTCCAGCATAGCTTGGACCTGGTAGATCGGTTCTTCTTCAGCGACGTTGGAGGAGGAGGTACTTCTTCGCCACCAGATTCTGTGGGAGGAGAAAACAGAGGTTCAGAGTGAGGTTTCAGGAGGGATACGTGGAAGGATGGTGAAATTCTGTAGTAAGGTGGAAGGTTAAGCCTATAAGTGACCTTGTTGAGCTGCTTCTGCACTGTGAATGGAACTATGTACCGGGCACTCAGCTTACGGCAAGGCAGGGGGAGATGGATGTCCCGTGTCGATAGCCATACCTTCTGGCCTGGTTGGTAGTGAGGGGTAGATGTTCTGCGGGTGTCTGCGTGTCTCTTGTGTCTCCGCACTGCCTGTTGGAGATGCACATGAGCTGAGTCCCATACCCTCTCGCTCTGCTCGAACCAGTGATTGACAGCTGGAACTTCCGAGGGCTCACCCGACCAGGGAAACAAAGGAGGTTGGTATCCTAGGATACATTGGAAGGGAGTGAGACTGGTGGTGGATTGTTGGAGTGAGTTTTGGGCGTACTCAGCCCATGGAAGGAACTGGCTCCAGCTGTCCTGGTTCTGGTGGCAATAGGACCTCGGGTATCTCTGATCTCCTGGATCTTCCGCTCAGTCTGGCCATTAGTTTGGGGATGGTAACCGGAAGAGAGGTTTACGGATACTCCAAGGAGTTTTAAGAATACTTGCCAGACTCTTGAGATGAATTTAGGTCCCTGGTCAGAGACGATGTCTCGGGAATACTGAAATGATGGACCACATTCTGGAACATAGCCTCAGCTGCTTCGAAAGGAGTGGGTAATCCTCTGAGGGGAATCAACTTGCAGGCCTCAGAGAAGCGGTTATGAAAACACAGGTGTGGTTGTTTGAAGGTGGTAGGTCGGTCATGAAGTCAATACCCAGATGTGACCATGGACGATGTGGAATGGGAAGAGGTACCAGCTTTCCTTCAGGGAGTTTCCTAGGAGTATTTGTAACAGCACAGACTGAGCAACCCTTTATGTACCGGGAGATATCCTGAGGCATAGTGAGCCACCAGTAGCATTAACGGAGGAGTAAGAGGGTACTTGACTACCTGGGTGTCCAGAGCCCGGAGAGGTGTGAGCTGAGTCCAGAAGGGGCAGGCGAAAAGTGGAACTGACAATCGTGGCTGGAGGGAGGATGGTTTCAGGAGCAGAGTCATCAGGAGCAGGTTGGTGAAGACGCAATAAGGCATCTGCCTCACAGTTCTTATACCCAAGTCGATATGAGACTGAAATTGAATTGAACCTGGTGAAGAATAAAGCCCATCGGGCTTGACGAGGATTGAGTATCTTAGCTTCTCTTAGATACTCAAGGTTTCGATGGTCAGTGATGACTTCAAATTTGTGATGTGCTCCCTCCAGCTAGTGTCTCCATTCCTCTACAGCTAGTTTAATGGCAAGAAACTCTCGGTTTCCAATGTCGTAATTATGCTCCGCCGGGGAAAGCTTCTTGGAATAGAAGGCACATGGATGAGAAAGCGTTGAAGTTCCTTGATTGTAGTGGGTTAAGGCCACTTCTGGATGGTATCCACCTTCCTCTGGTCCATCTGGATGATATGTTGGTCTATGACGTACCCTAGGAAGTGCACGAGGTGGTGTGGAACTCACATTTTTTACAGCTTGAGGTAGAGATGGTGATGGTGGAGTTTCTCAAGGACCTGAGTTACGTGAAGGCGATGTTCGGCCAGGTTCCGGGAATAGATGAGGATTTCGTCTATATAGACAATGACGAATCGGTGAAGAAATTCCCGGAACACCTCATTCATATAGCCTTGAAAGAATGCAGGTGAGTTGGACAGGCCGTACGGCAGGGGTGGGCAAACTACGGCCCGCGGGCCACATACGGCCCGTTAGGCTGTTTAATCCGGCCCGTCGAGTATTTAAAAAATTGTCTTAAGATCGCATTCATTTAGATTAAGATTAGCCTTTTTCTTGCAATACTTTGCGTTATATATATATATATATATATATATATATTGCGTTGCATATATTTGACAATCGGAATATCAGATATTTCATGCCATAGCTAACAAAT
>FLSR01000743.1:19491-29995 GCA_900092035.1 Leuciscus waleckii
CGCTCCCCTGTCTGCCATGTACAGAACCCGGTTTTGTTCATGAAATGTTCTGATCTGCCTTTGCTTTTTATGTTTTATTTTAGTATACTTAAAAATAAATTTGTATATTCGTTTATTTCGTTTTTTCCTCAAATGTATGACTTTTGGAAGTGCAAATTGATTGCCATATGCAGTTTTAATAAAGTTGAATTAATTTCTGTCATTTTTACTCTTCTAAGTGTACACTTGCAGGTGTTTTGTTTCTAATTTACTGTTAAGGCCATTAAATAATAATAAGGATAAACAATATTTAAAAAGTATAGGCTATAATTATCTAACATCTAACTAATTAAAAATGAACCTCAAAACATAACATGCTAAATGGGGGATATCTAGCATAAAAAATGTATTGTCAGAATGTCGTCTCTCAGTTGTTGAATTTCGCGCAGACGTTCCCACAACGTAAATGTGTTTGCTCAGCCTGATCTCATGAAAGTGCGAATACCACGAATTGTGTTTGTAGTAACCTACTTATGATACGCAGTTTTCGCATGCATATGATACGCACTTTATGGCGTGTAATAGGCACGCACTCCGCACCCCTAATCCTAACCAAGGGGTTTACAGTGCATAGCATATGCACGCAAAAAACATTCTTGGTGTATAAATGGCACAAGAAATAAAATTTGTGGTATAGATAGGCACTTTCATAAGATTGTGTTTCATAATCTGCTACTGGGCCGGCCCTCTGTCAAATTTTAAACCCAGTGTGGTCCTTGAGCCAAAAAGTTTGCCCACCCCTGCCGTACGGCATAACTCGATATTCATAGTGACCTGAAGGAGTGATGAAAGCAGTCTTCCACTCGTCACCTCTGCGGATACGTATGAGGTTGTAAGCGCTCCTCAGGTCCAGCTTGGAAAATATGTGAGCTCCACAGAGTTGTTCCAGAGCTGCCAGGACCAGAGTAAGGGAAACCAGGCTGTTCGTGGGAATTTTCCCATTCATTTAAGTTGCCATTGTCAGCCTAGGCACTCGAAGGTCCGTGTGCATGAAATGGACGACACAAGCTGCTTATTCCAATGGTGGCATGGACGTTTTCACCATAGTGACTTCACCATAGTCTTCCTCAGTACCACAAAGTGCCTATTTTGACCACTAACCACCTATCCTCTTCTTCATTTCCACAAAGTGCCTAAACTTCACCATAGTCTTCCTCATCGTCCACAAAGTGCCTATTCTGACCCCTAACCACCTGTTTTTTTTCTCAAGTCACTGTATCTCTAACTCTGTGCCGAAAAGTCAAGGGCCTCGAAATTCGGTATGAGGGTAGCCCAGTGGGCCCCAGGGTGAGATCCTTAGTTTCAAGGTTCTACGTTGTTCCCAAGTGTGTGTTTCAGCGGTTCGGCCTGATCCACACATGGTTCAGCTTTCTCCATCCACAAGGGTCTTTCTGGGCCCCAGTGACTGCAGGCAGATCAAGTTTGGGGCCGCCAGGGCCCCCGGGGGCTAAACGGCAAAGCGTCCCACGTACAACTTAACCCATTGATTTTCATAGGTGTTCTGTGGACATTTGGCAACAAGTGTTTTTTTTTGTGTGTATAGTTTATTTTTTGTAAAAAAAAATTTTTTACGTTCCCCTCTCTGTATGTTGTCGGGGGCCGCGTGACGTAGCTTTCTGTGAAGTTTCGGGCCCCTAGCACCTCCAGGGGCCGAACGAGGTACAGTGACACGTGCAACTTATTCGATGCGATTTCATAGGTACTTTGTGGACGGTGGTCCGATGCCCCGAAATTGACACATAGGTCCCGTCACGGGCCCCTGGGACGGGTTCTAGAGTTCCGTGTCCAAAGCTGCTCGTTTGGCCAAAAAAGACCCCCTTGACCTGGAAGCGCCTGTGAAGTTTGAACTGAATAAGTTGCACATGGGAGGGTGGAAATACGAGGGTTGAAAGTTCGCAGCGACTCCAAATTTGGCATCGTGGTAGTCGAGGGGCCCCCGGTTCTAGATCCTGGATCGCAGGGTTCTAGATCGGTTCCAAGTGTGTCTTTTTGCAGTGCAAAATTCTCCTTACTTTGGTTCACTTTGACCATATGTCTGTCTATGTGTGCAAGAGGGCCACCATTAATTGGACCATGTGCTCCGTGAAGGGTGGACAGAAAGGTCCGATCGGCCCGAAACTGACGTATGCGTCCCGTCTCGGGCCCCTGGGATGGGTTCTAGAGTTCCGTGTCCCTCTGACCTTTTTTCGCGCTAATTGGTCACCAACAGCCCAATGGAATAAGTTGCATGTGGGACGTCACATAAACAGGGGCCAAAAGGGGTCAAAGGTCGCAGCAACCCCAAATTCGACACGGTGGTAGTCCAGGGGCCCCCGGTTCTAGATCCTGGATTTGGTGGTTCTAGATTGGTATGTGTTTCAGCAAAACGGTTTGAAAGAAACGCCCGATCGGCCCGAAATTGACGTATGCGTCTCGTTGCCGGCCCCGGGGACGGTGTCCAGAGTTCCGTGTCCCTCTGACTTTATTTCGCGCTAATTGGCCACCAACAGCCCAATGGAATAAGTTGCACGTGGGACATCAAATAAAGGGGTCAAAAGGTCGCAGGACCTCGAAATTCATCACGGACGACCACCTCGGGCCCCCGAGTTTTGTGGCTCTAGATGCTTCCTGAGCCTAGTAGGCCCTCTAATCCTAACTGCTGAATTAACCCTAGCAGACACATGATCCCATAGAGATCAATGGGAGACAGAGAGGTGCTTAAAAAATTGCAAAAAATAAACCTGGCACGTCTCGACCTAGCCCGCTGGAATGTCGCACAGGGCCACGTGACGCAACTTTTTGTCGAGTTTGGGGCCCCTCGGACCCCCGGGGGCCGGGCGGAAGCCACTGACACGTGCAACTTATCCCATTCATTTTCAAAGGCGTTTGGTGATCATCCCACAGAACGGTCCCAATAGCTCCGAATGGCTCCAATTTGAAATCTGTGGCCCCTCAGGGTCCTCTTAGACGGTACGCAAAGACTGGGATCCGTAGTAAACAAAGGCTGATTTGACCAACTCAAACAGGAAGCACCCACAAGCAACTTGTTTGACATGACCCAGATAGGCTTTCTGTGGACAAAGCATTTTTATGCATTTTCATAATTTTTATGAGCTGACATGTAGATGAAACAGTTAAATGGTGTTTCCTCTGTGGTTTACAGTAGGTTTTACCTAATAAGACCACTGTAATCATGAATTATGACCAATTAATGCATTGACCACAGACAGCCTAAAGAGATCCCGTCAAATAAGTTACAGGTGGGCACTTCCTGTGGTCTTACAGGAAGTGCCCACCTGTAACTTATCAACAGGGTTCCTGTAAGCTGTCCGTGGACATGTCATTTTAAGGCTAATTATGCATAATTATGAATTGTAAAGTACACCAACATTTTGGATTGTCTTCCCTGTGCACTGTACTCTGTGATTTAAGCAATAAATCATGTATGATTATGAAATGTGACCTATTACTGCATTGACCACGCACAGCTTACAGAGACCCTGTCAAATAAGTTACAGGTGGGATGCTGTTTTTGACTTAGACATTTTCAGCAGTTGAGTGATTTTACAGGAAGTGCCCACCTGTAACTTATTCAACAGGGTTCCTGTAAGCTGTCCGTGGACATGTCATTTTAAGGCTAATTATGCATAATTATGAATTGTAAAGTACACCAACATTTTGGATTGTCTTCCCTGTGCACTGTACTGCATGTTTAAAGTAATAAAACATGTATAATGATAAAATATGACCTTTTAATGTATTGACACCGGACAGCCTAAAGAGGTCCATCAAATAAGTTACAGGTGGGATGCTGTTTTCGACTGAGACAGTTTCAGGGTACAATTCAGCACAAGTGGACCAATCTACCTATGGAACTCAAGATATTGGGGGGCTCAACTCAGGGGGGCCACTCACCCGTATCTTTCCGAAAACTCACCCGTCTCTTCCCGAAAACTCACCCGTCTCTTCCCGAAAACTCACCCGTATCTTCCCGAAAACTCACCCAGCCTGGTGGCTATGATTTAAGCAATAAAACATTTATAATTATGAAATATGACCTTTTAATGCATTGACCACGGACAGCCTAAAGAGGTCCCGTCAAATAAGTTACAGGTGGGCCCTTTCTGTGCCCACCTGTAACTTATTTGACAGGGTCCCCTGTAAGCACTCCATGGACATGTCATTTTAAGGCTAATAATGTCACATGCCTGTCCTGTCTTGTGCTACACTTGGGTGTTTTGTTATGTTGGGCCATGTGCTCGTGTCATTGTCTGATCCCTCCCCCTTGTTATCTGATTATCGTTCTTCCACCTGTTCCCTCCTTATTGTTTCCCTTTATAAGTTCCCTCTTGTTTGCAGTCTGTGTCGGTACGTTGTCTAATGTCTCCTGTTCCCTGTGATTCCCCAGTAAGTTCATGTTCTGTTTTTGGTTGTGTATTTTCTAGTTATGTTTTTCCCCCCCTCGTGGGTTTTGTTTTGTATTTCTTTTTCCTTTATAAATAAACACCATTCTCTGCACTTGAGTCCTCGCACCTTTTTGCATTTATCCTGCCGTGACAAACAATGCATAATTATGAACTGTAAAGTACCCCAACATGTTTGATTGTCTTTCCTGTGCACTCTACTGCATGTTTTAAGTAATAAAACATTTATAAGTATGAAATATGACCTATTAATGCATTGACCACGGACAGCTTACAGAGGTCCCGTCAAATAAGTTACAGGTGGGATGCTGTTTTTGACTTAGAAATTTTCAGCAGGTGAATCCCATTCACGATTTGGGGATTTCACCCAATTTGATGAAGTCCCCCTGTAACTTATTTGACAGGGTCCCTGTTGGCTGTCTGTGGACATGTCATTTTAACCTGTTAAGCTTCACCAGTGCGTCAGCACACTGAAGCGTTTATTTTAAATTTTGTTTTGTTCAAAGTTACTATCAGATTAAATGTTATACCTTGACAAACTATACATCATTAAAACGACAAAGACTCAAGTTTCAGTATTTGACCACTATTGTATTCTGAGAAACTTATAGTGACAGTTATGTCTTAATTTGTGTCAGGAGTTATGAAATGAAAAAATGCGTCGATACCTTTAATATGAATTATGAGCGTCAGCTGGTCCATTCAGAAAAAAAACTCCATGCTGTCGTCATGACAGCGCTTGACAAAACAGTGTCCCTCAGGGCTTTAGCTCAAAAATGTGTAGATTTGGAGAAATATTGACATTCTCATAGATTCACATCATATCTCTATAGACAGGAATAATATTTATTGAATTTATACCCAAATGCGTCGATGTAATCATTATGAGCGCTTCTTACTGAGATGTGCTGTGTTTTCAATTCAACCAATAACCTGAGGGCGCTATATGCACAATAATACTCCATATATGGAACATGAAGAAGAGCCATAATCATGTGACATTCCAGGACGTCACTGATAGCAGCTACACACAAAGCTAACAGATATCCTTACAGATAAAGTAAGTTTGGAGCACAAACACGGTTTTAATCTCATAAATGGTTGTGTATTGATGGTGTGCTAAGCTAACATGCTAGCTAGCCCAGGTGCACCTGCCACCTAGAAGTTATTATTTTATGATTTTTTTTCTAAATGGGTATGCTTACTGAAATGTTTTAGTGCATTTGATACAGTTTCAAATGTAAGTGAGAACTTTGATCAAATAAATTAGGGATTGAAACCCTATGAATAGCCTGTGAATAGCCAGTCGTTAGTAACTATAATGCAGACAAAAGATATGCATATTTAGATCCATAACCAGGCTGGAGAGGTGTGAATGTGTGCATGGGGAGACTGAGACTGAATGGGGCTCGTTTGCACCACAAAACAATAGAGACAATAGACTGAATAGATGACTTAGATGATGACTAAACATCAGTAGCATTTTTAGAGTCTAATCAAAATAAAGTAATTTGACATGATCTTGAAAAACATTTAACTAAATACAGAGTTTTAGACTTATCATTTTCAGATGTTAAATATAACATGGTCACACATATGGCTTTAGCTGCAGTGCATTTCTAGAGTGCTCCAGAGCCACATTCAATTTTATTTTCATGAAGATGTTTCATAAAAATAAATTTCTAATAACTTTACAAAACTTTGAAGCTATTTAAAAAAATGATTTTCATTATGACAATAATTAATTCTACATTTACAATAAACTACCAGGTGTCAGCTTTCAAATGAGATCATACTTGTGCTTTTAGTACAAAGGATTCATGAAATGTATGCTGCTTCAGAGCTTCAGAGCTAAGGTGGAGCTACAGATTAGGTGTCCCTAAAGAATCCGCGTATCTAACAGTAGTTCCGCATTACATTAATTAAATTGCACGCGAGTTAATTTATTTTTATACCGTGTATTCTGCGTGTAAATGTATGCACCAAACCGTGACGCCTGTACCATGACGTAGGCTACCGTCCATGACGACTTTTGGGGATTGCCTCATAGGGCCGGTTAAAGTAGTGGGGGCAGAGGGGCTGGGGGGCCAGTCAAAGGGGGTGGCGGGCCTGAGTCGGCCCGCGGGCCTTAGTTTGGTGACCCCTGACTTAGATGATGACTAAACATCAGTAGCATTTTTAGAGTCTAATCAAAATAAAGTAATTTGACATGATCTTGAAAAACATTTAACTAAATACAGAGTTTTAGACTTATAATTTTCAGATTTTAAATATAACATGGTCACACATGTGGCTTTAGCTGCAGTGCATTTCTAGATTGCTACAGTGCCAACTTAAATTTTATTTTCATGAAGATGTTTCATAAAAATAAATTTCTAACAACTTTACAAAACTTTGAAGCTATTTAAAAAAATGAGTTTCATTATGACAATAATTAATTCTACATTTACAATAAACTACCAGGTGTCAGCTTTCAATGAGATCCTACTTGTGCTTTTAGTGCAAAGTGTTCATGAACTGTATGTGTTTCAGTTTGGGTATGTCATTTCTGGGGATTTTTCAAAAGGCTAGTTATGCATAATTATGAACTGTAAAGTACCCCAACATGTTTGATTGTCTTTCCTGTGCACTGTATTGCATGTTTTAAGTAATAAAACATTAATAATCATGAATTATGACCTATTAATGCATTGACCACGGACAGCCTAAAGAGGTCCCGTCAAATAAGTTACAGGTGGGCCCTTCCTGTGCCCACCTGTAACTTATTTGACAGGGTCCCTGTAAGCTGTCCATGGACATGCCATTTTAAGTCTAATGATGCATAGTTCTGCTGATAGGACACATAGGCCATTCGAGGTCACACAGGAGATCAGGGGGATGATTAGGCTGTTTGTGGTCAGTGGGCGGGACCACTGGCTGTCACTTAGATTGGCCGTGGACGAACAGGCCATTCGTGGTCACAAGGCGGTCAGGGGGGCGAATAGGCTGTCCGTGGTCAGTAGGCAGGGCCACGGGCTGTCACTTAGATTGGCTGTGGACGAACAGGCTGTTCGTGGTCACACAGGCGGTCAGGGGGACGAATAGGCTGTCCGTGGTCAGTAGGCAGGGCCACGGGCTGTCACTTAGATTGGCTGTGGACGAACAGGCTGTTCGTGGTCACACAGGCGGTCAGAGGGACAAACAGGCACTTCGTGGTCACATAGGTGGTTAGGGTGACGAATAGGCTGTTCGTGTCAGTGGGCGTGGTCAGGGGGCGGTCACGGGCGGTCAGGGGGACGGACAGGCGCTTCGTGGTCAAATGGGCGGTTAGGGGGACGAATAGGCTGTTCGTGTCAGTGGGCGTGGTCAAGGGGCAATCACAGGCGGTCAGTGGGACGAACGGGCGCTTCGTGGTCGGTGGGTGTGGTCAGGGAATTTTGCCAAAAGGCGGTCAGGGGGAGGCACGTGCGCTCTGTGGACGCCCGCCTGCAACCTGTTCGGCACGTGTCGAAACGATTGCAGTGGTCGGGGGGGGTCGCCCCCTTGTGGCTGCTGCCCAGATTACGAGCGAGGGGGCCGAATTTTGTCGGGCTCCCGCGGGGCCCCCGAGGAAAAATCATCTAGGGGACGGCGCGCAGCGGTCCACTTACCTCCTACCACGGAGTACCTAGCAGACTGACCCCTTCCCTTAGGTGGCGGCCTAAAGAGAGGAAGTGGATAGCTATACTTGACTGTCTGAGAGTTGAGGTGTCGGTAGTCGATGCACTGCCTCAAGCCTCTGTACTTCTTGGCCACAAAAAAAGAAGAAGCTGGAAGCGGCAGGGGATGTAGATGGTCGGATGAACTGTTGCTGAAGTGCCTCCTGGATATCTCAATGGTAGTGGAGTTGATGGAGAGTGTGGGGGTGATGGATTGAACACGGAGAGATTGGGATGGTTTCTGGACAGAAGAAAGACAGTATTGGAAACAAACATCACTCCACTGTCTCCCAGTTGAAGTGCGGTTGTGTTGCGTCATCCACGGGTGTCCCAGGATTAGGTCAGCAGTGGATCCTTCCAGCACCATGAACGTTATCTTTTTGGAATGCAGGCATCCGATGTGGAGCGTCAGTGTGGGAGAGAGGTGTCGGATTCTACCATGCCCCAGAAGTTTCTTGGTGTGGATTCTCAGATCCTGAGAGCAGCGTTTCTTGTGGACATTCAATTTCTGGAGGAGTTGGACTGAGATGAATTTCCCCGCTAAGCCAGAGTCGATCAGGGCTTGCGATGAGGCACAGATACGGGGGGTTAAAATATGCACAGTAGTACGAGACAAGGAGGTTTTTTGAGGTGGAAGTTGAATAGTAATCATCGCGGGACGTGGTGGTCGAACAGGACAGGCGGTGATAACATGACCTTCTCTCCCACAGTATAAACACAGTTGATTTTGGAACCTTCGCTAACGCTCCACATGTGTGAGATGATATGAATCCATCTGCATTGGTTCAGGTGCTGGAAGGGCGACTGATGGTGCCGAGGGCGGAGGATATGCAGCGGCATTTGGAGAGAAAAGGCGGTGAGACATTGAGAAACCCGGATAGCCTTTTGGATGACCATGAGCTGGCGGATGTCGGCATTAAGTCCCTGACGGAAAGCGGTGAGTAGTGCAGCCTCGTTCCAGCTGCTGGTTGCCGCCAGTGTGTGAAACTGGAGGGCGTAAGCACTGACAGAGTTCTTAGCCTGTCGCAGGTTGAACAACTGGTCGTGAACTGACAAAAATAAGGCGGTTTGGCCAAACACTTCTTTAAAGTGACTGAAATAAGGAGGATAGTGAAGAAATGATGGAGTGCACTGGAGTGCACGTCCAGACAGCAGGGAAATAAAGGCTACTCGGGCGCGTTCGTTGGTGAACTGGTGAGACTGCATTTCAAAGTACAGAGAACATTGTAACAGGAACCCGCTGCAATCCTCCGCCTCTCCGGTGAATGTTGCTGGTTGGGCCATGGGACTGGCAGAGGCAGTGGTTGTGGAGTGCAGGAGAGATTGGCGGCAGCGTGAAGGACATCAGTAGGAACGGTTGGTGGATTGTCAGCCACGGTGATGGATAGAAGGGAAATGCGAACTGTATGAACCAATTCTCCGAACGGATCAATGGGTCGATCCGCTGCAGTTTCAATGGGACTCTGCATATGGTCTGGTCTTCTGTCACGGTACAGGCAGAAGCAGACAGATAAATTGTTAAAACTGATATTTATTGAACAGAGGCACGGAGTGGAACAGCAGATGAGACTGGTGAGTATGCAGTGGAGGATCGGAACAGGACGATGAACTTAGCTGGATGATAATCTGGATCTCTGTATGCAGATGGCGGGACAGGATACGGCAAGCAGATGACAGGAGACAAGACAGGAGACAAGACAGGAGACAAGACAGGAGACAAGACAGGAGACAAGACAGGAGTCGGATGACGGGAACTGTTGAATCGAAGACGAAGTTCAGGTAAGGAATCTTCAGGTAAGTTGAGGAGTCTGTAAGTTCAGGTAAGGACGAGACCAGACAATGAAGTGAAGTGGAAGTGCCTATAATAGTGTCCGTTGATGATGATGTGCAGGTGTGGTGAATCAGAACTCCGGGGAGAGTGAACGAGTGGGCGGAGTGTGCAGATCTGGTGACTCTGTGACACCAGTGACATGTCATCTGCATATTTTATAAGCATCAAATGATCATTATTACAGGTTATATCATTTGTATAAATAGAGAAAAGATCTGGGGATAAAACACATTTCTGTGGGAGACCAAATTTTAAAACCACATTCTCTGACTTTTTGCCATTTACCAGCACATGTTGTGGGCGGTCCCGTAAAAAAACGATGAATCCATAAAATCAAGGTTTTATGCACCTGTAGCTCCTCCAGATGCCTCAGAAGTGTATTTATATTCACTGTATTAAACCTCTGGGGTCTGAGGTGTTTTTGGGGCCCTTGGGATGTTTTGACATGCCCTGACATTTGTGCTTTTTTCAGTTATTTATAAACATGTTAATGGCAAAGGTATAATTACACTCTATATAGACAAACAGGGCTACCATAATATGTGAGCAACATG
>FLSR01000743.1:32949-44422 GCA_900092035.1 Leuciscus waleckii
GAAACTCTTTCCACACTGTTGGCAGGTGAATGGCTTCTCTCCAGTGTGAACTCTCATCTGGAGGTTTCTGGTTTCTGTTTTATGTGTCTTTGAGTAACTAAAAGATTTTTCCACTGAAAAAGATTCCTCATACTGATCTTTCTTTTCCATTGCATTCAGTTTTTGACTCTCCTCTTTCAGCTCCATCAGGCCTAAGTTGAAAAGAAATTTAAAAGAAGTTATACATTAGACATGTAAAACATCAAATCAAACAACATGTACTGTATATTAGATCCTATATTCAGTAGGATAGGCACTGGATAAGGATCCCGCTGGTCCTAACACAAATCTAGCGGGATCACAGATCACAGATGCAGGTGGGAGGTCAAAAATATACCACAGGTCCCGGGATTTAATGAGAAGAATCAAATGTTCAGAAAACATTAAAGTGGGTTTTTACTGTACAAAACCAAAACAAGGCAAGTCTGATATTCAAACAAATTTCCCAGTTTTTACAGAAAAAAACTGTAAAGGATTGCACTTTGTAAGTTGCCACAAATATTAAAAATTATCGAGATACAACAGACACAAATCTGAAACCTCTGGGTTGAGATGACATCTCTGATTTGTTTTCCTTGATCAAAGTAAGCTTTCCTTCAAAGATAAAGCACAGCTTCTTGCACATACTAAACAAGATACTATCGGGACATGTAATCTGTCACCATTCTGTTTAGGTTTGTTAATGGACTTTCAGTTTGTTTTCATTTGTCACGCGTTTCCTTGTTTTGACACCCACCACTCGCCTGTCTCCATAGTTACCCTCATTATTAGTTTGTATGTGTCAGCTGTGTTTAAGTAATTATCCTCGTTTGTGTTCACTACATAAGTTGTTCCTTCTCTTGCACCACGGAGAATACACGAGAGCCCACCGCAGACGTTGTGGGACCACCCACTGTGACGAGTGAGCCAGAGCCCGAGGACAGCGCTCACCATCGCCCCAGAAGAGTCTGACCAGGGGTGTGAGCCATCAACGGCTGAGGGAACGGGAACAGAGGACTGGCTGCTGTTAGGAGGAATCTACTCCCACCCAAGCCCACCCTGTATCATCTCCTCCCACCCAAACCCGCCCTGTATCATCTCCTCCATCGATGTTTAAAGAAAGCATTATGAATGATATGGACGCTGATTTATTCTTCTCTTTGATTTCTGTGGACTGTACCCTACTCACCACCATCCTCTCCAGTCTGATATCACATCCTTCACAGGCTCGCCAGTCCTACAGCCCCGCCGCTGCTAGAAGCTTGCAACCCTGAACCGATTCTGGAGATGCCCTGCTGAAACGTCGAGCCGCAGGCTGCGCATCCATCTACAGCGCCTGAGCCAGAGGATCCTGCAGCTCCACCTCTGGTCTCAGTTTCCCTCGTTCCATCTTGGCCCGTCGGCTCCGTCCTGGCTCGTCCCACCGTTGGCTCCTCCAGGGACGCTCTGCCTAGTGACTCCACCAAGTTCCCTCGTCCCAAAGACTCCCCCTTGGTCATTCGTCGCTCCACCTTCAACATCTGGGTCTTGTTGTCCCACCATCACCATCCCTTGGTCTCATTGTCCTGCCATCCCCATCCCTTCGCCATATCCTGACACCATCCCTTCTCTTCTGCCTCCCTGCATCTTTTCGACCCCTTCCAGATCCCCCTCCATCCTATGTATAACTCTGTTACAGCACGAGGTTGATCTGCACGCATTTACTCCATTATATGAGACTGACCTGAGCTGGACGATGATATTAATGTTTTCTCTAGAGCAGGTGTGTAGATAAATGAACTAAATGAATAACGTTTTAACAACAAAAATGAACCATCATTTAACTTACTTAAAGGGGTGCTTGACTATGCTTTAACTTGTTTAAGTTTAGTTAGTGTGTAATATTGCTTTTTGAGCATAAACAACATCTGCAACATTACAATGCTCAAAGTTCAAAGCAAAGGGAGAAATTTGCTTTTAAATAAATCACTTTTTAAGGACTACAACAAACGGCTGGTTGGGACTACATGTCATTCCTCCCGGGTTAGTGACATCACCAACCCTAAAATTTACATAAACCCCGCACCCGGAACACGATTTATAGATTATCAAGACAGAATATGTTAATCAATGACTAGAAGATAACTACACACAAGCTACATAAATTCATAAATTAACCAATCAGAAATGTCCTGTTGCTTCTACATGTTGTCACTTATTCTTGAGTCTCTCCATCATTGTCTGACTCAGTTTTCAGTGCATGTCTGTTGAGTCAAGCTGTGGAAGCTCCGCCCTCTGCAGCAGCTCATTTGCATTTAAAGGAACAGACACAAAACGATGCGTTTTTGCTAACATCAAAGACTTATTTTACATCTTGTGAAAAGGGCATTATACCACCCTTTTAAGCTGGACTACTACGCTATTTTCTTCTGCTGCACATCCAAAACAAACTTTGTTGCAGTTTTTTCTATTATCACTGTAAAGCTGCTATGAAACAATCTGTATTGTAAAAAGCACTATATAAATAAAGGCGACTTGACTTGTTGGAGGGGGTGTTCTGTCACCATTCTGTTTAGTTTGTTTTCATTTGTCACGCGTTTCCTTGTTCTGACCTCCGCCACTCGTCTTTCTCCATAGATACCGTCATTATTAGTTCATATGTGTCAGCTGTAATTATCAAGTAATTATCCTCGTATCCAATAGAATAAAGAGAGATATGAAATGAGAGAGATATGAAATAAAAAAGGCTTTTAAAAAAAGTTTTTCAGATGGGACCAAGAGTAGGTTATTATTCAGGTAATAAATACTTAAGAAATTAAAGTAATCAATTGTAAAAAAACAAACAAAAAAAAACATTGGATAGTCTTTATTATAAAATTTAAACACAGATTTAAGCTTACAATTAAAGTTATTCAGTTAAGAGCAGAGAGTGATTTTCTTTGTCTTTTGTTCTTTGATTATCATGACAGACAGTAGCAGGAATATTAGAATGCGCCACTTAAAGGGTTTACGCAGGGATCCAATATACTATTACACCACATGCATTATCTGTTTCAACTATTTAACATTCCAAAACTGACTCTGTTTAACTGAATACTACTTATAAACTCTAGTTAGTTCACATTATAAACTCTTCAAAAGTGGCACTGGATGTACACTCTAAAAAGTTTTACTATGATTTACAATTTTGTTTTTTTGGTGAAACATTTTTACACTTAAAAATATTTATTCAATTTTAAAGCAGTGAAATCAATTACAATACACTGTATGAACTGAGTCCATGTAAATTAAAATAGTACATCTGAGTAACTACATCTGGTACATTAAAAAAAATTTATTGAGTAGAAATAATTGGGGAAAAACCTAAAAAAAACATATTTATGAGTAATATTAACTGTTTTATTTTCTCTAAACCTTTGTAAAATAGTATGCCATACAACCATCGGTATACACGACATTGGCCTTTATTGTCGATGAGTAACGTTACATCAATACAGCATATTTTACACTGTTTTAACATGTATACAATATTGGCAACATTTAAACTCATGTAACAAACATTTTAGAAGTAAAAATTAAACATTTAAACATTCAGGTAGCCTAATTCAAGTGTAATCAACCGGTCTGTTATCCAACTTCCACCGGATCAGCGCTGGTTCTCGTGCCAGAGATTGACTCGCGGGTGAACTTCGAACTTCAGACCGCCGTCCTGCATTTCACTCATAGCCGAAAGATGCTGCAACTCCATAACCTGACAATCAACAAACAATGCACAGTTCTGAGAACATTTCATCATCCAAATTAGTTAATGTTATATTCATTATCTTTAGGAATAAAGTCATGTGTTTTATGCAAGCCATCAAGCATTTCAATCAGCGAAAAGACAGACGTGATACTCGTTTAGGTGACTCACATTGCATCCCAGTATGTTGTTTTGCATTAAATAAAATGATTTACAGCACAGTAATGATTTTATCAAATGAAACACAAAATAAAACATACACACACCTGAATTTCACAGAGGAAATGCACCAATTCTGCGACGCTGAGAAGAGGAGAACTGTTCTGGACTGAAGAGAGTTCAAACAGCCCGCGCTCACCCAACCGTTGAGTTGTCGTCACGTCAGAGGGTGGGTGCATTGTTTTAATTGAGTAAACTTACTCAATTTCTTAAGAGTGTGTTAAAAATATTAATATTGATTTGAATTAAGTAATATTTGTGGTTCTTGAAACAGATCAGTTTAATTCTCCATTCTCAAATATTTTGATAGAAATTTCACAAATAAGTGTATTATAAATAAATAATTGGTAGTCAAAACTAAATTCTTTTAGTGAAAAAACTTAAATATAACTGTACATTTTAGATAAAATTAACTGTTGGATTTTTTGTCAATTATTTTGGTATGTTTAACTCAAACAATCAAGTAAATGATATTCAGAGAGTCCGTCGCCATGGACGCTCGAGGCGGTGCGCTGGAGTGAGTTGCTGGGGGGACAGACGACTGTTGTCACATATAATAAAACAAACAAAACATAAGTCCAGGCCTGTTCCTCTCTCACTCTTCACAGTCGTCGCTCCTCCTTTATGCTTCCGCTCGTCCGTGAGAGATATGAGACCGGTGCATCACGCAGGTGTCGCTCATTATCAATCACGCCACCGGCCTCGCTCCACTCTCTCACGGCCCTCTGCCTCGTCCTGCTCGCCACACACGCATCCAGACTTTAATCAAGGATAGTAAGAATACAAGGGCTTTAGATACTGCTTTGGATGCGACTAGCGTGAATGACTAATGTGAACTATGTACATTGTTCGGTTCCGGCTGAAGTAGAGCCCGTGCAGTAGCGCAACTGGGTGATGGTGAGACGGGACAAAACACAGCTCTTCCATTCCGATTACAACATCAAACAGGTTCTCCCCACTCAGTGAAACACCCACTGTGAATCCTGTTGAATGTGCCCTAGTTACTGGCGATTCTATCACACGGAACGTGAAAATAGAGACACCAGCCACCATAGTCACATGTTTGCCGGGAGCCAGAGCGCCTGACATCAAAGCAAATTTAAAAGTGCTGGCTAATGCTAATTATACATTTTCTAAGATTATTGTTCACGTCAGCACTAATGATGTTCGACTTTGCCAGTCGAAGATCACTAAAATTAACGTTAAAGAGGTGTGTGAACTCGCAAGTACCATATCAGGCACTGTAATTTGCTCTGGCCCCCTTCCTGTTCCCCGGAGTGATGAGATACTTAGTAGACTGTCCTCACCCATTGGCTGACCGTATACGCCCATATACAAATATGACTCAACGTCCAGACTGTCAACACTGCTTGGCTCTTATTAAACATCATATACATTTTAAAATCTTGCTGATTACTTACAAAGCACTAAATGGTTTAGCTCCGCAGTACTTGAGCGAGCTCTTAACGCATTATAGTCCTTCACGTCTATTGCGATCTCAAATTCCGGCCAGTTGATAATACCAAAAATCTCAAGATCCTTTTCTTATTTAAGACCGTCTGACTTCAGTCAAACACTTGTCAAATGGGAGTCTTGCAGAACATTTTTATGAAGAATTTTTAATATTGTCAGCTTCCATGTGCTTCCATCACACGAAAATGCGACAAACATTTAAAACAGCATATTACATTACAGCAATTATTATTTTGAGGAAATAAAGGTGTTTTCATCTGTATGCCTGTAAAGAAAGCTATGATTACAAACCCTGATTTGATAAAGTGATTTTGAGGATTATAAAGTAAAAAATCTATAATAGACAACAAATGTAAAGCTGATCAGTCACATTTGCAAAAATAAATGTATTTGTTAGATACTGTTCCATAATTAAGTGCTAGAAATAAACGATTTTCAGTGTTTTTAATTCAGAACTAGATATTGGGTTTGATGTTACACAAAATAGTTTAATGTGTGACGCCATTCATTTAGTCACGAGTTGCATGTATAAATATAGATAAAGAGACGCATGCCACAGAACAACTAAAGAAAGACTTTGAGAATGAAACTAACCTGTTTGTTCCTCAGTTTCTTCATGTTTGACTCTGAATGTTTCTTCAATCTTCACGTCTTCACTCTCCTCTTTAATAAACGCCATCTTTATAATAGTGTGTCATGTGGATCTCAGTCGCTTCACCAGGAGTTTTTCTGTGTGTTTGGACACTCTGTCCTGTTTAAGAGGAGAATAGTTAACAGAAAGAAAAACACTCAAAACTAAATGTGTGTCAATCAGATCTAGTTCAGTAGTTCAGTTCACTGGTAAGAGAGTCAGTCAGAGAGAGAGAGTTAATGGACTTAAATTATCTCGACCGATTCATCGGTTTTGCTGATATATCGTACTGATAGTAATTGGTGGAACTATCGTTATCGGCAACATCCACACCGATAGTTTTTCCGGGTTGCGTCCGTTGCTGGAGTGGCTGAGAAGAGTGCGCTGTCATTTCACAGTACGAGAGCGCCCTCTAGAGGACAAATCATAACTATCACTGGCCAAGTTGTTTACGTTAACTCATAAGGCTGGGCACATCATGGAGATCACACATTATACGGAGAGCGCGGACACTTCAGATGCGCATTTAAAACACTGACAGCAAAAAACAGTATGAATACAGAACACTAAAGTACATATTGCCATATCATTATAAAGTAATTCATTTGTTGACTAGATGCTGCATTAGCAGAGAAAGAACAGCAGTGTGTTTGCCGTCGAGGCTGAAGCCGGGTTCACACTGCACGCATTATATATATATATATATATATATAAAACTAAAAGAACAGATGTCATGCTGACAATCATAAGTAAAAGCATGTGGTGTCACAGGCGATGGTCTTCAGAGTGCACCTGAAAAGATGACAATAATGGACGACACTTGTCTCATCGTGGAGGTTGAGGAGATTAATATAGCACACATACAGTATAGACATCTATGATGTGCATGATTTTGTTGAATTTTTTACTTTTTTGAGAATTTGCTCATTTACAATACATCTCTATTAAGAACTTTGCTGTTTGTTATTACAGACATTTATTAATTATCTTTAAGATGTTTATGATGTAATGCTTGTTAGTTTAGATCTAAATGATTTTGTAAAGTTTTTCTCTTTTGCAGAACGCTTTTCATGGAGATGAGTGATAATATGTAATAAATATGCAGATAATATTATAATAAATATAATTCAGGTATCAATTACCTATCAATATTTATTTATTCAAAGAAATATGCAAAATCTGTCAAAGTACTTACAGTTCTAGGTTGACCACAACCTCAAAAGCCGCACTATATCTTTAAATGACATTCCCAATTCAAAGTAAAATGTCATCTCCATCTCCGACTGCTGTATATGGTTACAGTATTGACGGCGGTGTGTTCCCTGAACATAACCCGTGAAGAAAGATATTGATTTTGTTTTAATTACTGATCATGTATTTTGCTTCTGACAGGACCTGGTTGCATTTGCTGGTGTTGATGACATGGCAAGTGAGGTGTTCACAGTGCAGTTGCCACTCTCACCAACTCCGTTATATAGCAATCTAGTAGGTACCCTAGAAGATCATGGCATAGATGGGCCTTCCACTCTTTATGTGTTGTGGTTATCTTCGGAGGAGGTACAGGTGAGAACATGTGATACATGTGTGTTTACATTATATGATTACTACAAATAGTAATTATTTGTGCATCATCATCATCATTATTGTTTTCTTTATTGAAAGAATACTGATATTTTTCATTCATATGCTGGTTTCACTCCCTCAATTCAAAACAATATATATATATTATGGCAGCACGATATTGAAGAAAAATGCGATATGCGAAAGCTCATTAAATAATGCAATATTCGATATGCGATCTGTGACAACTACAAACCGTCCATCACCCCCTAGCAACCGTTTGTGTGTGTGTGTAGAAATAATTCGTCCCACCGTTAATTTCTATTTCCTGTCTACATGCAAATGTAAATTAATGTATCTCTCAACAGGGGATTCGTTCAGGACAATATCCAGCAACTACAGGGTGGGCCACTGCACTGTGGGAAGAGTGGTGAAAGAGGTGTCAGGTGCCATCTGGGATGCCCTGCTACCTGAGTACCTGCCTGCACCATGCATGGAGGACTGGCGTGCCATGGCAGAAGTGTTCAGCCATCGCTGGAACTTCCCCAACTGAAAAAGATATCATTCCCTCAACATATGATCTCGAGGCCCCGATTTATTATCACGTCCCCACTAATTAATATCTCGTGGCAACATCATATTATCACATTCCCACGAGTTTATATATTGTCCCCTCAAGTCCCCTCCCGGTCACCGCACAAACCTGACCCAAATGTTTTATGTCGCAATTGTTACCATATGTTTGCATTAGTTGATATCCAGCTGGTCATGTCATGCATTATTAGCCGGCGAAGTTGCTTATTTCAAGCTAGTGATGTGATTGCTTTCTCAACATCAAAATTTACATTGATATGTTCATGCAGCCGACAGAAACATAAACAAATCTGAAGCGCATTCGATTCAGTCCTTTTTTATCACTGCAATAAATACTGTTATTTTGATTAGATAATCATCAAGTGTTCTAATATAGAAGCTAATGAAGTGAGAGACTATACATGTAATATACATTTATGTGATTTGAATGCTCTGGCCTTTGCCGATATTTAAAGATGGCCATCTTCTTTAAGCATGATTCTTTGAGCTTTTTAAATATTAAAAAGCTCAAAGTTTTAAAATATTAAAACTCAGTCGAATCAATATTTTGTGTACAGTAATTATGCCATCCAGTATGGTGGACTCGCTCTCTCTTGTTTCATACAAACGCAGCGGCGGCCATTTGGTGACTATTGTTTTGTTCATTATGAGATACAAACAGGTTTATTTTGTTTATTTATTTGGATCCCCATTAGCTTCCACAATGTGGTTGCTAGTCTTCCTGGGGCCCATAAAAGTGCTGAAACGTATGTACAATTAAAATACACAAATATAACATACATAAATATAACATCCATATAACATAACCACATGTATACATTTATCCACATATACACATTCACACACATACAGCATTTGAAAAAGTCAGTACCTATAACAGTCACAAATTAACTGATGTAATACTATTAATTGTAATCTGTTTTAGAGTCTTCTTAAAATTACATATGTTGGATATTTGCCTTGTTCTTAAGTCCAATTTATTCCAAGCAGATGACGATCTAACTAATACTGTTCTTGTCATACAATTGGACCTTGCAGATGGAACCACTAACACACCTGAGCTCACCTGACGCGTAACATGTCCGTGACAATACCCACTAAAAACCAATTTATCTACAAAAGATTTTGGATTGTTTTTAAATAGAGCATTGTGCATATAACAGAGAAGACTTATATTGAGTTTGTCCTCCACCTTTATCCAGCCCAAACAGGTATGCATTTTATCCACACTAGAGCGAAAAGAGCAACCTAGGGCTACTCTTGCAGCTCTGTTCTGAACGATTTGTAATTTTTTCAGATGTCCCTGTGTAGCACTGGACCAAATTACTGGACAGTACCCCAGATGTGACAGAACTAAAGACTGGACAACTGTTTTCATAACTAATGGTGGACAATATACTGAACATCTCCGGGATAAAGCAATGCCTTTAGCCATTTTAGACACAATATGATCAATCTGATCAGCCCAAGAGAGCTGACTATCCAGCTTCACACCCAAGAGTTTAGTCTGACTCACCTGCTCTACCACAGATGTATCAATAATTAGATTTAAGTTGCAAGGATTGCCAAGCATACGTTTAGTACCAAAGACTATACATTTAGTTTTAGATATATTGAAAGCTAATTTATTAAGTTTCACCCAATTTGTAATGGCATTAAGTTCATTCTGCAAGGTGCAACTTATGTCAGTTATTGTAGGTGATGCATAAAACATTGTAGCATCATCTGCATAAAGTACAACATCTGCTCTTGAAACAGCATGTGACAGATCATTCACAAACACAGAAAACAACAATGGACCCAAACAGCTGCCCTGGGGAATACCGCATGACAACTGTTTACAATCAGAAAAGCTCCCATTGAAAAATACCCGCTGACTTCTACCAGAGAGTACTGCAGGTACCATTTTAAAACAGTTTAATCTTGAAATCAAAATATCTTATCCCCAAAATGATTTATGTGGTGAAATGCTGTGTAATAAGTGAATGACTGTACTGTATCTCTTAGGCTAAATGTCCGTTTGGTTTCTCTTTGTGATAAGCTGATAAGATATTTCAACACAGATCAATATTTCGTGTCTAATTAATTATTTACTTATGTGGCAAGTAGCCGTGTAATAAGCGGGATAATGTACACTCCGCCTCATCATCCTGTCGGGGGTTAGTTTGAGAGAACCACCGGCTGGATGTACATTATCCCTTACTTAATAACAAAGGAATACAGTAGATTATACAGACAATTAATATTTAGGCATTTGTAAATATTTGTAATCGATAAACTGTGATGAACACATTGTCAGTTGATTTGTAGAAGTTGTCACTCCACATGTGTGTGTGTGTGTGTGTGTGTGTGTGTGTGCGTGTTGTTGTTGCTGCATACACTGGTGAACTGCAGGAGTCGTCAGCGGGATTCGGTGATTCGAGCGCTTACAAACTCTGAATCATTTGATTCATTTGAATCGGAACCGGTTTCGAAAAGCTCCGTTTCTCTGTCATTACTTGCCAGAGAACAAACAGCGTGTTTATGATGAACCGATTCACAATATAGGGAGCGAAATGAGACGCACTTTTTCTGTTAGTCACGTGTGGATGCGCTTTACTCACACAAACTGTTTATTACTTTTATTAGACACATAGTGTTAAATGTATCAATAATTAACTGGTTGCACAGTTCTCTATAAAATGGTCTTTGGGTTATCTTAGTTTAAATGAATGAAAGCACAAACCTTTCTTCAGCAGAATCACAGCTGCAGGATCACGGCGCAGCCTTATGACGTCATGTCCCTACACCAAAATAAAAGTCCTGTTCAAAATAATAGAAATTAAATTAAAACATTGCCAACTCATTAAAATTATAGATAAAGGATTGATTTAAAGGATGAATTACAGATCTCCAAAGCTATTGATACTACTGATATTTTGTAAAAAGCTTCTGGCTTATATCTAAATATAATTATTTTTAGATATTGATTCCAACTACAGAGCATTTGTGATATTCATAATTATGAATAAAGTCAATGAATGAAGTATTTTGTACGGTGGCCGAGAGGTGCAAAACAAATCACAATTACAAAAACAAAATAACAAATCCCAAAACAAAACAACAAATTATAAACAAGATAGCAAGTCTAAAATCTAAATAACAATTCAGAAAACAAAATGACAATTCAGAAAACAAAATAACAAATCAGAAAACACAACGACAATTTATACAAAACGGAAAAGGTAGGTATATTTTGAGAATGACATACTTATCGC
>FLSR01000744.1:0-26398 GCA_900092035.1 Leuciscus waleckii
TGTATCATAATTGATATGCAAGTTTCTAAAGGCCTCTAAATTATCAACATGATCAAAACTTTTCTGGAAACATGCCCTCTGTCGTCTGATTTATAGTCCATATTTTAGCTAGTAAAAGTCTTTTAGTATAATTGTAAAAGTGTCCATCTTCAGCACGTGCTTCACGTTTCGTTTCACTGTGAAACCTTTACTGATTTTTATAAAGTAATTGTAAGAATAACTTTTATATTGTTAGTAATATTTAATGAGTAGTCACTAGACTGAAGCAGCTTAGGTTCACTTGATTAGAAAATCATGTTACATGTAAATATCAAAATGATCATCAGACTTTTCTGTCAATCATTATTGTATTGCATTTCATTTAATGTTTTGCCCCATAATTAAAGGTTTTGGGCTAATTATTTTTTTCTCCTCGACGATGAGCTCTATATTCTCACACTATATGAGCTACTACAGAAGCCTAATGTATCAAAAATGATACACAACACTGTATTTAATTTCTGTTTGTTTGTTGTTTTTATTTCAGGTGAGCTCATTGGAGTGCAGTATCTGTTCCAGCAGACTGGTCAGGCGCTGCAGGACATGAACCCAGACTCTGAGCAGACAGCAGAGCTCATTGAGGACCTCATTGTGGAGGAGCGAGATGAAGATGAGGGCTTCTGTGACATCAGCGAGGATCACACAATAACAGATCCGGAGGCTGTTCTGTCACCACCCTCTTCCACACTGACATTGGGTTCTTCCACCCTGGTCACCAGCAGTGCCACATCTGCACTGGTCTCCACATCTCCTTCACTGGTCCCTGACCCCACACAAGGCCTCACACTGTCTCCTTCATCACCTGGACCCTCAGGGACTGCTGTAACACCTGTTCCCTCTGAAACACTTTTCAACTCTCCCCTCAGAGCCGGAGGATGCTGGTCAGGATGATGATGAAGAGACGGTAAATACCACTGCTGTCTTTCAGATTAGCTAGAATAATTAGCAAATGGTCCAGGGAATCCCCATGGTCCAGGGAATGCAACTGATACAGCCACTGTTACAGCCAACAGCTGTACAGGGCACCCGCTTACCCGCTGCACCAGCTGCCAATCCAGACGCCATGCCCAAGAGACCCTACAGGAGAACTGTTGAGGCCAACACTTGTAAAAAATGTGGGCAATTCAAAACAAGTGCAACAGGACATAGCCAGTACAGGGGCAGGGTGTACTGGTGTAGTGCCCACAGACTGAGACGATTTCAAAAGAGGAGTGGCTAGAGGAAATGCGGAGAACCTTTTCCAAATAATGTATATATTTTTGTGTATATAGCATCGTGTATATCGTGTGTTTTAACAGTTGTTTAAATAGTTCACAATTGATAATACTTGTGTTGAATATTATTTAACATTTTAATTTATGTTTTTATATGTTTTTTAAATGTTATTTAACATTTTATTTAACATTTTATTCCTTGTTTTTTATTTTATTTCATTTCATTTTATTTATTTATTTTTAAAACATGTTATTTAACATTTTAATATTCATTACTGTTCTGTTGGCATGATTGTAAAATAAAAACAAATTGGCAAGTGATTGCTTTTTGACTTTTACCTTCATATAACACTATTTCATAAGTACACTGCAACAATATAACATTTGTATATAAACAGATAATTTGTACATTTTGTTATTCTTGTGATAGACATTTTCAGCATATTAGTTACTATTTAATGGGTTGCATCTTTGTTCATTACAAATAACAGATTTGCAAGTTTCTTATTTGAATGTAACCTAAAAAAAATACTTAATCAGATCAATAGTAATACAACAACTGCTAAATAATAACACTGTTCCATTGGTAATTATATTTTTTATGAAAGAATATAAAAAAACACAACAAACAAAGCTGATCCACATAAACCAAATGACAGAACATAGCGGAGGTTGAACCGATCGCCCATCACCCCGCTGATATACAAACCCTGAAAGAAAAGCAAACAAATCACTGTCACATAGGGATGTGTGCGATCCTCTACGACAATATCACAATTATTGTTTTATATGCGATTTGACATTATCACATACTCACTTTTTATTACACTCACTTTTCAAAAAGCAAACAAAAACTGCTTGATGCAGACTAGCAGGATATGCTAGTGCACGACTGATAAGGATTTTTTGATGGCTGATGACAATAAAGTCGATGTAGATGATATCACACTGTTTAATTCAAAGATACTATTTGAATTAAAACTTCAAAGAAAATAATATTATATTAGTTAGTCAGCTTTTAAACAATGACTTTTAGAGATTTTTTTCTCCATCCAGTTAGACTTAAAGATTTTGCTGTTGTAATAGCAACCACACACTTATCTCCAACCCATATTGCTCTGTGACGTGTCAACGGTCACTTTGGCCAGGTGGTATAATAGCATGGGGGCGGGACGCTTTAGATTTAGACAGAAGATGTGATGAGAAGCTGAAGTCTGAGGTGATGTTATGAATGCTAAGTTTTGAATGCTTATATCTCCTAAATTCGAATTTTGTCTTTGTTTTGGAACACACCTGCTTATTCATAATCTTAAGACTAAATATTCATACTAAAAGCTAAAAAACTTACATTTTGATTTCAGGGGGCCTTTAAGATAAAATCGGTTGTTGTATTTCTCAGCTGTAAGTCGCTTTGGATAAAAGCGTCTGCTAAATTAATAAATATAATTGTATGCACTGTGTAAACATAATGCTCAACTCACTTGCACAAAAATAGACTCGGTATTTCTCAAAATGAATAAAAACAGTCAAATGCAAACTGGGGGGGATGGGGGATGGGGGATTGACATGCCCCCACGGAAGAAATTTTTGAAAAATAACCCCTGAAATAAATTATGACTTCTGGTGAATATTGTGGAAACTAATTGATACATTTAGATAAATATATTTCATACATTATAGCATATTATAATACAACTTATTAGGCCTATATATTTATAGAATAGCAAAGTAGGCCTAATCAATATAAAAGACTGAACCACATAGATGTGAAATATAAAGGCTATCATGATCATTTCGCCAACAATGAACCATGGATTTGTTTACTTTATAATACGTTTTATTTTTTACTTAAACAAATACAACATATAACATTCAAAACTCATCGGCTTAGACTGCATTTGAAGAAAAATAAACACAACAGTATTCATTGTCCCTCACGCATTCCAGCCACGGGTAGTCATTTTCCCATTCAATTCATGGATTTCATCAGGTCCCTTTCCACAGGTGTATTAATCAAGCACAATGCAGTCTGTGTAGTTCTAAACAAATTCTACAGAATTAAACTGTGGCATTTACTGGAAATCACTGAACTGTGTTGATCTGTGCACCAGAAGATGATGGACCGTCCTCCTGATGTTCTTCCACACTCTGGGGGCGCGGGGAGAGATAAGAATACCCGTTTATACTTAGATTTAAACTTTGATTCTATAGGCTACTCCACATAAAGATGTGAAATAATCAGAATGTGTAGATGTGTAGACACATAATATTAACATTACCTCTGTAGGCCTCTAAAATAGCCTATATAAAAAATAACTTATGTAAACCTCTTACATTTTATGAAGGCCCTTGGATCTTCGGGAGTGACTGGCTCTGAAGTCCGTCCAGGAATTCCCTCAGCTGTAAATGCTGATGCACTGCTGGACACTGGATGCTATTTAGTTATTTAATATGTCAAATGTAAAGTCAGGCCTACACCCATGATATGCTCAAGCCTTACTTGATTGAATTATGTTTTTATATTTAATTTTCAGCAGCTGCCATCTTCTTTTAATGCCTGCAGGATTGCTCCTACATGAACATTAAAATTAGGTTGAATAACATACTGTTCTTCCAGTTTCACCTCTGATATTATAACAGTTGGGTAAGTCACTTATATTACTAACTACAAATGACATCTTCAACAGTGTAATTAGATTAATGTAATAATGACTATCTTTAGAAAGTATTGGTCTACTTATTACTAAATCAACCTCAACCACTTGAACAATACAAGGAGAGACAAGAAAGCTCATAAATGCCAGAGGAGAACTGGCCCCCGACTGAGCCTGGGTTCTCCCAAGTTTTTTTTTCTCCATTAGGTCACTTGATGGAGTTTTTCGGTTCCTTGCCACAGTTGCCTTTGGCTTGCTCAGTTGGGGATATTTTGGGGATATTTAATTTAATTTAATTTTATCAATCAATAAATTCCTCTTGAAACAAACTTTGTTTTATTATTTTAATTTAATACTGTGAAGCTGCTTTAATACAATCTGTATTGTGAAAAGCGCTTACAAATATACTTGGTGTGTGCGTGTGGTGTGAGTAAACAATGCAGAACATTGTGGACGGTGGTGAAAACTTGAAGAAACTGCACTCTTAAAGGGTTAGTTCACCCAAATATGAAAATTCTGTCAGTAATTACTCACCCTCATGTTGTTCCAACCGCGTAAGACATTCGTTCATCTTCGGAACACAAATTAAGATATTTTTGATGAAATCTGAGAGCTGATCACTCCTCCATAGACTGCTAGGTGACCCAAACTTGCTGGCCCAGAAAAGTTATTAAAGAGATCGTTAATATAGTCCAAGTGACTACAGCGGCTCAATCTTAAGTATAGCAAGCGACGAGAATACTTTTTGTGCGCAAAAACAAACAAAAATAACGACTTCCACAATTCATTTCCTTCTCTCTGGGCCTCGTAGTGTTTTTGCGCAGCGCGTCTGTGTTACACGTCACCAAGTAGGCTCACTATTGGCCGACGCTGGTCTCGTGTGTGATGCGTGATGACGTATAACACAGACGCGCAGCGCAAAAACACTACGAGGCCCAGAGAGAAGGAAATGAATAGTGGAATAAAGTCGTTATTTTTGTTTGTTTTTGCCCACAAAAAGTATTCTCGTCGCTTGATATACTTAAGATTGAGCCAATGTAGTCACTTGGACTATATTAACGATCTCTTTAATAACTTTTCTGGGCCAGAAAGTTTGGGCCCCCTAGCAGCCTATGGAGAAGTGATCAGCTCTCAGATTTCATCAAAAATATCTTAATTTGTGTTCCGAAGATGAACGAAGCTCTTACGCGGTTGGAATCAGGGTTTTGTTTTTGTTTTTAGATAAACTTCCAAGAATCTTTAGGACTTCATCTGGATTTTCCTAAATGTCAAACATCACAATTCTTTATATCCACCGTTGCTGATTTGAACTGGGTTTTTTTTTACTTGTCTACTTTAACTCTTTATTGTGCTTCAAATTCTTATCTGTATTTCTGACTAATTTATTTTTCCTACTTAGTTTCCTACTATAGACTTTGCTAATTGTTGTCTGAGTACAGTACTCTAGTTGTACCATTTTGCGAATCGTGAATGATTTTGGGTCTCTGTGGCTCAGAGCAAAATCTACAATCTGTAGAATTAAATAACATCAGGCATGCATTACTGTAAACTTTAGATGATATATTGTGCTATTTGAATAAATATGTAATTTATCTCTTCACAGATCCTGCTCTAATCATGGAGGCAGCAGATACGTTATGTGATTCGCTCTTCTGCTGGCTGGACAACCGAAAAGAATGTGCAGGAGAGCTGGAGAAACTGGCGCAAAAGCTGAAAGATGTTCATGAGGGCAGCAACATCGGTCAGGGGGTCCTAGCTGCCGCAATTGTGGCCTCATCTGGAGCAGCGCTTGCTTTGGCAAAAGATCAGACCACTGCAAAAGATCAGACCACTGCAAGAGATCAGACCACTGCAAAAGATCAGACCACTGCAAGAGATAAGACACTGCACTAGTGGCTGCTGCAGCAGTATGCACTCTAGCGGGCGCTGCAGTCAGAGCCACTTCCACATTGGTAGAGACATTAATCACCAGCAGAACCTTTAAAAAAGCTATTAAATTAATTAAGGAAGATGAAGAGGTTGGCACGAAAATTCAGAAGCAACTGCAAGATCTGAAGGACAGGTGTGCAGAAACACTGAAGGACAGGTGTGCAGAAACACTGAAGGACAGGTGTGCAGAAACACTGAAGGACAGGTGTGCAGAAACACTGAAGGACAGGTGTGCAGAACCGCCGCTCGGGACTCATGATGATGAGTTGGACTGTGAGGTCACCACTCTACTTATGTCGGCTCTGGCCAGAAGGAGTAATACTCCCGTATCCCTAGACTTGCTCAGAGGTTTCAACAGGGCCACGTTCTTTCGTCACATGACACCTGGTGGACTGGATCCAGCCGAGGCCTCGGACTTTATTTGCCGTGCTCTGGGACTCGATCCTTCCCCTGAGATCACGAGTAGCCTGAAGGTGTCGGCCAAAGAAATGATGAAGAACATCGAACTCATTGGCATTAAAGCTGTTGCTAAAGCAGAATCAAGGGTATCAGCTTTCTTTCCTCAAACATCCCATTTTAAGAAACTTTTGATATTGAAATTCTCTTGCAGTGACTATTCAAGAGTAGAAAATTAAATATTCACTGCATTGCTCTTATGTTAGACTGATTTTGTGATTGTGTCTTTCTTCTAGGCACTGGTTGCGACTGGTTTCGGCATGTCTCTGTACGACCTGATTGTGAAGAGTAAAGAACTAGTAAAGGGCAATCGGGTCACGGAGGCCAGCAAGTTCTTACGGGATTCAGCCAGAGAAATACTGGACGGCCAACAAAAGCTAAAGGAACAGCTGGATGCAATGCAGTATGATATTTTATTTTTTACATTTTTTTAATTTCTACTAATTTATCTGTCTTGGCCAAAGCCACTATATCTTGTATTTGTCTGAGATTGTACATTACTGCAATATTGATGGTCTGAGGTAACTGACTGACGGACAGTACAACTTTTCTCATTACAGCGAAATCATCCCAAAATTGTTGAAAATGAAGAGGATCATCGAGGACTTGGGGAAATATTCTCTTGACATGACTGAAAATGAATGGAGTATAATGGTATATATCAAGGGAACATGTAGAAACAACACAGTTCTCTCCTGGCTTGAGGCATTACCTTGTCAGATTGAATTTGTGAATCTTCTACGATTTTTCCTGGAGAAGTTAAGTCCCATTTTTGAGGATTTGAGTAAGCCTGGCGGAGGTCACATAGACATTGTGTTTGTGGCTCATGGCGGTATTGTCGACCAGTTTATGCCAGCAGGAGGACTGGTGCCCACACCTAACATCAGAGACACCATTCTCTACTCTCCGTGGAACTGCGCTATTGACGGCGATGCTGCATGTGCAATTGCTCAGGGTTTCATTGAAGTGAGAGACAGAGAGTTTTACAATGAAAGAAGTACAGCTTACTATCGGCCGATTCCTTTAAGAGATCACTGGAACAGAATGCGAAGATCTCTCCACGACATCCCAGTGATCCTTCTATCCCCTGTGACCCCTGAAGATGGAGCATGGGCCCTTTTTCACCAGTTTTGGATGAATAGAATGGAACTAGAAGAACGTGTTATTATTCCATATCTTGTCCCAGAATGTTTGGTAAAAGCATTCGGAGAGATCCCCCTGTACATGCTCATATTTGCGACATCATTTTTACTCATGATCTATGGTAAAACAGCTACTGTGCACCTGGCTGCTGGTTTGAGCCGAGACAGAGGAACTCCATCAAGTTCAGAAGAGAGGGAAAGACAACAGAGGGAAAGACAAGAGAGGGAAAGACAACAGAGGGAAAGACAAGAGAGGGAAAGACAACAGAGGGAAAGACAAGAGAGGGAAAGACCAGCGTGGTTCAGACAAGCGTGGGAAAGACTACTGGCACAAGTAAACAGAGGGTAAGAAAAAAGTGGCCAACACAGTATGCCTACACAAGTGATAGAACCTGGATGTCTGTGAAGATGGATAACAGGAACGTGGACCTTGTGTTATACAGAGCCTTAAGATCATTGTTGAACACAAACCGTAGATAAATCAGCTGAACGGCCTCTGGGTCAGTCCTGATATGTAGTAAATACAGGGCTGGAGAGCGACCCGTGTGTCTATATATATCTAATATATATAGTTCTAAAAAATCATTCTTGGTATTAAAGAATATGAGAGTTCACACCACAATATAGCGATAACGCTATAGAGAAACAATATCGTTGGAATCACTTTCAGAAAGATTTTATCATCTGATGAGCGATAAAAACATTGGCAGCCAATCAGAATCCATCGTGCTGACGAGCTCGAGCATTTAAAGAGACAAGCTTATAATAAACAGAATGATATCGCCCGCTGGTGTAGACGCTGATATAGTTATAGTTATCGTTCTTGGTTTGATCGGGCCCTTCCACCCTTCAATGACAGCAATTATACAATAACAAACTAATTATAAATCATTTGCAAACTATTAGTTTATTCATAGATTTTTAATAGTAGGCTATTGCTAACACATTAACAGACTATATACAAATAGTGAGTTCTTCATTCATTGTTACTGTAATAAACAATTTTTTTTATTTGCTCATGTAAAGACTTAGATAATGGGTTTTCATCCTTTGTTAAGAACTTGTATCTGATGTATTTTAAACCATATATTAAATGAGTTGTTAATATTCATCAAAACATTAAGAAGTCATTAAATCACGGTAAATAAATGTTCTCGTATAAAGGGAATTGATGCAAATTTAATATTGATCAGTGTCTACAGAAACACTTTTCATGGAATAATGAATAATAACGGTAGGTTTAAAGCTCATAATTATGTCCTCTTTTTATTCTTTTAATTACATTTGAAATCAATTGTAATCAATGTCTTATTCTTTGTTTTTCTTATTTCTTATTCTTATTACATTATTGTTGTAAATCCTTTCTTAAAGCACGTTGAATTACCATTGTGTATGAAGTGTGCTATATTAACAAACTTGTCTAGCCTTGACTTTTGTGTGACTTAATCTAAAGTGTGAAATATTTAGCCCAATAAAACATTTATTAAGTGTAGCCCAGATGGGATTTTATATGCATATAGAAATACAGACCGCAAGGGGTTAAAAAGTTGTTTTTTAAGCTACTAGCATTCACATGCGTTTTTACACCCTAACTTGCTTGTACTGAAATACCCACTTATTTTTATTTGATTGTTTTCTGATTGGTAAATTACAGCGTTGATAATTCATGAGGGGGCGGGGCTTGAGAGAAGTGAGCGCATTAAGGTGAAAGTGAAAGGAACTTGCAATCCGCTTAGTTCTTTAAAAAAATAGGATAAAGTACACTCAGTTAATATGGATGACCAATCGTTGTGCTTTTCTTGGGATGCTTGTCTAATGGTTTGAAGGTACATTTTCTGGTTTTTATGTTTAATATTGTCTGTATTCAATATAGCTAACTACTGAGGTAAATGCTAATCGCGAATTGCATGTTAGCATACATTTAGTGACTGTTAAAGTGTGTGTAGTGATGGCAAAATGAGGCTTCCTGAACCCCTGAGACCTTGCAGCCCATTGCTTCAGCCAAAGGTTCATTACTCAAAGCTTCATTCAACTAATTGTTGTCTGAGTACAGTACTCTAGTTGTACCATTTTGCGAATCGTGAATGATTTTGGGTCTCTGTGGCTCAGAGCAAAATCTACAATCTGTAGAATTAAATAACATCAGGCATGCATTACTGTAAACTTTAGATGATATATTGTGCTATTTGAATAAATATGTAATTTTCTCTCTTCACAGATCCTGCTCTAATCATGGAGGCAGCAGATATGTTATGTGATTCGCTCTTCCGCTGGCTGGACAACCGAAAAGAATGTGCAGGAGAGCTGGAGAAACTGGCGCAAGAGCTGGAAGATGTTCATGAGGGCAGCAACATCACTCTGGGGGTCCTAGCTGCCGCAATTGTGGCCTCATCTGGAGCAGCGCTTGCTTTGACAAGAGATCAGACCACTGCACTAGTGGCTGCTGCAGCAGTAGGCACTCTAGCGGACGCTGCAGTCAGTGCCACTTCCACATTGGTAGAGACATTAATCACCAGCAGAACCTTTAAAAAAGCTATTAAATTAATTAAGGAAGATGAAGAGGTTGGCACGGACATTCAGAAGCTACTGCAAGATCTGAAGGACAGGTGTGCAGAAACACTGAAGGACAGGTGTGCAGAAACACTGAAGGACAGGTGTGCAGAAACACTGAAGGACAGGTGTGCAGAAACACTGAGGACAGGTGTGCAGGAGCGCTGCTCGGGACTCATGCTGATGAGTTGGACTGTGAGGTCACCACTCAACTTATGTGGGCTCTGGCCAGAAGGAGTAATACTCCCGTATCCCTAGACTTGCTCAGAGGTTTCAACAGGGCCATGTTCTTTCGTCACATGACACCAGGTGGACTGGCTCCAGCCGAGGCCTCAGACTTTATTTGCCAAGCTCTGGGCGCCGTTAATTTTTTAGTGTCGGCCAAAGAAATGGTGAAGAACATCGAACTCATTGGCATTAAAGCTGTTGCTATAGCAGGATCAAGGGTATCAGCTTTCTTTCCTCAAGCATCCCATTTTAAGAAACTTTTGATATTGAAATTCCTTGCAGTGACTATTCAAGAGTAGAAAATTAAATATTCACTGCATTGCTCTTAGACTGATTTTGTGATTGTGTCTTTTCTTCTAGGAACAGTGTGCGACTGGTTTCGGCATGTCTCTGTGCGACCTGATTGTGAAGAGTGAAGAACAAGTAAAGGGCGATTGGGTCACAGAGGCCAGCGAGTTCCTACGGGATTCAGCCAGGGAAATACTGGAAGACCAACAAGAGCTAAAGGAACAGCTGGATGAAATGCACCGTTGTAACTGCTTGCTGGTTATTAAACAGTCCACGCTTCCGAGGTACTGATGTCCATTTTTTGTTTATTGAAGAGACACCGTGAAAACTAGACACAAAAGGAAAACAAACCATAATTTTACACACAACACCACTACGGACACAAAACCAAACATAATATACAAAACATTAACACTTTTACCGTATTCGCCTGGTAACCAGCAGTAGATTAAGTCAGGAGCACTAACGTGTATCTGAATTCACCTCTCATCATTCAGTTGACGCTAACACGTCCAGGTGGAATAAATCAGCACGGGTCACATGACACTCATCTTAAATAAGATAAATAATAATAATAAAGTACAAATGGCAAACCAAATTATGAAATTATCCCAATACACAGAGATACACATTTAAACTATAAAGTCCAAAAAATAAACATTAACCACCGAAATCATCAAGATATCACATGACCTTCCAGCGTCAGCTACAAGTATGATATATATATAGTTGGTAATCAAACCCCATTGACTTCCATAGTATGAAAAATTTCATTTTGGTTTGTATTTGTCTGATATTGTACAGTACTGCAATATTGAAGGTCTGAGGTAACTGACTGACTGACTGACAGTAAAACTTTTCTCATTACAGAGAAATCATCCAAAATTTGTTGAAAATGAAGAGGATCATCAAGAACTTGGGGGAATATTCTCTCAGCATGGATGAAAATGACCAGAGAATAATTGATTATATCAAAGGAACATGTACAGACGACACAGTTCTCTCCTGGCTTGAGGGATTACCTCATCAGATTGAATTTGTGAATCTCTACGATTTTTCCAGCAGAGGTTGACCGATAGTGAGTATTTAACAACGTCTGTCAGAGGTCACATAGACATTGTATTTGTGGCTCATGGCAGAATTGATGACCAGTTTATGCCAGCAGGAGGACTGGTGCCCACACCTAACATCAGAGACACCATTCTCTACTCTCCGTGGAACTGCGCTATTGACGGCGATGCTGCATCTGCAATTGCTCAGGGTTTCATTGAAGTGAGAGACAGAGAGTTTTACAATGAAAGAAGTACAGCTTACTATCGGCCGATTCCTTTAAGAGATCACTGGAACAGAATGCGAAGATCTCTCCACGACATCCCAGTGATCCTTCTATCCCCTGTGACCCCTGAAGATGGAGCATGGGCCCTTTTTCACCAGTTTTGGATGAATAGAATGGAACTAGAAGAACGTGTTATTATTCCATATCTTGTCCCAGAATGTTTGGTAAAAGCATTCGGAGAGATCCCCCTGCACCACAACTATAATAACGCTATAGAGAAACAATATCGTTGGAATCACTTTCAGAGCGATTTTATCAGCTGATGAACGATAAAAACATTGGCAGCCAATCAGAATCCATCGTGCTGTGACGAGCTCGAGTGTTTAAAGAGACAGACAAGCTTATAATAAACAGAATGATATCGCCCGCTGGTGTAGACGCTAATATAGTTATAGTTATCGTTCTTGGTGTGAACAGGCCCTTACACCCCTCCATGATAACACTTAAACATTTATAAACTTATTATAAATCATTTGCAAACTATTAGTTAATTCATAGTTTATTAATAGTATCATTAACACATTAACAGACTATATACAAATAGGGAGTTCTTCATTCATTGTTACTGTAATAAACAAATTAATTATTAACAAATTCATATGTATAGACTTAGATAATGGTTTTTCATCCTTTGTTAAGAACTTGTATCTGATGTATTTTAAACCATATATTAAATGAGTTGTTAATATTCATCAAAACATTAAGAAGTCATTAAATCACGGTAAATAAATGTTCTCGTATAAAGGGAATTGATGCAAATTTAATATTGATCAGTGTCTACAGAAACACTTTTCATGGAATAATGAATAATAACGGTAGGTTTAAAGCTCATAATTATGTCCTCTTTTATTCTTTTAATTACATTTGAAATCAATTGTAATCAATGTCTTATTCTTTGTTTTTCTTATTTCTTATTCTTATTACATTATTTGTTGTAAATCCTTTCTTAAAGCACGTTGAATTACCATTGTGTATGAAGTGTGCTATATTAACAAACTTGTCTAGCCTTGACTTTTGTGTGACTTAATCTAAAGTGTGAAATATTTAGCCCAATAAAACATTTATTAAGTGTAGCCCAGATGGGATTTTATATGCATATAGAAATACAGACCGCAAGGGGTTAAAAAGTTGTTTTTTAAGCTACTAGCATTCACATGCGTTTTTACACCCTAACTTGCTTGTCCTGAAATACCCACTTATTTTATTTGATTGTTTTCTGATTGGGTAAATTACAGCGTTGATAATTCATGAGGGGGCGGGGCTTGAGAGAACTGAGCGCATTAAGGTGAAAGTGAAAGGAACTTGCAATCCGCTTAGTTCTTTAAAAAAATAGGATAAAGTACACACAGTTAATATGGATGACCAATCCTTGTGCTTTTCTTGGGATGCTTGTCTAATGGTTTGAAGGTACATTTTCTGGTTTTTATGTTTAATATTGTCTGTATTCAATATAGCTAACTACTGAGGTAAATGCTAATCGCGAATTGCATGTTAGCATACATTTAGTGACTGTTAAAGTGTGTGTAGTGATGGCAAAATGAGGCTTCCTGAACCCCTGAGACCTTGCAGCCCATTGCTTCAGCCAAAGGTTCATTACTCAAAGCTTCATTCAACATTGCTCACTAGTGACACCTAGCGACTGTGCAAAGAAATAGCAGACAAATTAATTAATTCTGAACCCGTTTTATTTATTTATTTATTTATTTATTTATTTATTTATTTTCTTCTCACTTTTAATGTCTGTAATCTTTCATTTGCATTAATAAAAAGACCTGAGCAGACATTTGTCCATTGCCTGGGTATAAAATAAAATGTATCTTTCTGTCTGAATTTACTTGTGCAGAGACAACTGTCACACACAGTTCATAATTATTCATAAATTGTTTGGATAGTGACAGTATGAACAATAAAAGTGAGATTGTGTTGAGTGCAGTGCTTGTGTACATTTAAATAATGTATAATATATATTATTATTATTATTATTATTATTATTATCATTTACTTTGACTCCTGTGTGGATTGTTAGTAGTTTGTGCATGCTCATGCAGTGCTCGATAATGCCTGAGCATGGAGGAGGTGTTATTGCTGTATGTCAGCTCCTTTAGGTACAGCAAGCATTTCACCTGGAAACATAAATTAATAGACATGAAATATAATACAGCCATATAGTGAGGATTATTTTAATATCAAGACAGAATTGTTTTTCTATTAATAATACATTATCTTATTGTGAGCAACCATTTCAAAATACTCCCAGACAGGGGAGGTTTTCCTCTTTCTTGCTGGCTCCATTACAAGGAAAAAGGTCACAAAAAGCAAACAAATCCAAAAGGGCGATCCAAATCAAAAAGCAGTCCAGTCCAGATCCAAAAATCCAAAGCAATCCAAATAATCTTATCTAATTAATATAATACTATAATATAGCTACAATAATTAATAATAACAATACACTATAACTATTCTAACCTGATAATGTAATAATATACAGCCCTAACACATATATGACACAATGATGACGATGACACAACTCTCTAACTCTGACTCTAGACTTGCTCAGAGGTTTCAACAGGGCCATGTTCTTCCGTCACATGACACCTGGTGGACTGGCTCCAGCCGAGGCCTCGGACTTTATTTGCCGTGCTCTGGGACTCGATTGTTCCCCTGAGATCACGAGTAGCCTGAAGGTGTCGGCCAAAGAATTGATGAAGAACATCGAACTCATTGGCATTAAAGCTTCTAATGAAGCAGGATCAAGGGTATCAGCTTTCTTTTCTCAATTATCACATTTTAAGAAATTTGCGACTTTGAAATTCTGTTGAAGTGACTATTCAAGAGAACAATATGAAATATTCACTGCATTGCCCTGATATGTTAGACAGTGATTTTGTATTGTGACTTTCTTTCTATGTACAGTGTGCGACTGGTTTAGGCATCTCTCTGTGCGACCTGATTGTGAAGAGTGAAGAAATGGTAAACAGAAATCGGGTCACGGAGGCCTTATTGGATTCAGCCAGGGAAATATTGGAAGGCCAACAAAGGCTAAAGGAAGAGCTGGATGCAATAAAGTATGATATTTTATTTTCTACACATTTTAAATCAATATTAATTTATCTGTCTTGGCCAAAGCCAAAATGTTTTGTATTTTGTATCTGATTGTACATTACTGCAATATTGAAAATGCAAACAATTATGAAGGTCTGAAGGAAACCGACTCGCTGTACAACTTTTCTCATTACAGTGAATCATCCACAAATTGTTCAGAATGAAGAGGATCATCAAGAACTTGGGGGAATATTCTCTCATCATGGATGAAAATGTAAAGAAAATAATGGCATATATCATGGCAACATGTACAGACAGCACAGTTCTCTCCTGGCTTCAGGGATTAACTCGTCAGAATGAATTTGTGAATCTTCTACGATTTTTTCTGGAGAAGTTAAGTCCCATTTTTGAGGATTTGAGTAAGCCTGGCGGAGGTCACATAGACATTGTGTTTGTGGCTCATGGCGGTATTGTCGACCAGTTTATGCCAGCAGGAGGACTGGTGCCCACACCTAATATCAGAGACACCATTCTCTACTCTCCGTGGAACTGCGCTATTGACTCCAGCGCTGCATTTGCAATTGCTCAGGGTTTCATTCAAGTGACAGACAGAGAGTTTTACAACAACAGAAGTACGCCTTACTGTCAGCCGATTCCTTTAAGAAATCACTGGAATAGTATGCGAGAATCTCTCCACGACATCCCAGGGATCCTTCTATCCCCTGTGACCCCTGAAGATGGAGCATGGGCCAGTTTGTATCAGTTTTGGAAGAATAGAGACGTGGAAATAGAAGACCGTGTTATTATTCCATATCTGTTCCCACAAAATCAGGTAAAAGCATTCGGAGTGATCCCCCTGTACATGTTCTATTTGCGACATCATTTATACTCAGCATCCATGATAAATCAGCTACTGTGCACCTGGCTGCTTGTTTGGGCCGAGACGGAAGTCCTGCAAGGCCAGTACAGTGGGTAAGACAGTATGCCTACACAAGTGATGGAACGTTTATGACGGTGAACCTGGGTAACAGGAACATGGACTCTGAGTTATTCACAGCCTTAAAATCATTGTTTGACACAAACCGTAGATAAATCAGCTGAACGGCCTCTGGGTCAGTCCTGATATGTAGTAAATACAGGGCTGGAGACCCGGAGCGGGGCAGTTTAATGACCAAGACCAGACCATTGTTTCATGTTTAAAAGAACTTACTGTATATAAGGACAGTTTAGGTCTTTCTATCCCATCATATTAACCACTGACATGTTTCAACCACAACATGAAGATAAATAACAAATTACATACAGAGTATTGTGCTGATAATTCCATCTGTAACATTATGAAGAAAAAGAAAAAATAATTCAATTCACATTTATTTGTATCAGCTTTAAAGAAATTGCATGCGTCTGCATTACAGTTTAGAGTGATCTGTTATCAGGGGTGAGTGTGTTATGGAGTGTTGTAATACAAATTTATTAAATGTTTAATTTAGGTTTCCAGTATATAGTATATAAACTGAGAAAGTTAAGTAGACTGCATTTAGCATTTGAGGTGTAAATGATGATTACCGAGTTTCCAGCAAGAGATTCCTGCCAGACCTGTTTTCTCTATTGTAAGTTAAATGAGTCAGATTACTGAGACTCTCACCTTTTGTCTTTAATGGCTCTTGGAGCCCGAGCCCCAGTCGTTGAATAGTTAGGCTGATTGGATTATCATCTATGCGTGTGAATGACACTGTTCTGCTGATGAGATCAGGTAATGAGCTGACTCCTATACTTCATTTACATGCTTTGTTCAACCTCAATGTAAATCCCTCCTCCTAAATGTATATAAATTGCAAGGCAACGTTCCTTAGTCAGACTTGATGACTACAGTAACGCACAGCGAGTTCTAATAAAGAGTAACTTCTGCTTGAAACATATCCCAACGTCTCCTGGTCTCTGCTTTGACGAAGGAAAAGTTTCCAACCAGAGTTATGGATTTCAGAAATGTACATATAAAGAAAATTTTGGCTTTCCAATACACACAGTCTCTGAGAAACTCAAGGAAATGTAAAAAGTGTTGCAAGCATCCCACTGTCCCCTATTGTAATGTTAATACAGACAAACAAAGGAGCTTTACGTTAAAAGCTTTAATACAGAACAACAATACACAGCTCTTATATTTCCTCATACACACTTCATAAACTCTCATCATTAACCCTGTAAATGCTGATGCTGAAGAAAACAGCAAATTACGACTTCGCACTACAGTATAGTGCTGTATATACAGGAGTACAAACTGAATGAAATACAACATTACTCGTTAAAGCAACAAAAAAGAGTGATTTATGCCATTGTGTATGAAATGTGCTATATTAGTAAACTTGCCTTGACTTTTGTGTAACTTAATCTAAAGTGAGAATAGACATTTATTAAGGATCCATTACTTTAAAAGTTGGCCATCACTTAACCTTCTTTTGTAAGAATAAAAACAGACGCAAGTGATGCGGAAAACATAATTTATTTTTGTTAACATAGCTTGACAGACAGAAACATCACAACCATTGGGATTGTGTAAAATACAACAAATACACACACACACACCCACACCCACACACACAAACAAACAAACAAACAAACACAAACATACTCTGTCACACTCTCTCTCACACACACTCAAACACATACACACATTAACACTCACACACAGACTCAGACACATACACATTAACACTCTCTCACACACTCACATACACACACACACAAACTCTCACAAACACAGACTCAGACACATACACACTAACACTCTCTCACACACTCACTTACACACACACACACACACACAAACTCTCACACACACAGACTCACATGTGATGAGCGCAGGCCACGACTGTATGAAGGTACTTTTGGAGCAAAACAACGGAGCACTTGTGTAGTGGAATTTGTAGTTGTTGAGAACCGCCTCACGACTCCCTATCCAGTCCGGGCGTTGGAGGCAGGGCCGTTTGAAGGAATTTGGGGGCCACCCCAACACCAGAATATTTCTGGTTAAATAATGTTTATAGATGGGTTACAAAGTATTTATTAAGTAAAAAGACTGTTTGCTAACAGTTAAATGACAATTAACTAAAGATTAAATAACTAACAATTTACCATCTATTAATGATGGTTATTATAAAGTGTTACTGAAAAGATATGTTAGCATTTCCATATTTTGATATTAGAAGGGAAGGGATGCAGCTGCTTTCACAACTATCAATGCTTAAAAACATCCCAAGCTAATTTTGATGCATGGAATTTATTGTGTGGTTTTCCTAACCCCCATTTGGTAAATAGATTATCACGGTGGAATAGTTAGTATAGCATGCTATGCCACTTTCATCAAAACCTATAGGCCTATGTCACACTTCCTGCTTCTGGAACGCGGAGTAGGGATTCAGAACTTCCGGTCAACAGTATTTCTCAATAAGGATTTAGATTATCAGCCATAATGTCTAAACCATCCGAGGTAGACTGACCACGAGCTATGAGTTTGTGAAACAAAGGTTTTTGCTCCTGTAGAAGCTATAAGTTCGTATGAAATCAACCTTGTTTTAAGAAAAACATGTTTTATCCGCGATCTTATGAAAAAAAACTACACTACCCACAATCCTAAGCGTAGCAGCAACGTCTGCTGATTGGTCCAACTCGCTGTTACCATAGAAACGTTTACCTTCCTGGCTAACGGCCCGCCGCTGTTGTTGTAGTGTACCGGGTTGCTCTGCGTCAGGACGTAGACAGCCATAACTCAGCTTTCACGCTTTTCCACTTGAGAGTTTTCATTTACCATCCGAACCACATCGTCATATGTGACTTCAGGCAGGTTGCGGAGAGATTTGGTCCAGCGGTATCTATCGGACTCCGCCATTGTAAAGAGCTAACCGGAAGAGCCGTATCCCTACTAAAAGACGTACTTCGGTCTTCAATTTTTTCGTGACATAGGCCTATTACAAAGCTATAGCAATGTCATGTCATTAAATACGATAAACAGTGATTCTGGAACAGATCTGCGTCTTATCCCGTTAAAAAACATATTATAGTATGTAACCATATTCCGTCCGTTCGAAAAAAAAGTTGCACTAACTGTTCGTTACAAGCAGCATTTGCCGTCAGGCAGGTAACGTAGCTAACATAAACAGCCAACCTGCTGCAAAATTACACCAATTGTACAAGACAAGTAGAGCTATTTTATCCAGTGTAATTTATCACTTACCACTATCTTGTTTTACCTTTCTCTTCTTTCTTTTCTTTCTTTTCTGGCTTCCGAAGCATAATTCCGCTTCATGATGACTGCCGAGGAGTTTTTGTATTTTGCCGGCAGCAGAGATCACGTGGTTGGCTGGCTGCTGTCAGCGACTACTGAGAGGGGCCCCCTTGAGGGGGATCCCGATAACAGTGTCATTGCACTTTACTGCGTTGACTATCAAAGGGGCGCTCACACAGTTTGTCGTTGCATTTTATTCTTAACCAGTCGTTGTCTTGGGGCCCCAGGCCAGCTCGGGGCACCAAGCAATTGCTTGGTTTGCTTGCCTTGTCGCGACGGGCCTGGTTGGAGGCACTGTGTCTGTTGGTACTCGGTCCGCCCCACCAGTGGTATGTGCGCCCAGACGAGCTCTCGCTGCCCGAAGCCAGGCTTGGAAAGCCATTCCGGACATGTTGAATTGTGTTTTAGAGACAATAAAAAGGGGTAACTCGCTCCAAATCCCCCTGCTTCAGGGGTGTGACTAACACTTCAGTCTCGGGTGCCGACTCTCGTGTCCTCAGAGCCGAAGTACAGGTTCTGTTAGTAAAGGCCGTGGGAGAAAACGTACCCGCAGCCCACAGCGAGTCAGGCTGTTACAGCTGCTACTTTCTCCTCCCCAAGAAGGATGACGGCCTCAGGCCCATCCCCGACTTGAGATTTCTTAACTGCGGTCTGTTGAGTGAGCAGATCTGCCAGGGGATTAGTTTTATTCATTGGATCTGAAGGAGACATACTTTTATATCCAGATAGCTCCCCATCACAGACCGCTCTGAGATTTGCGGTTGAGGGAGAGGTTTACCAATATACAGTTCTACCATTCGGACTGTCTCTAGCTCCATGCACCTTTGCGAAATTTGTGGATGCAGCTCTCTCCCCCTGAGGCAAAGGGGAGTTTGTGTCCTGAATTACCTCGACGATTTGTTGTTTTTAACCTAATCGAAAGACGAAATGTGTACGAACAGGTCTCTGCTCCTCAGCCATCTAGAAGTCTGGGGTTCAGAATGAACTTGAGCAAGAGCTCGCTGTTCCCCAGTCAATGCATCCGTTCCTAGGGGCAGTACTCGACTCATCTGAAATGTGGGCCTGGATTTCGCCAGATCACTCCCTGAAAAGATCGCTCCCTGCTCCCAGGACAGCATTCAGACCGGGGAGAAACCTCCCCTTGAAGACATTTCAGAAGCTACTGGGCCTCATGGCAGCAGCCTCCTCAGTAGTTCCATTGGGCCTGTTACACACACGTGGCGCAAGGGCTGTATTATTCTCAGGGTCAACCACGGCTGCACCAGAGCACTGGCCCCCTGGAAATCGGCCCATCTGTATCAGATGAGCGTGGAACTGGGCTCTGTTTCCAGAAGGAAGGTTGTCGTGACAGACACATCCAAGACTGGTTGGGGTGCACTGTGCTACAGCAGGCCAGCCTTTGGCTCTTGGGTAGAGCATATGCCAAGCTGGCACATCAAGTGCCTGGAAATTATATCAGTGCTCCTGGCCTCCGAATTTAGGCAGGAATTCAGAGGGCACCATGTCCTAGTCCGGTCGGACAACATGACAGTGGTAGCCTATATAAATCACTAGGAGGGGTCTTAGGTCCCATCTACTGAACAGACTGGCACGCCACCTCCTTCTTTGGGCACAGGACAATCTCCCCTATGTAAGAGCTATACATGTGCCGGGCTCTATTAACATGGGAGCAGATATTCTCTCCCGGAATGGACTGCTCCAGGGGAATGGTCTCAACCCCCAGAAGGTCCGCAGTCTATTTGTACGTGTTCTCATAGTCCTGTATCTCCCTCCGTCCTGAGGGCAGAGGGAGAAACAGTCGATGACCTAGGTGGGTGGAATCTATGGCAATGTTTCTGGCCTTCTTCTGGAGGCGTTCTGAATACCTTCCTCCTGGCACCACTCTGGCAGAACTAGCTGTGGTTCCCAGGAATGGTCCAGGTGCTGTCTGCAGCACCGTGGCCAATCTCGCTGAGAAGGGACCTCCTTTCTCAAGCGGAGGGGTCAATCTAGCATCCCCAAACTAAGATGTGGAGCCTCCACCTATGGCCTCTCGGCAGGAGCTTCAAGCCTCCCCCTGAAGGTCATGAACACGAACTCTGAGGCTAGGGCACCTTCTACCAGGTGCCTTTATATGCAGAAATGGGCTACTTTTTCTGGTTGGTGCGCAGCCCGACATATAGACCCCATGGCTTATGAGATCACTTCCATTCTCTCATTTCTGCTGGAGCTTCTGGACGGCGGATGCAGCAACTCTGTCCCAAAGTATACACGGCAGTTATCGCAGCGTACCATGCACCTGTAGCTGGCCGGTCGATTGGGAAACATGACCTGGTTGTCAGATTTCTCAGAGGGGCCAGGAGGCTAAACCCGCCTCGTCCCAACACGGTACCTTCCTGGGACCTGTTCATTGTCCTGAGGGCACTCAGAGGCCCTCCGTTTGAGCCGCTCACGACAGCCAACCTTCAGCCTCTCTCAGTAAAGACCACTCTCCTGCTGGCTGTGGCATCAGTCAAGCAAATTGGTGACCTGCAGGCTCTCTCAGTGGACGCTTTCTGCCTCGAGTTTGGGCCCAATGACAGCAAAGTTGTCCTTAAACCCAGACAAGACTATATGCCTAAGGTGCTCTCAACACTCCTTAGGGTACAAGTCATCTCACTCTCTGCTCTCCCCTCTGCTGAGGGTGAACAGACACCACACCCACTCTGCCCGGTGCGGGCCCTTGGGGTGTACATTGAAGCTCTGGCAAATGGACCACCTGTTTGTTTGCTTCTGAGGCCCATTCTAAAGGGCTGTCAGTTACAAAGCAGAGACTGTCCCACTGGGTAGTGGATGAGATAGTGCTAGCCTACAAGTGCCTGGACTTGCAGCCCCATTGGAATGAGGGACCACTCCACCAGAGGAATGGCCTCCTCCTGGGCTGGTCTAGCAGGATATCCATGGCTGACATCTGTGCGGTGACAGGCTGGTCCTCGCCCTCCACCTTTATCAGGTTCTACCCAGACAGCAACATAGTGTTGGCCCAGATCCATTCCGGCCGTGTGGAATCCATGTGTACCAGATCTGGGCCGACACTATGTTGCTGCTGGGTATAACCTGGACGTCTCAGCCGTTCAGGCACGGGTTCTGTCGGCCTAAATTAGTCTCCACCCTCAGATAACCATACCTACAGGCTCCAGTCCCGAACCCGAGCCTGCCATTTCTGGTTATTCTAACTCCTTTACTAATAGCCTACCTGAGGCCCTCCTCACTCCCGGGCTATGGCTTCGCAGGACGACTTCCTTTCTGCGCTGGTAGTATTTTGACGGTAAAATAGGTTAAAACAATTTTACAAGTTAAAACAAAAATATAGAATATTAAAACAAAAATGTATGGCATAAAATAAATAACTGAATTCTTCTTAATTAGAATAAATGCAGTCACTGCAGCTCAAAAATAATTAAAACAAATAATTGAATTAAAAAAAGTGTAGGCATGTGATCAGCTAAAGACAAAAAAGAAGCAAACTCCTTTCCTTTCCCCCTGATTCAAGTCTCTAAAAGTTCACTGAGAATATCTATACATCACATATGATGTATATTGTGAATCTATTGTTTATTCCCTTTCATGTTTGGTATCATTTTAAATATCTTCTAAATTGTTGTGAAAATTCTGTTCTCCTTTTTGGGTGGTGTCTCTCAAGATATCTGATAATTCTCTCCTCTCCTCTCAAAGCGACATCAGGTCCCTTAATGAACGTACCCAGAATAATCTATTCCCAGAAAGATCTAAATTATATCATAATCAATATTTATGATTATTTTCTAATAAGATACACACTCTACATTTGATAATCATTTGAAATTGGAGTCAGATTAAGCGCAGAGCTAAAGTAGAATTGAAACTAAATTCTAAAAATTAAGAGAACTTCACAGAACGCTGAAAAGACATACGCATTATACCTTCGCCCACACTGTTGGATTCCACAGCTGGGCCGACGAACATCATCATTGTGACAAATGCATTTTAATAAAGACTGATATTTGTTTTTGTTTTCTGGCAGTATAGAAGAGGAAGAATGGCTGGAGTTTGGAAGAGAAGAAATGTTTGGGGATCAGGAATAAGGATTTTTACATTTATCCTTAATAAATGTTTTATTAGGGGTAAATAGTTCTCACTTTAGATTAAGTCACACAAAAGTCAAGGAATGCAAGGCAAGTTTATTAATATAGCACATTTCATACACTGGTTATTCAAAGTGATTTACATAAAAAGGATTTAAAAAGAATTATAAACGAATCCCAACAAGTGAATAGGAAATAAGAAGAACATTGATTAAAATTTATTTAAAATGTAATTAAAATAATAAAAAGAGACACATAGATGACAGTTAAACCTTAAATTTGCATCAATTCCATTTATACATGAGCATTTATTTACTATGATTTAATAACTTCTTAATGTTAGGATGAACATTAACAACTTTAATACATTGTTTAAAATACATCACATAGGTGTATTTATCAAGTTATTAACAACGTATTAAAAAACATTAAGTCTTTACATATGAGCTAATATAATAAAAAAATTAATTGTTAATTAAAGTGACAATGAATGAAGAACTCACTATTTGTATATAGCCTCTTCATGTGTTAACAAAACTATTAATAATAAACTATGAATTAACTGATGTGCTACCATGGAAGGGTGTAAGACACAAGTAATCGATAAAAGTCTTATGATGATTAAAAAGATGAATACAAAATTAATTAATAAAGATTAATATAATTATTTAATGCAGATTATTAACAGTAGGTTATTTATTATGCTGATACAGATAAAGCCCAAAAGTTTTACACAGAAAGCAAATAAAAAAAACAAGCTTTTTATGAATTATGCATCAAACTACTTACTTTTATACTTTGTATGTACTGTAATTAAAGCAATGCTTGCAGCAGATATATAATAATTGCTTAAGATGTCAGAGTTAAGGTATTTTCTTGTAGCCGGTGTTTAGGCAGGAGGCAGCGGGACTTCAGTCGGTGGGTACGGCTTATTGGTAATCTTCAAATCCCGGCAGAACAACACCGCTTCTGATCCGAAACCCAGCTGGAACTGCCACACATACAGACGCTCGTTTGGCTTCAGCTCACATGATAGTTCCTCTTCCACCATAGTCTCTTCATTCCAGTTTTCCTTCTCAGCGTTCAGACTTGAACCTCCATATTCTGCCGATAAGGAGAACTGATACTTTGCAATTGATTCTGCAAGTATTCCAGCTGACATTGTGGCTGACGCTGATATCTTCCAGTTGTGTGTCATCTGGGACATCTTCTCCTTTTTGTATCCAACCTTTTTAGTAACTTTCCTTGTCAATTTCATTGGTGTGGGACTGTCTTATGTGCAGTTTTAATGTTCACCCACTTGCCTAATGCTGGGCCACTGGTTTTGGCCAGCCCTCCTGGCAGGAAGTTCAGAACATCGGGGTGAAAGGAATGGACACCAACACAGCTGTCTTTCTGGAAGTCGTCACCTTTGTAGTATTCAACTCCCCAATTCGAGGTTGGCTTGAGGAAGTAGTAGTGATCTGGCAGACCCCAGTAATAGAGACCATTTCTGCAATTGGGATGCAGGGGAAATTCATTAGAATTGTAGTCACTACTCAGGTCTGCTGTTCTTCTGTAAGTGCTCTGGTAGATGATGTAAAACCAGCCAAAGGCTGCCAGATAATGGTCTCCGCCTGAAACTTGGGATGAAGGGTGTAGACTGAGGAATCAGTGTCTTCTGTCAGGTCATAGACTCTGCGGATTTGATTACCCTTAATGATGTAAAACCAATTAGTGTCACCAATGTAATGGTCTCCAAGTTGGCAGGAGGGGTGCAGAGCATAAACACTGATGTCTGACCCTGCTCTGAAGTTACTTGACCTCATATAGCAGCCGAGATCAGAGCGGATGATGTAGTAGTGAGTCTGACATCCACAGAAATCAACTCCTTTCATTTTGTGCCTGGGAATAATGCCTGCCATTTTGCCTTAACCTGCAACACAGGATAACAAATCAATCAATCAATAAATAAATGTTCAGAGCTAATGGTTTGCTCTTAATCATATTTTTTATATATATACATGGTTTTGAGCTATTTTCCCACACTCTTTAAAATAGTGAAGGTCACATCTGAAGATGCACTCCTGTAAACAGTGTAAATATAGTGTAGCGCAGCAGTATGTATGTAATAGTTGTGATTTGCTATTTTCTTTGGCACTTTTATGGAGGCATGTGGGCAGCAATATATAATTTGAAATGTAACTTGCAAAATGACAATGCATTTCTGTATTTAAATTAAGTTTTCATACCATATGCAATGTTTTGAGAAAAATGATAATTCAAATTCAATAATATAAATTACATTTGCTATTTCAACACTGCTTTTAACATATATATTTGAACATTTTAAAAGATGCAAAATTCAAATGAAAATGCATTACAGAAATTATTAAATATGTTTAACATGTTCAAGCAAAAATAGCAAAATTATCATTTATAGGCTATTTATATTACAATTACACTCACAGTTAAGACACTTGCGATTACATTTTCATTATATGTCCTGCAATGAATGTAGCAAAATTTAATGGAGACTTGAAAAAAAAAAAAACATAATCCAAAAACAAAAACCATACTGATAGAGCAAGCAATAATCTGAGACAAAGCATTTTCAATTCTCCATTTATTGCGGGATATTTAGCCTGATGAAAATGCATCGCAAGTGTCTTAACTGTGACTGTAAATGCAATAAGGAAAAACAACATTTAAGTGATAATTTTGCAAAAATGTTTGCTAAACATGTCAAATAATTTCTTTAATACATTTTAATTTTGCAACTTATAAATTGTTTAAATATATGTTTAAATTATTTGGCAAAAGTTGTGTTGGAAATAGCAAAAAAATAAATAATATTAATGAAATTGAATCATCATTTTGCTCCAAACATGGTATGCTGTGGATAATGTACATTTAAATACAGAAATGCATTGACATTTTACATATTACATTTCAAATTTAATTTTGCTACGGGGTTAATGCAGAGAGTTCAGGAAGAGCCGTATGAGAAAATATAAGTGCTGTTGCATTGGCTTCTGGCTTTGTTTAGTTGGCGGTCACAATAGTGACTGTAAAAAAGTGTTTCATTTCTAAGGCTATAAAAATGTTACTGAATGATCTATCAATGCATTTCCAGCAGATATTGAAATAATAAAGGGTCTCAATGAAATATGTGCA